>JAFEMH010001953.1:0-397282 GCA_022495995.1 Adenophora triphylla var. japonica | reverse complement strand
GATAGGTCCCTGCATACTAGCAGCAGGTAGCCCGCACATGCTATTCAGGCCATGGCATGCACATGCTATTCGTGAAGTTACACATTCTGTATAATGCATCCACATTCTGAGTACCTAGCGCATGTTTCCTGGCACTATCCTCTCCATGCATTTGGGATCACCTGGGAGTTATGGATTAGAGGCTGGAATATGGGGAAGTTTCATCCAAATAATCACAGTGTAAATGTTTTGCGCCTCCTAGAGTTACCTTTCCTCGCACGACCCCCTCTCCAAGCTTTTGTATCATCAGGGGGTTGTGAATTAGAGACTGGAATGTGAAGAGTTTTGTTCAAACTTCATCCTGATCATGGATAGATTTACCCTAGGTTCAGGTCCATAAGCAGTCACAAGTTCATCAAGAAGACTTTGCTTTCACTACGGCTAAGTGGAGGAGTCCTTAACCAAGCCACTTCCCTATGAATCACCAGCTCAGTCTTCAACAGGCAAGCGGTCAGAGTCATGAGCTCCTTCGCAATGCTAGGGAGCTTACAGTTTCATGATTTATTCTCGGATTAGTGAGTCCTCTGTGATGAACTGTTGGCGCCAACCTTCATAGCCCTGTCTTTATGGACCAAGCTGTAGAAAGGGGCTTGGTGGGAAGAGAGGTTGAAACTTAAGAGAAGCAAGGTCAACCTTATCAAATATAAAACATGGCTCTTTTAGGTGGTTTTACTCATTTGGGCACACTTGGACTAACTAGATCCTAAGAGAGAACTGCGGGAGGTAACACCCCAACAGCCCACACGGCACTAGACAAGACCAATGGCATGGAGCCATCACTTGGCATATAAATAGTCCTTCATTTTGCTCTCTTTCTCCCGCTTTAGAAACTCTCACTCGCCTCATTTTGTGAGACAACAGAATATAGATTGACACAGATTGAAGGATAGGAAAATGATAGATAAATAAAGTCAAAGTCCCCTATAAGATTCATCAGAACTGCAATGCAATGCACGACACACCTCCCCTCAAAGAAAAAAAGTTAAACTCTGCTTGGGGTTTGATAAGTGCCTATTTTATAGGTACTTATAGCCATCTTAGTTGCACTATTTAGCTTAATTTTTCATCTATTTTAGTTCATTTTAGATTGGATTATATATTTACCTATTTTCAGGATATTATGCTTGGGTTGGGTTTTTGGTTGAAACAGGTGTTTTAGAGAATTTTTTTGGCATGGATTTATGTTCCACGAACACCATTAGACGTGGAGGACAAAGGAGAAGCATTTTTTGTGAAGAAAAGGACAAGTGATTTTAAGTAGCACGACCGCGCCAAGAGAGAAATGCAAATTTCAATTCTTCTCGGTGGCACGACCGTGTAGATTAAACAACATGACCGTGTTAAGCACTTTTTTGCCAAAATGCACGACCGTGCAAAGAGAAAAAGTGTCAGCAGCCATGGAAGTGCCTTTTGGAGTGAGTCTTTTTAACAGTCTTGACTTTTTGAGTTGTATGCCTATAAATAGACATGTATAGATCAGATTTAGACATCCAGAAGTTGTTGTAAACATACTCTAATACATTTTGTAAACTATAAACATCATTATTTCCAGATTTGTGAGAATCATCGAGTGTTCTTGAGCATTTTTGGAGATCGAAGAAATAAAGTTTTTTAAGGTTTACTTCAGCCATTATTTCTCATTCAATTATCTGAATAAGTATTTCTCTCTCTTCCCCATTATTTTATGTCTTATTCATCTTTCATTATTATGATAATCATTATGTCTTGTGAGTAATCCCCCAATTTCTTGGGGTTGGAAACTCGGCATCATGTGTTCATCTCATTAAATCATGTTTCTTTTCCTCTTTACGTGTCTTAATCAATTTTCTTCAGATCATTCTTAACGCTTGCAAATGGGAGACGTCCACATTTGTATGATTCCAATTAATCAAGAAAAGTACTTAGCCGTGAATCTTGATTAACGGAACCATATGAATTAAACTAGGCACTATTAATCACGAGAGTTGATTAACTCCAAGTCTAGGAGAAAGGCCGTGTTAGTATAAAAATACGTGTGCTAGGCCTTGATCGTGAGAAAGATAGCAACAAATTAGCGTATCATCCTTGATTATGACATTATCATTTTTATAAGAAGCATGTTTTGTTTGATGAATGCATGGTTGTTTGAGTCCCAACTCCGGGAGATACTTTCATCATATAGAATTTAATCTAAGTTAAGAGTAATATTGCACTTGTTCTAGATATTCATAAACAAAACAATACTCCTCCCAATTCGTGTTTCATTAATAATTTTTAATTAAAAGCAAGTATTAGTTTGTAGTAAACATTGTCCTCGTGGGATCGACCCGCATTTGCCTATTCTATATTACAACCACACCGTGCACTTGCAGAATAAAATAAGCCATTAGGTTTTTGGCTTAACAGGTTCCAGGTAGTTATTCAAAATTCAGCAGCAGGCATCGAGAGCAGAAGGTCTGGCCATAATGATCTATAAATGCTGGGTAATGGCCAAAGTTCCCTTCATTTAGGGCTGACAGTCTTGAGGGCATTGAAAATTTTAATTTCAGATGATGTTTAGATACATTTCTTCTACAGGTTGAGGTCAAAAGATACTCTTAATAGTAATCCAAACTCTTCTTTGGACAAGAAATGAATGGTGGAGAAGGTTCAGAGAGCCCATTCCAAGTAATTGAGATAATAACCGAGCTCACAAAATTCAAAGAGTTACAGTACTTCCATCACAAAAATAGAGGGAACTAATATACTAATTAAGCAATGTAACTTTACATGGTGGACACCAAATAAGTTCATGGGAGAGGTTAGATCAAAGCCATATTGAACGAGTGCATACTACAGTTCAAAATAAGATCATGTCAGGCTCTCTAAAACTAGGGAGAGGGGTGGGAATGTGCATTTATGTTCCTAAATTAGCTGATACTTGCTTAGCAAGAAGTTAGCCTAGCTCATCAATTCTCATGAGGTAACTACTAAGCAAAATTAACAACATAGCCATAGCTTTATAATTTATTTCCTTCCTTGAGAAGCAAAGGAGTTCAATTTGGAATTCTCAGGGGCAGGAGCCATGTATTACATCCCTTAGGCACTCAATAGTGTTTGGAAGAATTATAAATACAATGCTCACGTTACATAGTTGGTTGAAAAAATACTACGCAGGAACATGTTAAAGTAAAGCAAATAGAATTACGAATAAGGAGTAGGCAGAAAAAACTTAAAGGGTTGCGACTTTACTTTCTGTTATCTCCACCGTTTTCTTCTAGCATCATATAGTACTTCAATGCAGATCCATAGTCTCCCAAGATTCATCAATGAGTTCGCAACATCAAGGATTAAGTGATGGTGATCACGTGACTTCTCTCCGTTGCAACTCCCTGAAGGCAGCCTACATGTGTCAAACAGAAGTAATAGCTTAATGTTTATTCATATACATAAGAAAACTGCACAAAGCATGAACTCCAAAAGCCAATCTAATCTCACATTAAAAACAATCACAACATTTTTGAACTTGGGACAAAGAAGATAACTAATCAGTACAATCTTGCAACATGTAATCAGTGTTAACTGTTTAGCTTTTAGAGAACCAAAAGACCTCTAGCTCTGGAGATAGAACATAGGCATTTCAAAGAGCTTAACTGTGTAACGAGACAGAATTCCAACGAGATAAACAATTCTAAGGGACCGAACCAAAATAGTCAAGTGGGACAGCATCATGAAACTGTAACAAGTAGCAATAGAACACTATCTAAGCATGGATTTACTTCCTATCCTTCCAAATAATTTATGTGTGCATGCTATATCATGTAAAATAATTTAATGAGCAAGAATACAAAGTATTAATACCTAAAAAGTTAACATGATGAAAATGCCACAATAGTTTACAGTAGAGAGCACTATTGGTGCTCAGAAAACTATAGAAAGTTCAAAATATACCTAGAAAGTTCAAATTCTAGAAAAATTCAATTGTTGTTGTTAATGCAAGGTAGAGAAATCATTTGGCACAAACTAAATGAATTTGATTATGAAATTTTTGCTAGGAGATTTCCGGTGGAATTAAGATATGTATTGTAACAGGAAAAATACATCAGCGCCCTTGCTTACACACCATAAATTCAGATAATCCAAATAAAAGAAATAACATTAACGAAAACACAAAATCTTGTGAAAACTGATCTTATGACTTTATAACTGCCTCTCTCTCAGTTAAAACCTATGTTGCATGGGACTCGGCAACGGATCCTAGTGTCGGATTCACTTTTCCTAAAAGCATGAAATTGGACACTCGGGACACCGTCCTAAATTTGGACACGGGTACGGGGATACGTTAATAACAAAATATATTGTGTCCATTTATATAGTTTGCTTATCATAAAAAATAGTCTGATTATTTTTTTGTAGAAAATATAATTTTATTTCTAAATAAAATTATACTTTTAATGAAATTTGGCTAAAGATATAATGTAGAAGTAAAACGCCAACATAAAAAGTAAAACACTAACATAAAATTTGTAAAATCCGTATAAATGCAGTTAACTCACTCTTTTTTTCTTTCAATCTTTCTTGCCGTATCCGATTGAAAAACCGGGTGTTGGGTACGGATTTCATACCCATGTCGGTATGTCGTTTCGTGTCGGACACGGAGTACTTCAGCATATTTGTAGAGTCCGAGTAACATAGGTTAAAGCGGCCAGTGTTACTATCTAGTTGTTGTAAGTCGTAAACGTGACACGAGTTAAATTTGCCAGTTTTACCATCAAAACCATCAGTCTGGCAGATAAAACTGCCAGACTGAAATCCAGCAGTTTTAAACTAATGGATTGATAGTTTTAATAGTAAGAATAATAACAGTTTCTAAGCACTAACCCCATCTCCCCATCCCCTATCTTCTTTTTTCCTAATGTTAGGAAAAACTGGCTTTCTCACAAGACTTAGTCTTACCAGATAAAAGATAATGATATACAGAGATAGAGGAGAATGAAGTTTTTAATCGTCATGATCTCATGGTAGAGTAACACAGAGATACAGACACAAGCGAACCTCAGCTTTCTCCCATGTTCCCAAGATGAGCCTGGCATATTCCTGCTTTAATTATTGTTAAATCCAATGGTAATTTGCTGCTCGCACAATAAACCTGGTTCGCATACTCAATATGATGAAGAGCTTTCACATGTGCATTGGCCTTCCATGTGCATTGAAGCTAATTCACACGAACCACATTCAGATCGGCTTGTTTTGGATTAACTTTCATAATAGCCTTCCCAGGAGAATGTTGACACTTTCAGCCAGCTCAAGTGATGGCCGCATTTTTTTGTAGCAGCTGGAAAAAAAACTGTCAAGTTACTCCAACATTTATTTCAATGATTTAATCAGAAAATTATTTTAAAATTTGATTTACAGATTAGAGCAGGCTTATTTATAACTTCATGAAACATTCTCTTTTTTTGATAATAGAAGAATTATTAGGACAATACAATGCAAGCAATGCAAGCAAACAAATTACATAAGCCAAAACTAGTGTAAAAACCCTGCTCTCGAATCTAATGCACAAGTTGGTCATGAACAATCCTCAAAAAGATCCCAAATTCAATGCTCAGAAGGAAAAAAGAAAGATGCACTATCCTCTTCTTAAGTAGAAGAAAGGATAATGACTTGTTCCGAAAATCTTGGCATTTCATTCCATTCCATCCATCGCAAAAATCTCTCACTGCCATAATCTCCAGCATCACTATAATTTCCAAATTCCCAAACTCTGATTCGAAGGAAGCCATTTATCTTCGGCGGGAAAATTCAACTCCCCCCTAAATACAGAACTATTCACTCCAAAGTCTCCAAGCAACTGAACAATGCAAGAAGAGGTGGTCATAAGATTCACTTTGACTATAGCACATCACACAAATGTCTGGGGACAGATTTGTAAGGATGATGTTGTAGTCGAAGACCATTAGTATTCAACGATTAAGCACTAAAGACCATGCAAAAGCTTTCAATTTCAAGAGAACATGCAACTTCCAAATGAAATCATGCAAACGAAAAAAAAAAAAAGTTGGATTTTGAGCTTTGATTAGAGACTTTAAGAGAGAACGAGAGCTACCTTGAGAATTTAAATTCCAGAATCTCTTAAGAGTCTCTTATCAAGCCCCTCCATAGCTCTATGAGGTAAAAGAATATCAAGTAAAATCAACAACTCGTGTGACTCTTCCATTCATGAAACATTCTTTTAAGATCCAAAAAATAAATTGTTACACATTCCGTGACAATAGAAGAGGTGTGCCCCTTTTGGGTTATCCCATTGAATTCCTTTTAGCGATGTCCCATTAAATTCAACTTTTGTACAACAAGTTGACTAAACTAACCATCATTTTCCTGCCTAGTCTGAATTCAAATACTGCCACCGAATTTGAAATAAAATGTTTGAGAGGCAATTTGGAGAATTAATAAATTTTCAAACCGCTTTCTTAATCTGTGTGTTAGTCAAACGCTACAACTCAATTAGGAAGGAAGGAGTATTTGATAGAACATGAAAGTCAATGAACAAATTGATGAAGAGTGGTTAGTATCATCATTCACAGTACGGCTCAAAAAGCAAGTGATTTAAGCACATACACAATTGCAAGAAAGGATAAATTTAGATACCATTGCAGCCGTCTTGAGTGCTTCGACATTCTTAGGACAAAGTTGTGAGATCTGTCCGAATGATTCAGCAGCCTTAAGATCATCTCCAAGTTCGCCATACAATGAAGCAAGCTGATATTTAAGACTGATATCTTCAGGATCTGCGGTTATTGCTTTAGAAAGGCAATACTTAGCTTGTCCTTTATTACCTTGCTCTCTGCATAATTATAACACTGTTCACTTTGATTACTGCAGAAGACATCTAGTAGAAAGAGACAAATAAGCATAGAAAATACCAACAACTTTGGGCATCACATGGTGATAGCCAAAGTAATAACTTTGATTTTAATACTGTCATGTAACAAGAAAACAGAGATCATCAGAAAATGTTGAGAAATGTTGAGAGAAGTCATAACCTTGATTTGGTTAGGGACAATCTGTTCATACCCTTTCTACTAACATGCTGACATAGTTACCTTAATACTATTATTAGTTCTAACAACACACAATTTTGCTTGTGCTATATATATGTACACACACACACACACACATATATATATAATATATATATCTCCTTACTCCCTCCATCCCAAAATAAGAGGTCCCGTTTGACCGGGCATACAGTTTTATGTAAAATATTTTACTCTATTATTAAAATGTTTGAGCCCACTATTGAGGAGTATTCACAAGGGAAAAAATGTGAACTTTCTATGTTTTTAGGTTTGGCCCATTATGGAGGAGAGTAACCACTAAAGGTAGAAATGTAATTTTTATACCAAAAATGGAAAATTAGTAAGGATACACTTTAGGTGGAACTTTCCAAAAACGAATAAGGAACTCTTCTTTTGGAAGAGAAGAAAGTATATGTTAAAAAATAATCTTATTAAATGCCAAAAAAAAAAATATCTTTCACCCCTCAATTTGCCTTAAAAAATGAATTTTGTTATTTTGTTTTATAATTTTTTCTAGAATTTGTAGAAAATATTCCAAAAATCTACCCATGGCGCCTTTAGAGTGAGTTTTGGTAACAATGTAGGTAACTGCCAATTTGGCTATTCGCTTAATAAATGGACAAATAACACTGATATAACTCCTCGAGTTGAAGCAAATAACTCATATAAAAGAAGAATATATATGAAGCAAATAACTCATATAAAAGAAGAATATATATGAAGCAAATAACCAAATTGGTACTTATCTATATCGGCATCAAAGCGCATTCTAAAGGCGCCATGCGGCATCCTAGAAAATATTATAATAAACAAAATTAAAGGCAAACTAAGGGTTAAAAGCTATTTTTTTGGCAATTAATTAGAAAGTCCTTAAGAACATGAAAGAATATGCTCCCTCCATCCCAAAAAGTTAGTCCTACTTTATTTTAGTGGTCAACTTTGATGAATTTAGACCAAAGATTTAGGAAAAAATAATGATCTCAATGAAATTCTAGAGCTTATTATTTATACACCATTAAAATTACTTATCAATAACAAGTTTTAGACTTATACTAAGATAAATGAATTGATGTAAATTATTGGTCAAAGTTTAATTGAGTTAACCACTTAAAACTAAATGGGACAATCTTTGTGGGACGGAAGGAGTATTATACAAAAAACAAATCGTATACGGTCTTGGGCAATAAATAAGAAAGCTCTTAATAATATTTAAGAATATATTATAACAAAAAAAAAACTACACATGGATTGATGTTCGATTAGTAGATGTAAACATGCCCAACTTATTACAAATATGATTA
The DNA here is from genome assembly GCA_022495995.1 of Adenophora triphylla var. japonica. NCBI lineage: Eukaryota > Viridiplantae > Streptophyta > Magnoliopsida > Asterales > Campanulaceae > Adenophora > Adenophora triphylla. Next base: position 388,902 of record JAFEMH010001953.1, on the reverse strand, counting down.
TTATGTCCATTTAATTAAGTCATGAAATTGTCAGCTAACCCGATCTCCAGATCTAACATGATTAGCTTATTTAACCACATCAGCTCACAAGGTGACTGCGCCATGGCCCTATGTTTTGATTTTTAACTTAAGCTAGACCCTAATTTCTTTCTTTTGCTTTTCTCAGATTCCACATTACCACCAATATATATCTTCCCTAGAGCTTGCACAGTAAAATCCCTCTAAAGCGCTCATGATTAGAAATTCACAACCACATTTTCTTTGTGATAATATGATGACCTCCCTACACCTAATAGTATACAATATCAAGACAAGTAACTCTTAAAACAATTCAACTTACCAACTAATCTCTATTTTATTCAGAATAATTTTTGCATCTCCATCCTAAGATGCATATTTGAAACCATGGGTTCATATACGCTCTGAAGACCAGAATAACTATTAATATGTGTACGTAACCAGCACAAACAAGAAATAGGTTCCTCACTGGGGGGCATCAAACCAAACAGGGCTCTATGTGCACTCTATACCTTGGGAAACATTTCAAGTGGGATACCTTGAAGCCAAGAACCTTGCCAAACCAATGGTTGAGCACAAGTCATGAAGAGCAGAAAAGAAAAAGAAGAGACGCAGGATATACAAGACATGCATTTCATCGGTTGTCAATAGCCTTCAGGCCGGAAGATAGGATGTAAGCTTAATTATGTATATTCCTTACAGTTATGCCATCATTTTTGGAATTGGAGATGGCTGGATTTATACTTACAGGAAGAATAAGGAAAAGAGGGGAATGCAGAAAAATATTTATGCATAGAAGTTAGAAGAAGAATTAGGAGGAGAGGGAAATACAGAAGAATTCAGTTGGGTTAAGCTCAATCACAACCATATAATTGACTCGGCATAACTTTGAAGCACCACTTAAGCAAAGACTAATATGGTAACATAATAGGAAAAGAACTAGAATTAATCCTGTACTACTAGGACTGTAACTACTAATTATGATATTATAAAATATTCTCAACTGATACAACAATGAGACTTAATAAGAATACTAACAATGACTACATCCTAAAGTACCAAAGTCCAAGGATATTCGCCAAATTGCCAACAGGCTTATCTAATGGCACACACAATCCATTAGATTTCAGTTGCTGATCATAAGATCCCATGAAGCCACTGTGTCCAACATCAGAAGGTCTGGAAATGCTTCCAGTGCCAGATTTATGCATACTCTTGTTCTTAGTTTCCACAGATTGCCATATAAATATTAAATGAATCTGAACTATGTACAAAATTTATGACCAAGCACAGAGAAAACTCACATGGACCAATCGAAAAGGAGTTTCCAGAGAGATGCATCCTTCGGTGTCAAATGGGCAGCAAGCATGTAAAAGTTCAAGGCTTTCTTTCTATCCTCAATTGCATCATACACAAGGCCAAGCAAATGATATGGATCAGGAAAATTTGGTGAAATCTTGATAACTTGTTTCAGTAGAGATATCGCCTACAATGCATAACAAAAATATATAATTATCAAATAAAAGGTCATTGAAAGCCAAAAAATTGAGCAAATTAAAAGTCAAAATGACAAAACACTTAAATGAAATCAATATTACAACTCAACAAGAAACCATTACTGCAAATAAGGTACACAGTTTTTAAATATCTCGGTTCTGATCTGTCAAATGATCCGTGTAAGTGCTTCAGACGTGAAGAGTATGTTCCTTCAGCAATTTACAAGATTTTGGCAAGAGCAGTAGAAGTTTCATGGAGGCATGTTGTCGTTGGCACTTTACTCGGTTTTCTATTTGGACCATGACACATTTCCTAACCACTGCACTTTCTTTCTGACATCAATCACTCACTCTATAATTACACCTTAACACTTCCACTGCGCTAAATAAAAGTCATAGTTTGACTTTATTGGTCAATTTGATTGAACTTTGACCAAATATTTATGAAAATTAATAATCCTAATGAAATTTTGAAAATTGCTATTATTCTTAATTTTGAATCAATATAAAAATTTGAATTTCGTATCAATTGGTGTTTAGTTAAGTAATCAATTGATGTAGATAGATAATACTTGTATTCAAACTCAGAGACCTGGTTGTCATTTACAAAACTTGGGGTCTGGTACAATTTCAATCTGGGGGATGTATTGACAATTATGTCAATTTGTGAGGTGGTTGTGGGGTTGATTAATTCGTAAGGGCTGGTGTGGTAAAACTAATGTTTACGACAGTAGTGTGCTCCTATCAAAAAAAACCTGACAGTAGTGTTTGAGTTACCATGGCAGAGTGTGACTGTTTTGTCCACCCAATCTAGGCGCATTGATATAATGTTGGAGTCTGATGGATCCAACTTTGAAGAGTCTAGGCTCTTAATACAAGTGCACCTGGGTGGTTTAGATTAATAGACACCTTGTTGAAATGTTCCCTGATGCAAAGAGGCCTAAATGTGAAAAGATGAATGTTAGTTACTTCCTGAGCTTGTTAACTACTCCCACCGCCCCATAATAAGTGTCGCAGTTGACTTGTCAGACCTTTTAAGGAATGCGCTTTGATTGTTTATACAGTGCTTATGCCATGATAAAATTGCACTAAGATTATTTTCTAATTTAGAAATGTGTCACTCATTTTAGGATGAACCAAAAAGGAAAGTGTGATATTATTATGGAACGGAGGGAGTATATCTATAGGAGAGTGATACTCTATACGGAACCTTGCAAGACAATTAAGGAAATATGGGAGCTATTACACAAATAGTTTACAAGGTCAAGCAACTTGAAAGATTGTATAACCTGTCACATTAAGTTCACACCCTAGTTAGAAAGGGTGTAGCATTATGGACTACTACTATGATTCAAGCATGTCATTACGGATTTTTAATGCAACTTTGCCAACTTAGGGATGGACTAATCTATGCCAAAGAACTTTCCGTAAGAGTAGTCAAATGAACTTGATAACTATGCACAACAGAAGCCTACTACTAAGCATTTGTCCCAATTGCGCATTTGAAGTACCCATGAGATTCGGATACTGGAAAAAAAAGATGGAAAATCTGGCAACAATTGGATGAAAAGATTATATAAACATTTTGCTATTAGTTTAAAAGGATTCAAAACAGAAACAATTTGGTGCGTTGAACACGGGTGAATACTGACCTGCACCTAAGAGATTACAAGACAACACCATACCTCTTCATAGCGGCCATGTGCATAATAAAGACTAGCATCACCCATTTTCTGCGAGACCTCTGGACTGGATTTGTTTTTTGATCCCTTACGCCTACCTCTTTTTTTGGCCTGACGCAAAGAAAAGAGCAAGAAATTAGTACACAAGATATTTGGCTGATAAGAACCATAATAAAAATGCAACAAAAATCCTTGTAACATAAAGAATAAAAAACATGCATCCCAAATGAACAAGCAACTTCATCTTACAAACGTAAAATTCAATAAATCATAAACCATGTTATTAAGGTGATGTTTGGTAACGGATCCTTTTTCAAGTAAAAATATTGAAATGAAAACACAAGCATGCTTCTAATTGTTCCTGTTCCAGTCTGAATTCAAACCAACAAATAATAGTGTTTTTTAGTAACACAACTTTTCCATTCATTGTACTACGAAATTACTTCTCAGTTCTGCACTTTTTTCTCCTTGATTTCTTTTCACACCCCCTTGTTTCTATAAACATATCCAAAGGATAAGTTTTGGCAAATCCACGCAAAATGCTGTAGCTCTTTGCATAACATTTCGATTGAAGGTTTATGGTGTAATAAATTTAAATCATACAGAGATTGCAATGCTAATCCAAGTATCGTTAAACGTATAATCTGGGGTAGGGGATAATCATCTCCAAATTTCTAAATCAAATTATTAACCGGAGATTTATTGGCCTATCCCTCAACTACAGAAATGTATTCACACATCAATTTCATCCTCTTCAACTCTGGTAATTGACCATGTAGTTATTGATATTGGTGTTTTTTCCAGATTTCGGATTTGGAAAGAGCAAGACGTGATTCTTGTTTGGATCTGATACACTTCTTTCTCTGGTATTCTGCATAAAAAATTGACTTCGGGAGTAAAATTAACAATGCATTAGTGAATCTTCATGTAAGAAAGTGAAGAATATTTTGTGGCTATAAATGAAGAAACTGAAAGTGCACACCGGAGGTATGAGGCTGCCTTGCGTTTTCGAGTAGTCCCTCCTTGGTTTCCTTTCATGTTCCCTTCAACCAGATTGATCTATCGAATTAAAATTGTTAAGCGTGTATTGATGATAACAATGCTAGGAAGACGTGTGATAGATTCTTCTGTGAAAGTTGCTGCCCAAGGCAGAGGTTGAGAAAGATGAAAACGAAGGCACATAAAAAGGGTGGAGAGAGGGTTTTCATTGAGTTCCTTTTTTATATTTATTTTTGTGCGTATTAGTTGAGAAGAAAAATTGAAAGGTGGGATCCTATCAAATCATGGATGGACAACCGTGCTCTCATGAGAAACGAGGTTGGAGTGTCAATAAACAGTTCCCTTTTTGCCTAAAAGCTGGAAAACATTTCTAAAGTTAAGAAAGTAGAAAATCTTACACCAGATGTGTCTGGCTTCACTAACTCAAACAGTATGAACATAAAAAATAGGCAAGGAACATAGCTGCTTACCAAACGAGCCCTCAACATTCAAAGCATTAAAAGCAGTGTAAGACCTGCTTAAAGTAATCAAATACAGTATATTAATGGAAAGGCCTCGAGGACGCGCCCGCCCATGAACAGACTAAATATTGCACTTGCATGCCTTAGCACATTATGCACTATGTATGCTGTAAAAGAAAGGAAAAAATATATATAAACTAGGCAGCTATGGGGCATAGCTTGGGAAGTCAGCCAAACTGTTAAGATCAAAAGAACTCTCCATACACAATAATATTTTCCATAGTTGTCAACTGAGTTCAACTTCATTATAATCACAAAATGGGGGCATACCAAGTTTAAGAGAAAAAAACAAGTAAGAGAAAGCAAACCTTCCTCGATTTTCTCCTCCTGCCATAGGACATCGCTTCATATATTTCTTCAAAGCTTGCTCCAGGGAAATCCTCTTGTCTGCCTTTTTTAGCTAGAGTTTCACTGACAGAGACAACGGATGTTTCAAAATTCAACACCTAAATCTGGAGGTATTATTTAAGCACTGACAGAAGTTAACATCTTTACTAAATTTCCATAAATTTAGACGGCGGACCTAGACAAAGGATGCAATAAAAGCATTCCACACCAGCAATTAGTATCCTTGCTGATGCCATATCGTGATGACACAGGTAGTGCAGCAAAAATGAAGGATCCAGGTAACATAACTTTGTCTTGGAAAACTCATGATTGTGTTGGATGGGATCACAACTATATATTAGTACAATATATGAATCTGGATTCAATGAGGTTAAGAAATCAGAATTATTACATGAGAAGGAAACACGTGCACTAAATTTTTTTAAGTTGTTTAGATTTTAGCAACAACTATGGAGGACATATCTATAGCAACTACTCTCCTGTCTCCTAATCAATGCATCACTTGATCTCCGCCTCACATGACCGAGTTGAGAGACAAGACACTCTCAAAGTACAGTTAGAAACGCTAATCTGTACACGCCCAAGATCGTTAAGGAAAACAAGGATAAGAAGCACAAAAGGAATTGAGAGAACAACAAAATTGGAAAACTGAAATCTGGAACTCTGAACTCTGATTCATAACAGCAGGAAGTTACATTATTTATAGATGCATAAGAGTATTCTAGATTAGGTACTTAACTCTACAACAAGATAATAATGCTGACTTTACTAGATGCATGAACTACTTAAGGACCGACTGATGCATGAACAAAATCATTCAGCTCCTAACATAATTAATATCTAACTTATTCATGAACCAAATAAGCTGAAATGCAGCACAATTATCTCAACTGAACCACCTTACGCGATTCTCGCTCATCTTTAATGAGTGCAACTCCTACTTTCCTCAGGACCTCATCACCTGAAACGATCATTTCTTGTATGCTCACACACCCATCGTAGCATACGCATCTCCGCCACCTTCATTTGAATGCCTCATCACTTCGTCCATGATCGTAGCAAAGAGAAAAGGACAAGTGTATAACATTGATGCACTCTAATCAATTACGATTGGAGTGCATAAAGGTTCTGAACTTAGTTTTTTTTTTCTATTTGTTATGATCATGAACAAAGTAACGAGCATAGTTGTGAAAGGCTAGTGCCTCTCACGCTCGCCTCGCCGTTTTGACGCCTTTAAGGGTCGACCGCCTTTTGATTTTATGGTGGGCTGTTTTGCGCATTTTAGGCCAGGCAAGACATTTCTTGGTTATGGCGAGAGGCGCGAGAGCCCGCCTTTGTCAAATGGCATAATAGGTGTATGTGTAGTGTTAAACTAGGTCATTTTGTAATTTTAGTTTTAATAATTTAACTTACCCAATCCGTTGTTTTGGGATAATATGATGTAACGATAGCTTGTGGCGTGCATGAGAAAGAAAGATATTCATAATTTTTCTCGAGCGATCAAAAGAAAAAAAGTGCGATAAATAACAAATTAGAACGATAACAAATGACTGGGACAAAAACACTACAAATAGCTTGCTTTATTCAAATTTTTAAAGGGAGGTTTGCAAATTTTAATATGTTTACTAATTTAATTTGTTTTTTCGCTTTACTTTGGGTCTCCTTTGTCATTTGAAATTTTAACTATATCTTATGTTGATCTCTAGGTATGGAATTATACATTTGAAAATATATATTCGAATTAACCTATTTTCATGCTTTTAAACGACTACTTGTTTACTGATTTGAACATAAAATGTGTTTTTTGTCTTAGAATTCTCACTTTTGGGTGTTTTAGATGTGTTAAGTTGCTATTACATGTGAAATTGTGACCTTTATTTAATGTAAAATTCGTGTTCTTAACATGTTTAAGTTTTGTTTAATTTATTTTACATGTATATTATTTTACTATTTCTTTTGTTCGATTACCACCTTACTCGCCTTCCGGCCGCCTTTCAACCGCCTCGCCATTCGCCTTTTCTAGGAACTTCTCGCCCGCCTCTCGCCTTTAACAACTATGGTAACGAGGTCAATTGAAGATGATGTGCATTAGGTTTCTAAAGGCGAAATAAATGACATACAAAAACGGAAATGTGGCCTATATGAATGAGATGGAAGGTGTATTGTTTTGGCTTCGGAGAGTAATCAACTAAAGATGAAGCCCTTTGATTGAAAGTAAGTTAGTTGCCAAGCAATAATACTAATATGCACCAATTTCAACTAGTAGAGGTTGTCATGGATTGCAAATCTCAACACTTCTAGAGGATCCAAGTTACTGTGGAGAGCAATTTAAGAAAATATATAAAATGAGGAGGATCAAATTGGCAATGTTAATTCTAAGGCAATTGAGGACGATAAATCGAATTATTCTCATGAAGTGATCAAATTTGTAACACAATAATTTGTAGTTCAGGCACAATGTTTTTGGGCGGGTGAGTACATTAATTTTGTATCACATAAATGCGTGGTTGTTGGTTCAAGTTCAGGGATTCTTGTACTTCAACGCGTCAAAACTCAACGCCGAGTTTTCTCCGACCTGATAAGAATAGTGTTGTATGCAAGGGGTGGGATTGCACGATATGGAGTTGTATGCTTATACAATTCATGCAACTTCGTGTTGTTGCGTTACTTCGTCTTTTGTTTGTTTTCCAATCATTTCCTTCCCTTTCCTAATGTATAGTTGATACTCTTTTTTCATATTGAATTAAATCCCAACCCCTTTATCCCTTGTGAAATTGTGAGAGGCTTGGTGAGTGGGTTAGCAACCGCAACTGAGTATCCTCTGCAGATTTGGATTGAACTTTGTTGATAATTTTATCCTCACATAAAAGTGCCAAGTGCCAAACCTGGACCTCCTCTACTAGTAGATGGACTATGTTTTACTTGGATAGTTTGATCTGTTAGAAGACTCAATCCAATAAGTGTTCTGACTTCTCTACTATAATTCTCTTACAAATCTACATTTCAAATTTTAATTTGCTTTTGTCCCTTGTTGGCTACTGCCTTGTTGAACGTGATCATTTCAGTGCCCTTATGAATACATGATTATGTCCTTAATTGAATAAATACCTAGTTGCATAATCGTTTGTTACATATTACATCAAAATCAGCTCAAGTGTAGGGCATATATATTTACAATCAGTGAATAAAATACCAGCACACAAGTAAGAAATTACCTAGAATGGCTGTCATTAGGATTTGCTTTACGCTTTTTCGCAGCAAGAGCTTCATACTCGTTCTCAAGGCGCTCGAATTGCTGATAAGGTTGAAACCCAAACGCGTCATCCTCAGTGAACGCCAATGGATTCATCTCTCCTTCGAATCGAAGTTTATACGTCTCACCATCTTCTTCTTCTTCCTCATCTTCGTCATCTCCACCCTCCTCTTCTTCTCCTCCTTCTTCGGCCTCAGTTTCAGCGCCATTCTCCGGCGGTTGTTGACTGCCCTCTACCGCAGCGGCGATAACACCGGCACTGGCGGGGATTTCATTGACGATCAAGGCGGAGGTCGAATCGTAACCATGTAGTTCGTCATAGTCTGACCCACCGGCAATCCGAGTATTGCCGTCGTTCTCCATGAGCGTTCCAGTAACGGCTCGTTTGTGAAACCCCGAAATTGGTGAACATACCCTTTGTTTTATTGATCAATTTGGGCTTTTAATCAACCTGAAACAAAACAGACTACTATGCACGGCGGTTAAATATAGTCATGCACGCAAAACAATAAATTAAAAAATCAATATGAATACTATATAAATATTTTGAAATACTTCATGAAACAAAATATTCGTAATTCGTAGTAGATTTAGCAATTGAAAAATTATCATATCCGCCAACAACAGTTTTTCGATCAAATAGTGTTTCACTTCTACTTAAATCAATATTTTTTACGATATCTTTCAATAAAAAATAAAGAAAATTTACATAGTAGGCTATTCTCTTCAAAAGTATGTATGCAAATCTTTTTAAATCTCTAAAATAAATGTTCAATAATTTTTCAAATTTGCTATTTAATTAGCCAAAAACTTATAAAAAACGCGTTTTTTGTTAACTTAACAAAAAACGTGTTTTACCGTCTTCCTAATAACAACACAGTTACGTAACCTCTCTCTCTCTCTCCTCTCTCTCTCTCTATACGCAAAGGGGAAGATCGCGTCTTCTTCGTCTCCGGCAACCCCAATTGCAATCGCCCTCACCGTCTTCTCCTTCTCCGGCAACACCAATCTCCTCTTCGATCCCAGAAACCAACCGGCGGCAGACAACACATAACCGACGATGACTTGAAGAAGATGAACTATTTGAGAGCCGTAATCAAAGAAACCTTTCGTTTACACACTCCATTACCATTACAAAGGATTTGATTTTGAATTGATACCGTTCGGATCGGGACGGAGGGGGTGTCCTGGGATTGCGTTTGCAGCGGTGACGATTGGGTCGCGCTGCGAATTTATTGCGTAAGTTTGATTGGGGATTTTCGAATGGGGAAAATGGTGAGGATTTGGATATGATCAAGCACTTGTTGTTTTATAACGATTAATCAAGTGCCGCTGGGTGATTAATCAAGTGCCCGTTAGTGTATAATAGAGTGTCCGTTAGTGTATAATCAAGTGCCCGCTGGTGTATAATTGAGTGCCCGTTAGTGTATAATCAAGTGCCCAAGTTAGTGTATAATCAAGTGCCCGCTGGGTGTATAATTGAGTGCCCGTTAGTGTATAATAGAGTGCCAAGTAAGTGTGTAATCGAGTGTCAATGTATTTTTGAATGTCAGCTCATGTAATTTTGAATGCCACCATGTTTTTTTGAATGCCGCTCATGTTTTTTTTTGAATATTAGCAAAAATAATTATCGTGTTTTTTTGAGTGCCAAGTATATGCATTTTGAGTGCCAGCAAATGTGTTTTCAAATGCCACATGTATTTTTGAATGCCAGTGTAAAAAGTGCTAGTGCATGTATATTAAGTGACTTTATAAACTAACACCGGCACTGGGTTACACTAACACCGGCACTTTGTTACACTAACACCGGCACTTTGTTAAACTAACACCGGCACTTGTTTTACACTAACACCAAAGCACTTTGATACACTAACACCGGCACTTTATTACACTAACACCGGCACTTTTTACACCGGCACCGACACTTTGTTACACATGCACCGCTTCGTTGAATTGACTCAAACTTCAAAGAAATTAAACCCTTTTTCCACACCATTGAAGGACATTCTGTTTATCCAACGAAAAAACGAAGAGCTATGGAATCAAATCACACAGTTATCTCCAATTAATTATGTACCAATCAATAAAGTACCAATCAATTATGTAACGAAGCAGGGTTGACAATGGACATTAATGGCAAAACTAGGGCACGAATTGTAGGTTACTAAATACTCAAACTGAGTGAACGCCGGAGAACGATTGGAGCTTGGGATGGCCAGAGAAGATGATCGGAGCTTGGGATGGCAAGAATTTGTGTAATTACAAAAATGCCACCGTTTGTTTTGAAAACACGTTTTTTCTTATCTTAAAAAAAAACTAGTTTTTTATAAGACCAACTCATTTAATTAAGAGAAATTTTTTTTTATATTTATTTTAAAATAGAGAGAGTAAAAATAAAGAGTTGCATTAAGAAATTGAAACTTATAAAATAAAATCACATATCACCTTTTATAATTTTTTAAAACATTTTTTCACTTTCTTTTTAACCAACATTTTTCTCTCTCCCCTATAATAAATGGGTAATAGTAAGGACACAAAATAATTACAAAAATTTGCTTACAAAATCGTAAATGTAATAATTTTATTATTGTTTTAAATGGGTAATAGTAAGGACACATCTAAATTAAAAAATTATCTTTAATACAAAAAAAAACTGTTATTAATTAATAATTAGAAAACAATAAATTTAGTCTAAAATTTAAAAATATATATTTAGATTATAAATGTTAAATGAGTTTATTAGACTAAAAATGAGGTATTTTTTTCAATTTTTCTGAATTAAAAACAATAAATTTTAAAGCTCATTAAACAATTATTTTTTAAAGAAATAATTAGGAAACGTTCAAATATTGCAATCTAGTCTAGACACCTAGTGTTGATTAATTAATGAAAAAGAAAAAAAAATTGAACATTTCCAAAAATTTTCAAAGAGTGTGAGTAGTATAGATCATTTTTCCACTTTCTCTCCACCCATGTTCCAAAATCATTTGCCAAAACCATTTGCTAAAACCATGTGTTGAATCAATTTCCATTTTTAGCCCCTTGATAGTGACATTTTTGGGCTTCAACTTACCAAATTTAGAAACTACTTTATTTTAATATATTTATAGATTTTTTGGCTCCAACTTACTAAATTTAGGAATGACTTTGCTTTAATATATTTATAGATTTGGGATAATTGCAATTTAGCCCCCATGGTTAGACGGTTGTTTGCAAATTAGGCGCTAGGATACAATTTTGGTAAACTTGGAAGAATTGCTATTTGCGCCCGTAAAATTTACTATATTTCTTACAAACATGAAAATATCCAATATAACCCTAAATATACATATTCGCAATCAATTTACTTGTTCATAATGTTTTTTATCAAATGCCAAAATTTAAACAAAATTAATGCCTATATCATCGGGTACGAAAGTCTAATGGTAAATCATGCCGCAGGAAATGTGCTTATCAATCTTCGTCCACGTGGCAGGACCAATCACTTGACTCTTTGACCTGAAATCAGAACCCACGACTAGCCGGATTTGTCTCTGGCTTAGACCCTCGGGCGTGAGAGTAAGTACGTATTTAGGAGGGCAAATAATGTAATTGAACAATGATATTCAAATGACAAAATTGCAGTTACCTTAGAACCGTTGTGGTTGTCCTGTATTTATAGTTGATGAGGGCGGTATATTTGGTAGGACTACATGAGCTCCTTGATTTGAGGGACGATTACATGTCATGAGAACGTGTCCTGAATGACTCCTGATTTGTAGGGAACCAGTTATGGAAAGAATAGAAGCACGTGCGCCTGTAATCGTTAGGTCGACGCTTGCTTGGCAGGTCGAGGTCGCCATTTGGGGTTGGGTCGACCTGACTGACGGGTAGGGCTGGACCGTACCCGAAATAGAATTTGGATCGTAAGGTCGGACTAAGTTAGGTCGGGACCTGGTAGGTCGGACAATGAACCTTAGTCGACTGATCAATAAGATGGACCATGAGCCATGTAATAATTGGGCCTAGCCCACTGAGGATGTGGTGGCAATAATTGCTTGAGGACTGGGCTTTACTCGCTTGGCCCAGCTCGACACTTTTGATATGTTCAGTGGCCCCCAACTTTCTGAGTTGACTTTGTCGACTAGGAAGTTAAGGAAATTTTGATGAAGATTGTTGTGACTCGCAGGTCGCTACTCGCTCTGATGTTTAGTCTACTAAAGGTGACGTGCCTCAATCCTGGACATTGGCGACGAACGGTCAGATCTGGAGGAGCGATGTATTCCGCAATCATTACTATTCTGACATTTGAAAAACTGCCTTGGGAACTGTTTTCCTCATTTAATTAGGAGAATAATTTTTGAATTTTCCTTTTTCCTTCTCAATTTCGGAAAATATAAATACCAGATTCCTTTTCCATTTCGAACTTTTACCTTCTCTAAACTCTGGTGCAACTCCGGCGAAGATAGCAAAAAGGCAACTGATTTAAATTGGGCTTTCGTCTTCTGCAACAGCTTCCTCTTTCGAGACCGATTAAGGTATTCCTCTCGTTTTCTTGCTTTAGGGTTTCAATTTCTGTTTTTATTTTTGATTTTGCCATGGCTAGAACCTTCAGTAGTGAGCCAGGAGCTTGGTATGGGTATTGCACTGTTAACCATCGAGTGTACAAACATATAAACGGAGAGTGGAGAGAGATGTCCTTGGATGAGTGTGCCTCCATCTTGACAAGGTGGGGGCTGAACTTTAGTGAAATAGGACTGCCCATAGGAGAAGACGTAGGTGAATTGATAATTGACGACTCAAACGTTGTCTCCTTTCATCTCTTCCATGAATTGCTTGACCACATATCCCTATTTTATGTTAGGGATGTCAATAAGCCTTCCTTCCTTAGGAATAGTAAAGGTTTCCCGGGGGAGTCTAGGTTGCCCTTAGGTAAGTCACCCATAGGTAGGTCTCCTGAATGTAATCATAGGTCTGACTCCCCTATCTCATCTTCTTCTTGTACAGATATGGCAGCTCGTGAAGGAGCTACAGCATCTACTTCCTCAAGTCCCCGTATTGTGGATACATTCAACTCGTCAACTGTGCCGGGGAGGAATGAAAGGGGCTATGTCCCTCAGAGACCAATGAGAGGAAAGAAGAACTTAGCGTCTCGATATTCCATGATACATGACTTCTGTGAGGTGAGTAAGGAGGATTTTAGGGTGACCATCCACAGTAAGAAGGATTTCCTGGCTCAATTTGGGAAGACATATACTAAAGATGCCACTAAGGTAGCCTTCTTCTACGGCCAATTCAAAGCTGGCTTGAGGTTGCCACTTGACCCCTTTATCAATGAATTCCTAGAGTGTGCTGATGCTTTGCCTCTCCAACTGGGAGCTAACACTTGCAGGGTCCTAGTGTGCTTTGCCATGGTCTGTAGGTTTCTCAGATATGAGCCTTGTATGAGGGTTTTTAAAGAATTCTTTAGTATTAAAACTGGTAAAACTGATTTGGGAATTAGCACTCCTTCTAAACCCAACTCCCCCAAATTGTTCATGAACCTTCCCAGCAAGGCAAGTGGGTGGAACTCCCATATTGTAGTAGTGGAGAGTAGACTAGGATGGTAATTCCCTTTACCCAACTCTGAAACAGATGTTATAGAAGAGGAGAACTATTGGGAGCCACCTTGGCACTTTGAGCTGTATAAGAGTCTATGCCAATTGGCTAATAGGGGACCCATTAGTTGGGAACGCCTGGGGACCACCAAATACAATTACATCCAAGCTGGGATGATGGCTGGTGAGGGAGAAGTGCAACCTCTGGTCCCTGTTGGTAGGGGCACAATATATCCTGACTGGGTCACCCATGCCTTGGGGAGGTTTAATTATAAGTGCCAATTTTGCCAAAGGACGGCCAACTACTGCAAGGACAATGGGGAGCATGTTGGTGGTAAGATTTTACTCGTTTGTAGTCCTTTACTCGCCCATTATTTGCTTGTATGTTGAATTGGTAGCTAGTACATAGAAATAATGTGACTTGCATGTGTAACTCTTAGCTCGTCATCTGTTTAACTCGCATGTATAATATTTAGCTCGCACATGATTGGCTCGTACACAGAACTCATAGCTCGTATGTAGAGATCTCCTCTGTCGATCTAACCCTTTGTCATCTTGGTTTTGCTGTAGTTCTGACCCCTGAACAAGAAGCGAACATGGTACGCATTGTTGGAGTATCTGATAAGAAGAAAGCCAAAAAGGATCATGGGGATGCTAATGCTCGAGCTAACAGGGAGAGAGAAGCTGAGAGACGGAACAATTTGTTGTCTAAAGATAACGCTGGGATGGTGCCCATGGAGGAGATTGGATTGGAGGATCCCCTGGAGAGTAGTAGCCGAGCTCAGGGAGCAACTGAAGAGGGTAATGAGTCCAATAGGTCGGTTAGACCAAGCCTGAGCTCCGACCCAACTCCTGAAGCTAATGTAGCGACCTCTGGTGCTGGGACAACTGGGGCTAGCCCTTTAAATATTTTGGATATTGATGATGAAGCTGTGAACGAGGAGGATGATCGTCCTCTGAATTCGAGGAAGAGATCGAGAACTGAGAAGGGGAAAGCTGTTTCCCCGAGCCAACTTCCTCCCCCAATCTCCTCCCCTCCTGACCAAGAATCCCTTGAGGAGCGAATAAAGAGACTAAGTGATGTGCCTCCTCTCAGTGGGGTAAACAGTATGAGCCGTCGTTATCCCGAGCTAAGCCTTGGCCAAGTGGTAGTTAGGAGGGCCATAGACGTCGACCTGCTCGCCCACTTCGCTGACAAGGGCATAACCCCAGAAGAGTTCTCTGCTCGATCTGGGTTGGTGCAGAGCGAGGTAAGCCTTAGTTCCCTTTATTGGCTTAGTCGCGTATACTTTGAGCTCGTCAATTTAGTTTCTGAGTCTTTGTCTAGCTAATAATTTGATGACTTTCTATGATGCAGTCTCTTACTATGGTGGAGCAATCCAAAAGCTCTTGGAGGGCATCCATTGAGAGGGAAAGGCAGGCCCTGAGTCAGCATGCCAAGAAATCTCATGATTTGGATGAGTTGAAAGAGAAGTACAATGACTTGGACTCCTCCTATGATGCTTTGGAGGCTCTGAAGAATGATACGTTGGCTGATAAGAACAAAGCTTTGGTCGACCTGAAGGCTGCTGAGGCCAGAGTTGGTGAGGTGACCACTGAGAGAGATGCTGAGTGGTCGGAGCACGAGAAGACCAAAAAAGAGCTTACAACTGTTTCTCAAATCCTTAAGGAGAGGGATTCCTTCCTGGCTGAGCTGAATGTGGAACACAATGCTGCCAGGGCCAAATGGAAGGAGGATCTTCAGGTCGCTTCTAAGGCAGCCGTTGAGAAATTTAAAGATGGGGACGACTATTACAATGCCATTGTTGATAAAGCTAAGGATTTTCTTGACGTGGGCAAACGCCACATGGCACGCCGAGCTCTGGTGGACCCAACTGCGGATGTCTCCCTTGAACAACTAGCTCGATGGGCTTCAGAAGCTCAATACGATATGGTTGCTCGAGGTGGTCACTCGGTAGTTCCTTACACAGACAACGACTTGGCTTTTATTGCCCAGCAAGATGAAGAAGATGATTGTGAACCATGGACTGCTCCTGCTTTAGCTCCCAGGAATTTTGATGTGGTTCTCCAGGAGATAGAAGATGTTGAAGATATGGAGGAAGATGATGATCCTAATCAACGAGTCTTTTCAGAGTCGGGTAAACCCTTAGACCCCCAGCAACAAGGAGAAGAAGAAGAGGGTCGAGCTACCACCAACGATCAGGCTAACGCTGGTCAGGACTCTTGATTTTACTTTGAATGATGTTGTAACGAACAAGTTCCAAACAGTTTTTTTTCCCTTGTTTTGTGTATGTGTGGATGCCTTGGCCCAGTTTTTTGGGAGGCATACCAACTCGTAACCTTTATTTTCTTAAGTCCTGGCCCGCTTTGGGGGACTTCGTTCTATTTACTCGTAGCTGACTCTTGCTTGCATTTATTTTTCTTTGATCAAACTATTTGTCTTGAATGTCGAGCTAGATTTTAATTGAACAGACGAGTTGCTATAGGTCTTTAGTCGGACTGATTAATTCAATCGACTTTGGACTTGTGTAATTTTTGCAAACAAGATTGACTAAGAGTCGAATCTGTTTAAAGGGAGCGAAGCTGACCAAAGTCAAGCTAACTAAAACGAAGCTGACTAAGAGTCGAGCTTGTTAGAACGAAGTCGACTAAGAGTCGGACTTGCTAAAGGAACAAAGCTGATTAAGAATCAAGCTTGTTAGAACGAAGCTGACTAAGAGTCGAGCTTGTTAGAACGAAGTCGACTAAGAGTCAGACTTGTTAAAGGAACAAATCTGATTAAGAATCAAACTTGTTAGAACGAAGCTGACTAAGAGTCGAGCTTGTTAGAACGAAGTCGACTAAGAGTCAGACTTGTTAAAGGAAAAAATCTGATTAAGAATCAAACTTGTTAGAACGAAGCTGACTAAGAGTCGAGCTTGTTAGAACGAGACTGATTAAGAATCGAGTCTGTTGAAATTAACGGAAAGTGTAACTTTGCACTGAACTAGAGAGTTGAACTAGAAGTAATATTTGATAAGGTGAGTAGCGTGCCATGGGTGCTTCAACTCCTCACCATCTGGATGAGCAATCATGTAAGTCCCCTCCCTAACGATTCGAGTAACAATGTAGGGACCTTCCCAGTTGGGAGATAACTTGTTTTGTTGGGTTCTCCTGCCTGTTGCCTCGATCTTTCTTAGCACGTGGTCACCCACTTGGAATGATCTCGTCTTCACCTTCTTGTCATGGTAATTCTTTGTCCTCTGCTTGTAATTGACCATTCGTAAGTAGGCTGTGTCCCGCTTCTCGTCGATCAAATCCAAGTCGATCAATCTGTTGGTGTCATTCTGTTCTTGATCGAAGAAAACCACTCTGGTTGTAGGAAATCGCAGCTCGGCTGGAGCCATGGCCTCCGACCCATATGTAAGAGCAAATGGGGTTTCCCCCGTAGGCCCCCGAGTGGTTGTGCGAACTGCCCAAAGAGCAAGGGGGAGTTCGTCCAACCAGTTACTACGTCGACCAACCAAACCCGTCTTGAGTGAAGAAAGGACGAGCTTATTTGCTACTTTGGCTTGCCCATTGCCTTGAGGATAGGCAACAGAGGATTGCCAATGTTTGATCCCTACTCGATTCATTTCTTCCTCGAAAGCCCGGGAGAATTGTAGCCCATTGTCTGACACTATGGCTCGTGGGATCCCAAAACGACACCAGATGAAGTCATGAATGAAATTGATGGCATTTTCTTTTGTGATGCAAGCTAGTGGCTTTGCTTCGACCTACTTAATGAAATAATCAATAGCGATGATCACATACTTGCAGTTTCCTCGGGCAGGTGGGAAGGGTCCAATCAAGTCGACGCCCCACATGTCGAACGGCCAAGTAGCGATCACTGGAGTTTGCTCTGTTGTAGGAAGATGAGGCAGGTTGGCAAACCTTTGACATTGGTCGCATTGTTGAACAAAATCATGAGTGTCAGCTCTCATGTGTGGCCAGTAGTAGCCCAACGTGATCAGTTTGTCGGCCAAAGTTCTGGCCCCGGGTGTCCGCCACACACTCCACTATGCACCTCGTGAATTAACTGAGTAATTTCTTGGGGATGAATGCATTTCAACAACGGCCTAGTGTATGATCTCCTGAATAGCATGTCTCCTTGAATAACATATCTCGGAGCCTTCTTTTTTATGGCTCGAGCTGCCTTCTCGTCTTCAGGGAGCTCGCCTCTTTCCAGGTACGCCTTCATTTCTTCTATCCAACACTTGTCATAAACCCAATTTCTCAAGGGATCCTCTACGCATTGATTTTTGACCCTTTCATATGCTGGATTCTCTAGGTAGGAGATGGGCTCTTCATGTGGCTCATCTGTAGTGGCCAATTTCGAGAGCAGGTCGGCCAATTCATTGTCTTCTCGACCAATCCTCTGAATTTCCCAAAACTCCAAGTCTTTTATCAACTCCTTTACTAGGTCGTAGTATTTGATCAGAGTAGAGTTCAGTACTTCGTACTCCCCTCGAACCTGGTTGACTATTAGCTGGGAGTCACAATATGCTATGATTTTGGTCGCACCAAAGCATTTGGCGTACTCGATGGCTGCCACCAAAGCTTCATATTCTGCCTGGTTGTTGGAGGCCTCAAACTTGAACCTCAATGCCTCCTCATAGATTGTTCCAGACTCTGGCTCGATTAGTACTATCCCAGCTCCACTAACATTCTTCGTCACTGACCCATCTGAGTAAACCTTCCAACAGTCGTCGGGTAGACAAGTGACGGGTTGGGACTCTTGCTCCTTTCCCTTAGCTTTCTCCTTTTGAACTCGCACCTCTCTATCTTCCTTGGTGAACGTTAGCTCGACCAAGAAGTCTTCCAAGGCTTGAGCCTTCAATGCCTTTCGAGGTCGATACTCGATGTCGAATTCTGTGAGAGCAATTGACCAATTGAGTAAACGACCTGAACTTTCTGGCTTGTGCAGAATTTTTCTTAAGGGTGCATTTGTTAGCACAACAATGGGGTGAGCCAAGAAATAAGCTCGCAACTTCCTTGAAGCCACGACTAAGGCATATGCAACCTTCTCCGCATTGTAGTATCTGCCCTCAACATCTGACAGAGCCTTGCTAACATAATACACGGGCTTTTGAAGCCCTTCCTCTTCTCGAACTAACACAGTCGCTACTGACTGATCACCTACAGATAGATACACGAACAATGTCTCACCAATAGTCGGGCTGCTTAATAGAGGAGGAGTAGCGAGACATTCTTTTAGTTGTTGGAACGACGAATGACATTCGGTCGTCCATTCAAAATTCTTCGTCCCCCTCAAAGATTTGAAGAAGGGGAGAGACCTCTCTGCTGACTTGGCTATGAAACGACCTAGGGCTGCTACCCTACCATTAAGTCACTGCATCTCCTTGATACTGGTGGGCTCTTTCATGTCGACCAGAGCCTTGATCTTTTCTGGATTGGCCTCTATTCCTCGTTGTGACACCATAAAACCAAGGAACTTGCCAGCTGCAACTCCAAATACATATTTGCTCGGATTAAGCTTCATGTCGTTTGCTCGTAGATTGGCGAACGTCTCTTTTAGGTCGACTACGTGACATTCGACCTTGGTTTTGATGACCATATCGTCGACTTAAGCCTCCATGTTTCGGCCAATTTGTGAAGCAAAGACTTTGTTCACCATCCTTTGGAAGGTCGCACCTGCATTCTTTAACCCGAATGGCATCATATTGTAGCAGTAGATGCCTCCAGCGGCCTGAAATGCCGTCTTCACAACATCATCCTCATGCATCTTGATCTGATGATAGCCTGAATAGGCATCGAGAAAACTGAGATTGGAGTGTCCAGCAATTGAATCAACGAGCTTATCAATCCGAGGTAGAGGATAGCTGTCCTTTGGGCAAGCAAGGTTAATATTGGTGAAGTCGACACACATTCTCCACTTGCCGTTGGATTTCTTCACCATGACCACATTAGCTAGCCAAGTGGTGTGAGTGGCCTCCTTTATGATACCTGCACTTAAGAGTTTTTGTACCTCGAGTTTGATTGCTTCCTCTTTGTCACGAGCAAAGTTTCTCAGCTTCTGAGGTTTGGGCTTTATGGTCGGGTTGACCTCCAACCTGTGAACAATGACCTCTTCCTTGATTCCCTTCATATCCTCTACTCGCCATGCAAAGACGTCATTGCTTTCCTTGAGTAGTTCGACAATCTCCAATCTTTCCTCAAGCGACAATTGCTTTCCAATCTGAATCTTTTGCTCAGGATAGGAAGGGTTTGTGATCACTGCCTCCAACTCGTCTACAACCTCTAGCTCTGGACCATCTCTGAATTGTAGGGTCTCGATGATGATCTCTCTAACCCTCTGTCTTTCCCCGGCCCCCAAGTGGGGAGCTTCCTCAGCAATCATGTCATCCAGCTCATCTGCGATCTCACTGGTGGTGGCCCCCGAGTTATTGTCGACTTGGAGGCATAGCTCGCCTATGAGGACTTGGTCGACCATAACTGTATCTGGATCGATCGTTGTGAGTTTAGAGGGACGTGTCGACTCTGTCATGACTTCGTCATGCGAGCGATAGGTCTCCTCTTCTACGCAGGTGATCGTAGATAGTCGAGTAGTTTTGGTGACAGATTTAGATATCTTCAAGTATCCCTCCCCTGTTTCAATCTCTAATTCCCTCTTCTTTCTTTCTCGAAGGACATGATCAAGGCATGCTCGATTTGTGCTTTGTACACAGCCGATTCCAGCTAGCGTGGGAAATTTAACTCGCTGGTGGGGAATTGAGGCCACCATTCTAAGTGCGACCTGGCCAGGAATACCAAGAATTGCAGCGTAATCACTATTCACGTCAATTACAATAAATTTTACCTTGGATACGACCCTGTAGGGGTGTTGGCCTATGTCGACATCTAACTCAATCTGTCCTTTGGCATCGACCCGGTGGTTGGTAAAGCCCTCCAGTCTGCCATCATAACGCTCGAGCTGTTCATTTGAAAGCCCCATCTCCTGGAACGTCTTATAGAACAAAATATCCTTGCAAGCCCCCGTGTCTATCAAGAGTCTGCTCGTCATACACCCATCTATTAATCCTGGGATAACGAGAACTTGCTCTCTAGCTGCCACATTGGTTGCCAGCTCGTCCGGATAGAAACTAATCACCTCATCTCTGACATAGCTTCTAGGGGGTACATGGGGTGCCTTGCTAAGCTGGAATATCTTGTGTTTGATGGCAGTGTTACTAGCTTGCTCCGTTATAACGCCCAAGTTCATCTAGGCTGCCTCGGCTCTAGGTGTCCACCCGCAACTCGTTCACCACCACCTGCTTGAGGTCTCTTCACATATGCGTCGAGTCTTCCCTGGTGGACCCACCTCTGAATGATACGCTTCAAACTCATACAATCCTTCGTAGTATGACCCGTATATTTGTGATACTCGCAGTATTTGTTGTTGTCCCTTCTGAACTTATTTGCTGGGTTCATAGGGGCAGGCGGGCCTAGCTCGACCGTGTTCATTATCTCAGTTCGACTCACCATTAAGGGAGTGAAGGCTTCGGGCATTTTCTCAGTTGCCCTGGTTCTATTCTTGCCATTCTTGTTGTTTCCCCCATTCTTGGCTGAGTCCTTCTTATCAGTATCAGCAAACTCAGCCCTGGGGCCTTTCCCATTTTTCTTCTCTTTTCTTTCCTCGGTCAATGCTACAGTGTAGGCCTTCTCGAACAGCTCTTGATGAGTTGTCACAGTGCGAACTGTTAGCTCGTAATCCAGATCAGCAGAAGCAATTCCATTCCTAAAACAATTAATCACTTCCCTGTCCGTGAGGTCTTCCTCGATCTTGTCGACCATCTCCTTGAACTTGGTGTAGTAGCTCATTGAGCTTTCACTCTTTCCTTGCACCAGGTTGTTCAAGTCTGTGACTGTCATCTTACGAGCTCCTGCTGTCGAGAATCTATCCAGAAACTTTGTCCTCATATAAGACCAAGTCGAGATGCAACCTGGTGCCAAGCCATTAAACCAAGTAAGGGCTGCTCCAGTTAGAGTGCTTGTAAGTGTCTTACACATCATGTCGTCCTCATTGGAGACAAAGCACATGGTAGCCTCTAAGTGTTGTATGTGGCTTTTGGCATTGGTTGCACCCGAATATTTTTCGAGGACGGGTAACCTGAAACCTGGAGGAGGTCGACGATCGAGCAACTCCTTGGACAAGGGATGAAGAGCAAAATCATTACGCTCACCCTTTCCAGCACCTTCCTTCTTATCGGCCTCCCATTGCTCAAATTTTTTCTTCCATAGTAGCCACTCTCTAGCATCTGGCCTGTCGTCCCTAGCATGGGAGACATCGTTTGACCTTTGCCTTTCTTCACGGTGATGTTCTCTCCCAGAGTTGGCTATGTGTCTATCACTTTTAGGAGGAGTTATCTCTCTGCTTCTCCTATCCCTGTGAGAGGGTGACCTTACTGATTGAATTGGCGACCTGCGCCTTTTCTCTCTAATAGGCGACATGCGCCTATCGTCTCTAAGCGGCGACCTGCGCCTATCACCTCTGTGGGACTGTGACCTTTCAGTTCTGGCAGGCCTATTCCTCTCTGCCTCCCTTTGCCGTCTTAACTCCAACTCAGCCTCTTGTTCCCGGTTGGTGTTGAGGTGACTCCTCAAGTCGTCAGGGGGGACTAGTATGTGAGTTCGAATATGAGGAATGATTTGTCGATCACCATTCTGCTGGGCACTTCCACCTTGCCTAACACTCCTTTCACGCCGCCTGTTGGAAATCTGAGAGGGAACTGCTCTTTCTGACCT
The DNA here is from genome assembly GCA_022495995.1 of Adenophora triphylla var. japonica. NCBI lineage: Eukaryota > Viridiplantae > Streptophyta > Magnoliopsida > Asterales > Campanulaceae > Adenophora > Adenophora triphylla. Next base: position 366,246 of record JAFEMH010001953.1, on the reverse strand, counting down.
CCTATCAGTCTGCTCCTCCTCCTCCTCCATAGCTAACAACTCTGCTAGAATCTGAGCTCGTTCTAGCAGCATCTCTTTTTTGCTTAGGGGATTAGATGAGGGACCTGCCCTATCCCCTGTAGCCATTCGTCCCGTGTGGCATTTTGGAGGAGGCGGCGCTCCCTGTCCGTCCATAAGGCGCTTGTCTTTTCTCCTACCATCTGGCAAACCTCTGCCATCCACAAATATGTCATGTGGTGGCAAGGTAGGTCAAAATGTCATCTGGCAAACCTCTACAATCACTTGGTTGTTTAAACCAAGTGATTGTATTTTCAAAAATCAAATATGAAAAATCTTATTCACACCCACAACGTTACTAAATAACCGGTACAAAAAGGAAATTGATTGAAATGACCGTATTAATTTTATACAAAAAGGAAAGTGCAAAATATAATTGATTGAAATGACCGTATTAAATTAAACTAGTGTAGCACCCGTGCGTTAAACGCACGGATAAAAAGTTGTGACAACAAAATTATACAAATAAGGAAAGTGCAAAATATAATTTTTTTTACAATGAATATAATTTTTCCCAAAAAATAATTACTTAAATTGAAGTGCACTACTAGAATAAACAAATTTGGAGACTAAATTTGGAGACCAAAAGGATGGACGCAAAGTAGAGACCAAAAATTTTAAATGTTGCGACCAACAAATGGTTGCAAATAATTGGAGACCACTGTGTGGTCCCTATTTTGATATGGCGACCACTCATTTAATTGGAGACCACTGTGTGGTCCCTATTTTGGAGACCACTGTGTGGTTCCTATTTTGGAGACCACTATGTGGTCCCTGTTCTTTTATTGGTTGCAAATAATTGGAGACCACTATGTGGTCTCTATTTTGGAGACCACTATGTGGTCCCTGTTCTTTTAATGGTTGCAAATAATTAGAGACCACTATGTGGTCCCTATTATGGAGACCACTATGTGGTCCCTGTTCTTTTATTGGTTGCAAATAATTGGAGACCACTATGTGGTCTCTATTTTGGAGACCACTATGTGGTCCCTGTTCTTTTAATGGTTGCAAATAATTAGAGACCACTATGTGGTCCCTATTATGGAGACCACTATGTGGAGACGATTTTTGTCATTTAGAAACCAAATCCATCGTCTCTAATTTTTGTTTTTCTAGTAGTGGTGGCTGAATAAAATTAAAGAAAAAAATATCATTTTATGTGATTCAGAGGGGTAATTAGTAGCATTATTGTAGTATAAGTAGTGTCTCTTTTTTTTTTTTTTAAATAAAGAAAATATAAAAAAGTTGGTCTAATTAATTCGATAAATAAATAGCTATTGTTATTTCTCCTTAGAATATACTTAGCAAATTAACTGTCATTTTAGACTTCTGCCTATCTTAGAAATTAAGAATTTATCATGAAGAAATATTCAAAATTGATTGTTTGTAGGTGAAAACAGTTTTATGAATGTGATATTGAGGAGGAGGATAAAAAAAGTGCAAGAGTGTGGAATTGGGTGAAGGTGATCTTTAAAAAGAGAGAAATGAGTAATTAAGAAAATTTGAGGAAGCATTAATCATTAATTAAATTATTGGCTACTTGAAGGAAGCAATTAAAGATCTTCTACATTACTTTGAAATTGGTGCACTTGAAATAGCTAAATTCTATAATCATCTTTGTTTTGGAGGGAAAATGAGTGCTCGTATGCACTTCCCTCTTTATATAATTATAGATAATGTAGTGTTAACGTAATATTGTTATGTTGGCAATTAGGGGTGTGCGTGGTACGGTTCGATTCAGTTTTGAGATAAAATCGATATCGTACCGAATACTTTCGGTTTATTGAATATCAAAACCGTTTGAGTTCGATTTTCATTCGGTTTGGTGTTTCGATTTTCGATTTCGGTTGTAAATCGGTTTGGTTTTTTTTTTCGGTTTTTAAAGGCGTTACCATTGTTATACTTTTCATCTTTTTTATGCTTTTCCAATATTGCCTATTTAAAAAAAAAAAATCAACCAAAATCATGAACTTATAAAGAGTTGAGAAATAAAGACATGTAAAAACATGTTAACGAATTAATGAGTTATTAATTAACCACTTTATCAAGTAATGAATATTTTAGTGTGCATAATTAGATAAGTGAAATATGTGATTAAATGTGAAATGCATATAAATTAGTATATAAACTTCCAAAAATATAGTAAAACAACATTGCTTTAATATAATTGGTACGGTTCGGTTTTTTATATCGGTAGCTAAATAGAAAAATCGTATCGTATCGAAAAGTTCGATTTCTACTTAAAAAGAAACCGCACATTTCGGTTTTAATCGGTTATTCGATAATTTCGGCTTTATTTTTTTGGTTCGGCACGATTTTTTCGGTGTTTCGGGTTTTCTTGCACACCCCTATTGGCAATCCTATTAGATTTTTTATCACGCTAGTAAAATAAACTAGTACATTGCATTATTTAATATATTTGTCAAACTATGTTTACCCCTCAAAGTATTTATCCAATTTCACTTTGCACCCAAATTTAAAAGTGAGTATATTTAGTATTCCCTCCATCCCAAAATGTTTGTCCATTTGACTTATTTGATTTTTTTGTTGAACTTTGACCACAAATATACTCACTCTGTCTCAGCCTAAAAGCCACAAATTTCCTTTTTGGGCGTCCTATTTAAAAAGGCACTTTCCCAAAAAGGAAACCTTACATCACTATTCTCTCAACTCATTCTCTCTCCTACTTTACTTTTACACTCACAACATTCTCTTTCTTACATCACCTCACACTCATTCTCTCTCCTATTTAATTTTTCATACTCACAACATTTAAACTTTTTCTCTTTCCTACATCACTTTCCTTAATTTGCGTTCCCTCTCCATTTTTTGCCTTTTAGGCTGGGACGGAGGGAGTATGACAATTTAATTATGTTCATGAAATTCTAAAAATTCCTATTGATTCACCATTAATAATATTATCAACAACAACTTTTAGAATTTCATGAACATGATTAATCTCTCATAAATTTGTGGTCAAAGTTCAACAAAAAAGTCAAATGAGACAAACATTTTGGAACGGAGGGAGTACATTAATTTGTTAATTGTCTTACTTTACCTCTGACACACTGGTTAAAAGATTAATGAAATAGTATCAACCGTATAAATCAAGTATCAACCGTACGAACTAAGTTGGTATATCGACTTAGTCGGTTGGTAATGGTACATATTTTTATATACCATGTTAAACTTGGTTGATACATGATATAAGCAAAATGTAATTGGTATACCCGCCAAGCCAGCCCTATAAACGGCATTCAACTATTAGATTGAACTCAATTCTTCTAACCATCATGCCGCCACCAAACCACCACCACCATAACTACAACAATGTTGCTGCTACTACCACCATAACCATCAATTTTAGTCCACAAAATTAAATAAACTCTAATCACTTCCATCAAATTAAAGAAAAAACAAAATTTTAGGTCCCTTCCAGCACTTGTTCTGCCATCAATTGATACTGGTTGTCTTGTTTATTTCTTAGGTCCTCCACCCTCTTCACTGTTTTGTTGTCTTGTTTTGTATATATAATGGCAATCAATTGTTCCCCTCTTCTTCGGCACAACCAAGTAACCAAATAAATAAGATAGATCGCAGGGTAAAATAAACAAATATTTATTCGGAAACACAGAAAATAAGAGATTGATGGGTTAAAGGGGAGAGAAAAGATTGAGAACAATTGAGGTAGGATCTTAAATTAGGGTTAGGGTTAGGGTTAGGGTTAGACGGAAAGGGCGGGTAAGAAATTGAAAGAAGATTTGTTTTATACGAGAGGAGATGTGATTGTTGGAGAGAAAAAGAGAGAGACAAAGACAATATAGAGAGGAGGAGAGGAGAAAGAGGGTTTTGTTGAGGGAGGGAGAGAGAGACACGAGTCGGGCAAGGGCAAGATTTGAAATTTTCGTTTCCTGTATTTAGTATTTACCTAATCCGCTTCACATCAAAACGAATTCAACCCCATTACACCAGACGTGAGTTGAATTTTGAATTTTTCTTTAAAATCTAGATTTTCAAATAAATTACGAGTTTCTTCTAGTCTTCTTTCTCAATGAATTTTATATCGAGGTAAATTTGGATTTTTGAAATTTTTTTGATGAATAATAATAGGGGCACAAAATAGTCACAAAAATTTGCTCACAAAATTCTGAGTGTAATGATTTTGTATACTAGGCAATATTTTGTGACTTTCTTTTTTCTCCCAGTATTGCTAATGTATGATATGGGCATTTGGCAATGTAACTTTTGTATACTAGGCAATATTTTTTTAAAACTTAATTATTTGAGAAAAAATAATCTATTTTTGTGGTAGTAAAATGAAAAACAAATTATAATTCCCCAACCGCCATAAATTAAAACCTAACTGAATCCAATTGATACACGAAAACAGTGTTAAGGATGAAGCTTCTATTCCAAGAGACAAACAAACAACGATGGTAATCAAGGCTGAGGCGCCCGCCCCATACAATCCCATGCGGCCGCCTCACACCGAAGAGTCCAAGACTGAAGCCTCGGCCTTTGAGGCGCACGCCTCGTCCCACCTCAAGCGGCCGCCTCAAGGCTTGATTCTCTCGGCCACACATTCTGATATCCAGGCGCACGCACAGTCCAAGACCAGGCGCCCGCCTCGGGTTCTCTCCAGATCCTGTTCAGTTTGGAAACAAGCTGAACTTTCCTAATCTTCTTTTCCTTATTGTATTTGGAATATATTGTTATTAACATAGGTTAGGAAACCAAATTATTCTCCTTATACATTTAGATTTCACAATCCTTGTATAGTTAGGATTCATACATTGTACCTATATATATTTTGATCAATGTGAATAAACAAGCTAAGGCTTTCAATTCTAACATGGTATCAGAGCGGTAAGATTCAACCCCCTCCCCCAAAACCCTCTAATTTTTCGGCGACCTTCCCCCCACCCTGCAATGGTCGGAGCTTCCTCCATCATTCCAAAGGCTTCCCACCAATCCGTCGCTAAAATCGACGATGAACCGGCCACCACCACCTCCACCCATAACCCGGCAGCCATAATCTGGTTTCGCCAAGATTGCCCCACCCTTAGGGCTCCCACAAGAACCTTAGATCCCACCATCGCTCCTCTAGTACACCCATCCACCCCCACCACCGCCTTCACCGCCCAAACTCGCCCATCAACCAAGCGTATCTCTTACCATACCACCAAATACCACCCCGCAAAATCCCCCTCCTTCCATCACCAACATCGAAACCCACAACCTAACCACCAAGCCCACACCGCCACCCATCCCAACCCCTCTCCCCCTCCCCCTCCTTCTTGGCTCATCGATAGTGGTGCAACCAACCACATCACAAACAATCTTTCCAACCTTGCCCTATACACACCCTACATTGGGCAAAGGACGACGTCATCATCGGCGATGGTTCTTCCCTTCCGATCTCTCATGTAGGTTCCTTCTCTCTCCCCACATTCTCTTCCCTTCTCAAATTTAATAATATCTTACATGTCCCCCTTATTACTCGTAATATTCTGTCCGTATCTCAGTTTTGTCGTGACAACAATGCCATCATTGAATTCTCCCACTCCTCTTTTCTTATCAAGGACCAAACCACGAGTCAAACACTTATCCATGGACACCTTGAGGATGGCGTCTACATTTGGCACCCTCCGCCCATTCAAGCTCACTCAAGCTCTCTCTCATCGCAGTTGTGGCATCATAGATTAGGACATCCTTCTTCCCCCGTTCTTAGTTTATTACGTAACAAGTTCAGATTATCTATTTCCTCTAGTTTACCCCCATGTAATTCCTGTTTTGTCAACAAAAGCCACAAGCTGCCGTTTGCATCCTCCTCTCTCGTCTCCCTTGGTCCCCTTGATCTCATCTTTTCGGATGTATGGACCTCTCCAATCCACTCCCTAGACAACCTCAAATATTATGTTATTTTTGTCAATCACTACACCAAATATATTTGGTTCTATCCCCTTAAACATAAATCCGACACCTACAATACATTCCTCCGTTTCAAAGCTTTAGTCGAAAAATACTTCAATCGTCTCATCATTCAAGTCTACTCCGACAATGGGGGTGAATACCTCAAACTCACACCCACTCTTGGTCAAAACAGTATCACCCACCTCACTACACCCTCACACTCCGAGCACAACGGTACGCCGAACGTCGTCACCGCCACATTGTTGAAACCGGCCTCACTCTTCTCTCCCGTACGCCAACCTACCCCTCACCCTTTGGCCCTACGCTCTCACCACCGCCACCTACCTCATAAACCGATTACCCACCCCACCCTAAACAATGATTCCCCCTACTTCCGCCTCTTTCGCTCCCCTCCAAACTACACCAAACTCCGTAGTTTTGGTTGCCTTTGCTACCCATGGCTCCGCCCATACACCACCCACAAACTTGACCCAAAATCCATCCCTTGTATCTTCGTTGGTTACTCACCCACACAAAGCGCGTACTACTGCCTTGACCCTACCTCCCATCGTGTCTACACCTCCCGCCATGTCCGCTTTGTTGAAAACACTTTCCCATACAACTCCCTCACCACATCATCCCCCACTACTCCCACTCCTCCTCCCTCTGAATGGCACACCTTTTTTCTCCCCATTTTAGACACTACCCTCCATCCCAACTCCCCCAACCCCAACCTCAACCCCCTCCGCCTCCCCCCACTCCCCCCTCCCCAACTCATCCCTCTCCCAATCCCACCACTAATGAACCCCCTACCCCAACTCAACTTGATGCTACACCACCCACTCCCAACCCACCACCCCCTCCACCTCCCACCCGCACCATCACCACTAGACTTTCCCATGGCATCACCAAACCCAATCCCAAGTATGCCAACCTATCCCTCCTCACATCTCCCACAAATCTTCCCACCACCACCAAACAAACCCTATCCATTCCTCATTGGCGCAATGCCATGATTGAAGAATTTCAAGCTCTAACCCGCAACAACACTTGGTCCTTGGTTCCACCTACATCAGCCCATAATATTGTCGGTTGCAAGTGGGTCTTCCGCGTCAAATACAACCCCGACAACACCATTCAGAAATACAAGGCCCGGCTTGTCGCCAAAGGTTTTCACCAACAACCCGGTGTCGATTACACCGAAACCTTTAGCCCCGTTGTCAAACCAGCCACAGTCCGGCTACTCCTATCCCTTGCCACAACCAACCATTGGCCCCTTCGCCAACTCGATGTCAACAACGCCTTCCTTCAAGGCACTCTCTCTGAAACCGTTTTTATGACACAACCCCCCGGATTTGAGGACTCCACCAACCCATCCTTTGTTTGTCGCTTGTCAAAAGCAATCTATGGCCTCAAACAAGCTCCCCGGGCATGGTTTCAAGAACTCAAAACCTACCTCACCACATATGGCTTCCAACCCTCCTTAGCCGATCCCTCTCTGTTTATCTTCAACAAATCCCCAACCCCAATTTACCTACTTGTCTATGTTGATGATATCATTGTCACCGGCCCTTCCCCCTCTCACCTTCAGTCATTCATCTCCAACCTATCCAACCGGTTCTCCCTCAAGGACCTTGGCCCCTTGTCCTACTTCTTGGGTGTTGAAGTCGTCCCTAACCATCACGGGCTTCTCCTCTCCCAAACCAAATATATCCATGACCTTCTCACCCGTCACAAAATGATTGACTGCAAGCCACTTCCCACTCCTATGGTAACATCTCCTCCACTCACTCGATCCACTGCCACTCCAGCTGTTGACCCCACTTCATACCGTGCTATTGTTGGAGGACTTCAGTACTTATCATTCACTCGTCCCGACATCGCCTTCTCGGTCAACAAGCTTGCGCAATTCATGCAAAATCCACAATCTTCTCACTGGGTTGCATTGAAGCGTCTTCTACGCTACCTTCATGGCACCATGCATCTTGGTCTTCAGATTTTTGCAAAGTCTCCTCCCTCCCTTCATGCGTTCTGCGATGCCGATTGGGCCGGAGACAAAGATGATTTCGTATCCACTTCTGGCTTACTTGTCTACTTGGGAAAGAACCCGGTCATTTGGTCTTCCCGAAAATAACGTTCTCTTGCTAGATCCACTACTGAAGCTGAATTTCGGGCTATCGCCGACACCGCAGCAGAACTTACTTGGGTTGGGAACTTACTCACTGAGCTTGGTTTTCCATCTCTTGCGACACCTGTGATCTACTGTGACAACCTTAGTGCCACCACCTACTCTTCTCATCCGGTTTTTCACTCTCGCATGAAACACGTGGCTCTCTCATTTCATTTTGTTCGTGAACAAATTCAGGCCGGTTCCCTTCGAGTACAACACATTGCCGGTTCGGATCAACTCGCAGATATTCTTACAAAACCACTGCCGCGCATACGCTTCCAACTTCTTATCTCCAAGATTGGTCTTCTCTACGGATCGTCCATCTTGCGGGGGCGTGTTAAGGATGAAGCTTCTATTCCAAGAGACAAACAAACAACGATGGTAATCAAGGCTGAGGCGCCCGCCCCATACAATCCCATGCGGCCGCCTCACACTGAAGAGTCCAAGACTGAAGCCTCGGCCTTTGAGGCGCACGCCTCGTCCCACCTCAAGCGGCCGCCTCAAGGCTTGATTCTCTCGGCCACACATTCTGATATCCAGGCGCACGCACAGTCCAAGACCAGGCGCCCGCCTCGGGTTCTCTCCAGATCCTGTTCAGTTTGGAAACAAGCTGAACTTTCCTAATCTTCTTTTCCTTATTGTATTTGGAATATATTGTTATTAACATAGGTTAGGAAACCAAATTATTCTCCTTATACATTTAGATTTCACAATCCTTGTATAGTTAGGATTCATGCATTGTACCTATATATATTTTGATCAATGTGAATAAACAAGCTAAGGCTTTTAATTCTAACAAACAGTACAGTTTAATTAACGGAAACATTTTTGTCCCTCTAAATATTTGATTTTCCCCCTTTGCCCCCTCCTAGTTTCCTACAGTCTACAGTTCCGTCCCTTTATTCCTATTTTACTCCAAAACTTAAAGATTAACATTCCAAACAGCTCCTTCTCCTTCTCCACAAGATCTATGAACATGTTTCATCCTCTCCACTGATTTGCATACTCCGCTGCACGACCAATCAAATGACGCCACACACATATTCCCCTCCCGCGTCTTCAACTCGCAATCTGTATGTACACTTTGTCAGTATATCTCGAGCGATCTAAAATGAACTTGTTACAACAAAGGAAATGGTTTAAACCCCAAGACTTTTGTAAAAAATTTGGTTTTCTGACTTTTAAATTCGTCCATTTTAGTATTACAAACTGTCAGATTATACTATACTGTCTGACAAATCTGACAGTTTTAACTGACGATCTCTCTCCGACAATTTTACAGTAAAACAATCTTAATGTCATACCTGGAGGGGTACCACAACACATAGATCGCTCATCAACGTGCTCAACTTCAAGACCAATCAGCCAGGCACCAAGAGAAACATCCTCATTCGCGTACCGATGCAATATTGCCCTGTTCATTATCATCAACATACAAACACTTGTTAAACCTCCATTGTTATATATGCAATAATCTTGTTGACATTTTTGATAATTAGTCGATAATGCTTACGAGTTTGTAGAGATATAGGAAGCAAGATCCTTTGAGATGGCGTAGATTTGACCCGTAGCGTGCCTGAAGTACTTGTTCCCTTCTTCCCCAAACTTCCAAAACTCCGGCTCATGGTATTTAACCCCTCTGCCAATTCTCCATCAAAATAAAACAGTTTCGCGACATTCTTTTAGTTTCATCAAGCTTAGCAGGAACATATAATAAGAAATGCTATGTACAACAAGTTTATGCATAAGGCATTGTACAGTACAACTCATTAAGCATATTCGGCATAATCGTGTATGTTGTTTTCTGTTCAGAGATAAGTGAAACTCACTTCTGGGAGAGAACTGGTCCGGACTTCATGCACCCGATGTAAATTCTTTCTTTTGATCTGTATCTTGCTAGCGTACTCGTAAGCATACCTACACAAAAACACTTACATAAGCAGGGGAGGGTTCCACCCTACTCGTAGTGGGTGCACTTGCACCCATTTACTTCCAACAATTTATATTCATGCGCATTTTTTGAATATATATAACTGTGTGCACACATTAATCAAGAAACTTGTGCACACACTTTGAAAAACTCCTGAATCCGTCAAGCGACACCAAGATTTCTTCAAGCGAATTGAAGTATATTGATTCTGTGTGTGTTTGTGTGGGTGTAAAAGACTTACCTAAGTTGAGATGGATATCATCGTCGACCTTAACATAATATTCAGCATCCCAAATAGTAATAGCCGTGGAGAAATACAAACGTGTCTTAGTAGATAGCTCATGGTATCCCTCAACATGTTTGAGACGGAGAAAATCGTGATACTCTGCCTCCTCAGCATCAATGCCTCGATCGAGAACTCCTCCTGGTGTTCCACTGCGTCCTATCACGAAACGGAGAACAATTCCTTTTTCATTTTCCAGTTTCTTTAGTTTTGCCCCAGTTGGCATCCAAGTTTCTCTGACGGACTGGCGACGTCTCTTGCTGCTAAAAGCAGTATTTATTCCAATCACTGCAAACGCCTTCTGCAGCGTATTAGCAGTCTTGTTTGATGCTGCCTTTGCCCCCACTATGCTTCCACCATTGCGAATGCCTGCTAATTCCCTCTCCAGTGCTGCTGCCGTCTTATCCAGCGATCTATCATCATTATATATAAACCAAAATCAATATATGAACATATGATTAAGCATAGATTACGCGTAAAAAATTCTTACTTGATAGCTTGATGAGTCTTTGAGACCTCAGCCATAATGTCTCCTGGATTCTGATCTTCCACCAATTTCTGCTACCAAGCATTTTCAATATGTTAAAAATTGTGTATGTTAACTATGAAGAAGGCAAGGGTCCATTTTTTTGTCGAGTTGAAAGTGGACCCTACTGACCTCACAACAACGCTTTACAACCCTTGATAAGCAAATGGATGGACTGATTCACAGTACTAGAAAATTGGTCATGTGCCTCATTCCATTTACAGTAAGCTTAGAAAAAAAAAAAAAAAAAGGAAAAACTTACTCGCTTGTGATCACAGTCCTTTGAGGCGATATGGAGATCATTACGAAATCCCGAAGGGTTATTGTTTGTCCATGTCTGAGTAGTGAAAAGGGTTCCGGCTAGAAAGCTAGCTATGCATAGTACAAAGATGACTTTCCCCGAAAATGGTTTCCCGGCCCTCATGATTTTCTTGTTCTCCTTGGTGCCGCCGCCTCCTCCTCCTCCCCCTCCTCCTCCTGGCTGTGGCAACAAGGTTAATGCCAAACGACTCATCGAACAAGTAAAATTAAAAGAGACCAATTCAATATCCGCGCGCTTTAAACTAAAACCTATATTTATACCCTACTAATATGTGTTACAAGTCAAAATTATTTTGCTTAAATTTATTTGGAAACAAATAGAGAGAGCAAAGGCATTCAAAGAAGTCAATTTACAAGTTAAATGTGCATATGCTATGTCCCTCAATCAGTTAGGCAAACAATAATAGTGTTTTGTACATACATTGTATTGTCGAAGAACAAAAATAAACATTCATTTTTAGAAAGAATGAGCATTAGATTAATTGGTTGAATGTTTCTTTCATTTGATATATTTAGATTGTTGGGCTTAACAAAAAAATCATGTAAGAAAATAAGTATTAAGGAAAATTGACATCGACATGTACCTTGTTGGTTGTTAATGACATGCACACACACACGCGCTTATTATCAAGATCGCCCAAAGAACGGTATCATTTAAACCTCGTTGTAGAGGTTTAAATGATTATTATTGATATCTTATATGCTCATTTACAACGTATTATCTTTCTACTCGCTCCAAATGACAAGTTATATAAGAGGCGCGATAAGCAACACTTGTTTGATAGGCATGGTAGTTTGGTCATGTGGTATTCATGGTTCAACAAACTCGTGCCTTTAAACGGAAAGAAATCGAATCCCTGAGGGATCATCTACGTGTTTTAGGAGATGAAATTATGTTCATTTTTGCTAGTTTTGACACACGTACCATATTGTTTGTCGAGACTCGAAAATATATTTATTTTTTTAAAGTTGTGCAAGTACGTATGTTTTTAACTGAATATCTGAATATCGGTGGGACATTATGTCGCGCGAGTACTAGTTTTGAGTTGGGTAATTCTATACATTACATCCTATAGGTTAGAGTTGCCTATGATTATAGTTTTTCTTTGAACTTGTAGTTTTGCTACTAAACTTTCATTCTGACATTTTGAATGTGTTTATGATAAGGACTTAAGTGTCAAAATGGAAACATAGTCCGGCAAAATTGTCTGTCATTTTGAAGATGAAGCAAACACATTGCATCAGTTCTAAAATTTAGTTGCAACAATATTAACACATGATTCTTTCAATTTTTTATAGAGCCAAAAATTCACTATTTTTTTGACTTGGGAATATAATGTAATAAAAACGAAATGACTCTCTAAACTGTCTGTGCTGGTTTGTTATAAAGCACCAGTTATTACATGCAATTTTCGACACAATTTTCATCGTGCATTATTCGAAAACAACCTCTCTATACTTTAATACAGGACCAAGGTTGCGTACATCTAACCTCTTACCCCACCACAGCCCACAAGTGATAACCTTTGCGACACTGGGATAATGTTGTTGTTGTTGTAGTAGTAGTATTAACACATGAATTAGTTATCACAATTTTTTTTTATTAATGATAAATAAAATGTTACTTGGGGCTGTATCAATTATATCACAATTAACCACAAAGGCACTAAGGGGTTAATTAAATCACCTTAGTAATGGGTGTATTAGTTTAACCAAAGTTTTAAGTAAGAGTACTTGGAATCAATAACAGACCTATACTTTTTTTAAGAGGGACAATATTAGTTTTGTAATTGAAAGGGGCAAAAAAAATTAGTGTATTTTTCTTCAGTACCCAAAAGGGGGCAAAGTTAAATATATTACACTAATACCCTTAACCCTTAACTTTTTACAAAAATTGCGCTAGTAATTTGAATCATCTGAATTGCTTTTGCATGCATCTATGCATCAAAATCTTTCCAAATCTATGCAATTGAATCTTGATTTTCTGCATCCTCCGTTTCAATCAAATCTAGGTATCCATCGGATCTTTCACCGGAGCTCTTATACCAGTTGTTGAGGATTTTGGGGATCACATATCTGCCTATCCCATACTAGCAGTCATAACACGGGGAGAATAATCAACAATGAACAATATGAAAGAATTGAAGTAACACACAAATTTGGTAATCCAATTCACCAACACAGGGCTACATCTGTCTTTTCAATCACAGCTCTCTCCGTCAAGCACGCCAAATTATGATCGAAATTATGTTTATATAGGTGTAGAAAATTCCTAAACCTTGTCATCTAGGAAAGAATCCGTACATAAGGAAACCAAATTTGAGTCGGAAACGGCTTAGCACGACCGTGCTTTATATCGTGTACAGTTGTGTCAGTAAAATCCTACGGTGGCACGACCGTGCTCATTAACCGACACGACCGTGTCATACCCCTTTTGCCGGTTTGCTTTCTTTTAATTTCTCCTCATTAAACGTTCATATCTTGACACGAACTCCTCGGTTGTTTAGACTTCTTCTCCTCCTTCGTTTCCATGTTGGTTTAGACTCCGTAACCCAACATACATATCATACGCACTTATTTCGATGATAAATACCATACTTGTATTCAGAACATAAATGTGTCGCATATTATATTCACGTATAATTAAACTGCCAAATTTATTTTTGTCCACTATATTTTATGAGTATTGAACATACCAAAAGTAGTGAGTTGGTCCAAGCAAGTGAAGCCCAATCCTCAAAGCAACTATTGCCTCAGCATATCCAGTGGGCTAGGCCCAATCAATACATGGCCCAAAGCCCATCTCATGTATCAGTCGACTAAGTTCATTGTCCGACCTACCAGGTCCCGACCTAACTTAGTCCGACCTTAAGATCCAAGTTCTAATACGGGTACGATCCATGTTCTACCCGCCAGTCAGGTTGGCCATTCCTCAAACGGCGACCTCGACCTAATCAACAAGTGTCGACTTAACACTTTCAGGCACACATGTTCGTATTACTCCTATAACCACATCCCTATAAATCAGGGACCGTTATAGGCACGTTCACATTACTAATAACTGCCGCTAAAATCTCGGAGCTCATGTAGCACCACCAAAAATACAACGGTCATCACCTATAAATACTTCATCACTACCCACGGTGCAAAGGTAACTGCTATTTCGTTATCGAAATGCATTATTCAATTCATTTTAGCTCTCCAATCATCAAATACTTACTCTCACGCCCGAGGGTCTAAGCCGAGACACATCGGGCTAGTCGTGGGTTACGATTTCGTGTCAAGGAGCCGAGGTGATCGGTCTGCCACGTGAAGGAAGATTGATAAGCACATTTCTGCCGCATCGAGTTTGGTTCCATTGCGGGAAAGAGTGCATAAGCTTGACCTTGAAGTTTTCTTCAATCCACAATCATGGTAACCCAGACGGGCATGTTGCGAGAGGCTTCGATGAATTCAATGAAGTGAATGCCAACACCAACGCTACTACCAATGTGAATGCAGATTTGCCTCCTCCTCCTCCTCCTCTTCGTCATCATGCTAGGGCAACACGCTCAAACAGTGTAGCTGATGGCAGAGGATTGCCAGATGCAAGGAGAGAAAAGCGTCCTATGGAGGGACAAGGAGTTCCACCTCCTCCAAAGCGTCCAACTGGACAAATGAATATTGGAAACAGGGCAGGTCCCTCATCTAATCCATTGAGTAGAAAGGAAATGCTGATGGAGCGAGCTCAGATTCTGGCTGAGTTATTGGCAATGGAGGAGGCGGAGCAGGCAGATAGAAGGTTTGAGAGAGTGGCTCCATCTCAAATCTCTAATAGGGAGCGTGCCAGGAGCACCAGACCAAACGAAACTGTGGGTCAGAACATTGATCAAAGGATGGTGGTTCGACCTCAATCACCCATTCACGTTCCCAGTGATGACCTAAGAGCTAGTCTCACTAGGAACAGGGAGCAGGAGGCACAGTCAGACCTGAGGACGCAGCTAGAGGCAAATCGAAGTAGGCGTAGATCACCAGCCAGGACAGAGAGGTCTCAATCCCACATGGGGAGGAGTGGGCGCAGGTCGCCTATAAGGGAGGAAAGGCGCAGGTCGCCTCTCAGAGATGAAAGGCGCAGGTCGCCACCAAGAGATGACAGGCATAGGTCTCCAGTTCGATTAGAAAGGGCACCTTCTCACCGAGATAGGAGAAGCAGACAGGTAACTCCCCCCAGAAGTGAAGGTCAGAGGTCGAATGCTGTTCCCCCTGCTGGAGAAGACGGACCTGATGCTAGGGAGTGGCTCTAATGGAAGAGAAAGTTTGAGCAATGGGAGGCAGAAAAGAAAAGTGATGCTGGAAAGGTCGAGCGAATTGACTTTGCTCTTCGACCCTTATCCAAGGACTTGATTGACAGTCGACCTCCTGCTGGTTTCAGATTGCCACTTCTAGAGAAGTACTCGGGGGCCACCAACGCAAAAAGCCACGTGGCACACCTAGAAGCTACGATGTGCTTTGTCGCCAATGAGGACGACAATATGTGCAAGGCCCTCATAAGCACATTCACAGGGGCAGCCCTAACGTGGTTCAATGGTTTGGCAGCTGGTAGCATCTCCTCCTGGATGAGTTTGAGGACAAAATTCCTAGAGCGCTTCTCGACTGTTAGAGCTCGGAAAGTGACTGTCGCCGACTTAAACAACTTGGTGCAAGGGAAGAATGAAAGCTCCATGAGCTACTACACTAAGTTTAAAGAAATGGTTGACAAGATTGAAGAGGATCTCACTGACAGGGAGGTGATCGGTGCTTCGGAATGGCATTTCCTCGGAAGACATGGATTATGAACTGACGGTTCGTACTGTCACCACTCGATATGAGTTGTTCGAGAAGGCTTACAATGTGGCATTAGCCAAGGAAAGGAAAGAAAAGAAGAATGGGAAAGGCCCCAAGGTCGAGGTCGCTGATGATAAGAAGGACTCAGCCAAAAATGGGGGAAACAACAAGAATGGAAAGAATCGGACCAGGGCGACGGAGAAGGTGCCCAAAGTTTTCACTCCCCTGACGGTGAGTCGAACGAGAAATAATGAATGCGGTCGAGTTGGCCCCACCGGCCCCAATGAACCCGAGCTGACAAGTTTAGAAGAGACAATAGCAAATACCGTGATTACCGTAAAGATACGGGTCATCTCACGGAGGATTGCTTAGGCACAGACGTATCATCCAAAGAATGGTCGACCGGGGAAGACTCGACGCCTATGTTAAAAGGCCTCAGGCGGGTGGAGCGAGCAACCGACAGGTGGACATCGGGGACGAGGCAACCCAGATTGAACTTGGGGGTCATCACAGAGCAAGCCAGCAACACAGCCATCAAACATAAAATCTTCCAACTCAACAAAGCCCCACATGTGCCTCCAAGGAGAGATGTCAGAGATGAGGTGATCAGTTTCTACCCCCATGAGTTGGCAACTAATGTGGCGGCTAGAGAGCAAGTTCTCGTCATCCCAGGTCTTATCGACGGATGTACGATGAGCAGACTCTTAGTCGACACGGGGGCCTGCAAAGACATTCTGTTCTACAAAACCTTCCAGGAGATGGGTCTTTCCAACGAGCAGCTCGAAAGATATAATGGCAGGTTGGAGGGCTTCACAAATCACCGAGTCGATGCTAAGGGACAGATCGAGCTAGATGTCGACCTAGGCCAGCACCCTTACAGGGTTGTTTCTAAGGTAAAATTTATTGTGATAGATGTGAACAGTGACTATGCTGCTATCCTTGGTATTCCTGGTCAGGTCGCACTTGGAATGGTGGCGTCAATCCCCCATCAGCGAGTCAAATTTCCAACCCCTGCTGGAGTCGGGTACAGCTTGAGCATACCTAGATCATGTCCTACGAGAAAGAAAGAAAAGAGAACTAGAGATTGAAACGGCGGAAGGATACTTAAAGCTGTCCCAGTCAGTCACCAAAACTACTCGACTGTCAACAATCACCAATGTGGAGGAGTCGACCTATCGCTCAAATGACGAGGTAATGGTTGAGTCTACACGTCACTCCGAAGCCGCAGCGGTCGATCCAGATGTAGTTATGGTCGACCAAGTCATCATAGGCAACCTATGCCTCCAGGTCGACAATAACTCGGGGGCCACCACTGCTGATAAGCTAGATGACATGATAGCTGAGGAAGCTCCACATTTGGGGGCCGAAGAGAGGCAGAAAGTGAAGGAAATTATCATTGAGACCCTACAATTCAGGGATGGCCCGAAGCTAGAGGCTGTTGACGAGCTAGAATCAGTGATCACAAATCCCTCTTATCCGGAGCAGAAAATTCAAATAGGAAAGCAGCTATCAGACGAGGAGCGAGCAGAGATCGTTGAGCTGCTAAAAGAAAGTAATGATGTCTTTGCATGGCGAGTAGAGGACATGAAGGGAATCAAGGAGGAGGTCGCTGTTCATAGGCTTGAGGTCAACCCGACTATAAAGCCCAGACCCCAGAAATTGAGAAGCTTTGCTCGTGATAAGGAGGAGGCCATAAAAGCTGAGGTTCAAAAACTTTTAAGTGCAGGTATAATTAAAGAGGCCACTCATACAACATGGTTGGCCAATGTGGTTATGGTAAAGAAGTCAAATGGCAAATGGAGGATGTGTGTCGACTTCACCACTCTAAACCTTGCTTGCCCGAAGGACAGCTATCCTCTTCCCAGAATCGACAAACTTGTTGATTCCATTCTTTGGCACAACTACACCCTCGGCTTCTAGACGCTTACTCGGGCTACCACCAGATTAAAATGCATGAGGATGACATAGTGAAGACAGCATTTCAAGCAGCTTAAGGCATCTACTGCTACAACATGATGCCATTTGGATTGAAGAATGCAGGAGCAACTTATCAACGCATGGTAAACAAGGTCTTTGCTTCACAAATTGGCCGAAACATGGAGGCCTACGTCGACGATATGGTCATCAAAACTAAGACCGGACGTCACGTGGTCGACCTAAAAGAAACATTCGCCAATCTGCGAGCAAACGACATGAAGCTCAATCCTAGCAAGTGTGTCTTTGGAGTCGCATTGTGAAGTTCCTTGGATTCATGGTGTCCCAGAGAGGTATAGAAGCTAACCCTCAGAAGATCAAGGCTTTAGTCGAGATGAAGGAACCTACAAGTATAAAGGAGATGCAGCGACTTAACGGCAGGGTGGCAGCCCTAGGTCGTTTTATATCCAAGTCGGCTGAAAGGTCTCTCCCCTTTTTCAAATCATTGCGGGGGACGAGAAACTTTGAGTGGACGGCCGAATGTCATTCGTCGTTCCAACAACTCAAAGAATACCTTGCTACTCCCCCACTATTGAACAGCCCGACTACT
The DNA here is from genome assembly GCA_022495995.1 of Adenophora triphylla var. japonica. NCBI lineage: Eukaryota > Viridiplantae > Streptophyta > Magnoliopsida > Asterales > Campanulaceae > Adenophora > Adenophora triphylla. Next base: position 347,719 of record JAFEMH010001953.1, on the reverse strand, counting down.
GGTGAGACATTGTTCGTGTATTTGTCTGTGGGAGACAAGTCAGTGGCAGCAGTCTTGGTTAGAGAAGAGGAAGGTCATCAAAATCCAGTGTAATACGTTAGCAAGGCCCTATCAGACGTAGAAGGCAAATATTACAACGTAGAAAAGGTCGCATATGCTCTAGTCGTAGTCTCAAGGAAACTGCGAGCTTATTTCTTGGCTCACCCTATTGTTGTGCTCACAAATACCCCCCTAAGAAAAATTCTTCATAAACCAGAAAGTTCAGGTCGCTTACTCAATTGGTCAATTGCCCTCACGGAATTCGACATCGAGTATCGACCTCGAAAGGCGTGAAGGCTCGAAGCTCTAGGCGATTTCTTGAGTCGGCGACGTTCACCAAGGAAGATAGCGAGGTGCGAGCTCGAAAGAGAAAGTCGAGGGGAAGGAGCCGAGTCCCAGTCGTCGTCAACCTACCCAGACGATTGTTGGAAAGTCTACTCGGATGGGTCGGCAACCAAGAGTGTCGGTGGGGCTGGGATAGTTACGATCGAGCACGAGTGCGGAACAGTGTATGAGGAGTCGCTAAGGTTCAAGTTTGAGGCATCAACAATCGGGCGAGTATGAGGCCTTAGTGGCGGCCATTGAATACGCCCGATGCTTTGGAGCGACTAAAATCATGGCCTATTGTGACTCGCGATTGATAGTCGGCCAGTCAGGAGAATACGAGGTGTTGAACTCTACTCTAGTCAAATACCACGACCTGGTGAGGAAATTGACAAAGGATTTAGAGTTTTGGGGAATTCGGAGGATTGGTCGAGAAGACAACGAGCTAGCCGACCTACTCTCAATGGCCACATCGGATGAGCCACATGAAGAGCCCATCTCCTACCTTGAGAGCCCGGCTTATGAAAGAGTTCGGATTCAATGTGTGGAAAACACTTCAAATGAGAAGTCTTGGATCGAGGAGATGAAAGCATACACGGAAAGTGGCGAGCTCCCGAGGACGAGAAGAAGGCTCGAGTTGTCAAAAGAAAGCTCAGAGATATGTCATCCAAGGAGGCATCTGTTCGAAGATCATATACGGACCCTTATTGAAGTGCATTCATCGTCAAGAAATCACCACGGTTGATGCGTATGAGGTTCACGGTGGAATTTGTGGTGGACACCGGGGCCGGGACTCTAGGACAAATTGATCACTGCAGGATATTGCGCGCACATGAGAGCAGACACCCATAACTTTATGCGGCGGTGTGACCAATGCCAAAGGTTTGCCAACCTACCTCATCTCGCACTGACGAGCAAACCCCCATTCGCTCTCAGCATATAGATCGGAAGGCAATGGCACTGCTTGAACTCAGTTTCCCTCTTTGCTAGAGTGACTTTCTTTGATCAAGAGCAGAATGACACTAAACGATTGATCGACCTGGATTTAGTCGACGAGAAGCGAGACACAGCTTACCTTCGGATGGTCAACTACAAGCAGCGAACCAAGAGTTACCACGACAAGAGGGTAAAGACTAGATCATTCCAAGTAGGAGATCATGTGTTGAGGAAGATTGAGGCAACAGGGAGAAGGACCCAGCAGAACAAGCTATCTCCTAATTGGGAAGGTCCTTACATAGTCACTCGAGTCGTCAAAGAAGGGACCTATATGATTGCTCACCCAGGAGGAGAAGGGCTAAAACATCCTTGGCATGCCACCCATCTCATCAAATACTACTTCTAGTTCAAATTGGTAGTTCAGTTTAGAGTATGTATTGTTGCAAAGTTTGAAGTTATCATAGTTTTAGTCGATGTAAGCATATTTCTACTTCAATAAAAGTCACAGTTCTACTCGATCAAAATGTGCTGTTACACTAACTTCAACAAGCTCGAATCTTAGTCAGCTTCGTTTTAATGAGCTCGATTCTTAATCAGCTTAGTTTCTTCAACAAGTCCGACTCATAGTCGACTTCGTTCAACAAGCTCGACTCGTAGTCAGCTTCGTTTTAACGAGCTCGATTCTTAATCAGCTCAGTTTCTTTAACGAGTCCGACTCATAGTCGACTTCGTCCAAAGAGCTCGACTCTTAGTCAGCTTTATCAGCTTGATCCTTAATCAGCTGAGTCCTATTTACAAGTCCGACCTTAGGTCGACTTCATTCTTATAAGCTCGACCCTTGGTCAGCTTTGGTCTCTTGAAAACAGGTTCGACTTTGAGTCAATCTCGTTTACCAAAAACCTTCGCAAGTATTAGGTCGATTGAGTTAACGTAAAACCAGGTCGACCTAATACTTAGAGCGACCCATTTGTCCTATTACATCTAGCTCGACATATATATGCTGAAAGCAAAAGCATAAAACATACAAGGATATGAAGTCGGCTATGATAGTAGATAAATAAGTCTCCCAAAAGGCGGGCCAAGACTTAAGCAAAATAAAGTACGAAGTTTCATGCCTCCCAAAAACAGGGCCAAGGCATTTAAATAGCTAACAAGACAAAAAAGCAAAAAATTGTTTTGGGACTTGTTCTTTACATCATCAACACAAAAGCAACCTAAGGATCTTGGCCAGCGTCGGTCTGATCATCATTGGTAGCTCGCCCAATTGCATCACCTTCTTGTTGTTGGGGGCTCGGGGTTTGCAGGCTCGGAATATACCGGCTGCTCGGGCTCGTCGTCTTCCTCCATATCTTACTGCATCCTCCGTCTCTTGGAGCACAACGTCAAAGTGCCGCGAGCCGGCTCGGAGCAACCCGAGGTTGCGAGGCCTCCTCTTGGTCCTCTTGGGCAATGAAAGCTAGGTCGTTCTCGGTATAAGGCACAATAGAATGTCCCCTCATTTGCCATGTCATGCGAGGCTCGCGCGCCCGGCGAGCTAGGCTTCTAAGGAGACCTCGAAGTGGGATCCGCTAGATCTCGGCGTGCCATATGTCGTTTGCCCGATTCCGGGAAGTCCCCGCTTTAGCAACAACGGCGTTGTAGTACTCATCTCCATCTTTGAACTTCTCGCGGCATCGGGACCAGGCCTTCTCAGATCCTCCTTCCATTTAGCTCGAGCGGCGTTGTGCTCTTCATTAAGCTCTGCGAAAAGGAATCTTTATCTTTGAGGAGTTTGGAGACGGTGGCGAGCTCGACCTTTGTCTTCTCGCTGAAGCAAGACGCTCGGCGTCTCTTTCGGAGGTCACCTCTTGACTTTGGCACTTAGCGGCTTCCCGGATCTTAGCTTTTTCTTCGCTGACTCTTGAGCGTTGAAGGAATTTTCGAGATCATTGTATTTTTCTCTTAGTTCGGCCAACTCCTGAGACTTCTTGGAGTAATCTTTCAGAGATTGCTTCTCCCTCTCAATGGAGGCCCTCCAAAAACTCTTCACTTGTTCGACCATGGTAAGATGCTGCATTAAAGAAAACCAGAGAAGTCTTAGCTCGGAACTTAAATTGGCTGATTAAAAGAACAAGCGACTAAAACGGAAGGGGAAGGTTAAAAATTACCTCACTGTGCACCATCCCAGAGCGAGCTGAGAATTCTTCAGGGGTGATCCCCTTATCAGCAAAGTGAGCTAGAAGGCCGACATCAATGGCCCTCCTGACCACGACACAGCCCCAAGCTTCATATGCGGGTAACGGCGGCTCAAGCTATTGACCCCTATGAGGGGAGGAACATCGCTCAATCTCCTCATCTGGTCCTCGAGAGACTCTTTGGTAGGGGGAGAAGAGATTGGTGGAGGAAGTTGGCTTGAAGAAACTGACTTCCCTTTCTCAGATCGCAACCTCTTCCTCGTATTCAGAGGTTGATCATCAGCATCTACCTCCATGTCATCGTCTTCAACATGCACTACATTCAGAGGGCTGGCCCCTATCATCTCAGCTCCAGAAGTCGCAACATTGGCCTCATGAGTTGGGTCAGAGCTCAAGCTGGGTCTAGCTGACCTGGTAGACTCATCACCTCCTTCATTAGCATCCACGGACTGAGTACCACTCTGCACAGGGTCCTCGGATTCAACCTCCTCCATTGGCACCATCCTAATGTTATCCTTGGATAGCAAGTTGGTCCTCATCTCAGCCTCCCTCTGCCTGTTAGCTCGAGCATTAGCAGCACCATGAGCCTTCTTAGCTATCTTCTTGTCAGAAACGCCGACAATGCGTCCCATATTTGCTTCTTGTTCGGGAGTCAAAACTGCAACAAGGCCAAAATAGTAAAACGTTAGATCGACATACAAAAGTTCTACATACGAGCAGAAGTTCTATGTACGAGCAAACTATGGGCGACCTAACCATCTTATATGCGAGTTAACAAGCGACGAGCTAGGAGAAGAGCATGCAGTACAAAATAATTTATCATGCTATCAGATCAACAAGCAGGCAAATAATAGGCAAGTAAAGGGTTACAGAATAAGGGTATCTTACCACCGGCATGCTCCCCATTGTCCTTGCAGTAGTTGGCAGTCTTTTTACAACGTTGACACTTATCCTCAAACTTACCCAGGGCGTGGGTAACCCAGTCTGGATATATTGTGCCCCTACCAATGGCCACCAAGGGCTGCACTTCTCCCTCTCCAGCCATCATTCCGGCCTGGATGAAGTTATACTTGGTAGTAATCAGACTCTCCCAACTGATGGGCCCCTTGTCAGCTAATCGACACAACTTCTTGTACATGTCAAAATGCCAGAATGGTTCCCAATAGTCCCTCTCATCTATGGTTTCTGTTTCATCATTGGGTAAAGGAAACTCCCATCCCAACCTACTCTCTACCACCACTACGTAGGAGTTCCATCCACTTGCTTTGCTGGGGAGATTAGTGAAGAGTTTGGGAGATTTGGGTTTAGAAGAGTGCGATGCTCAGGTCCTCCCCACTATACTTAATACAAAAGAATTCCTTGAAGACCCTCATACAGGGTTCATATCCTAGAAACCTACACACCATAGCAAAGCATACCAGAACCCTGCAGGTATTAGCTCCGAGCTGAAGGGGTAGGGCATTAGCACACTCCAAGAACTCGTTGATAAAGGGGTCAAGTGGCAACCTGAGGCCGGCTACGAATTGACCATAGAAGAAAGCTACTCTAGTGGCATCCTTGGTGAAAGTCGACCTAAACTGGGCCATAAAATCCTTTTGAGTATAGATGGTCACTCTATAGTCCTCCTTACTCACTTCACAGAAATCCCAGATCATGCTATACCTAGAGGGCAAATTCTTCCTTCCTCGCAACGGCCCGTGAGGAACATAGCCTCTCTCATTCTTCACAGGCACAGCTGAATCATCGAACGCATCCACAATCCTGGGGCCAGAGGAGGTAGATGCAGTAGCTCCACCTTGAGAAGCCATATCTGTACAAGAAGAAGGAGAAACAGGGGAGTCAGAACTGTGAACAATTTCAGTCGACCTACCTAAGGGCGACCTAGACTCCCTCGGAAAACCTTTTCTGTTCCTAAGGAAAGAGGATTTCTCAACATCCCTAGCATAAAACAAAGCTATGTGGTCGAGCAATTCGTGATAGAGATGAAAAGAGACTACATTCGAATCGTCAACTACTAAATCTACAGTGTCTTCTACAACGGGAAAACCTATTTCGCTAAATTTCAATCCCCACCTTGACAAGATGGAGGCACATTCATCAAGGGACATCTCTCTCCACTCTCCGTTCACATTCTTATACACCCTACGATTAACAGTGCAATAGCCATACCCGGCTCCTGGTTCGCTACTGAAGGTTCTAGCCATGGCGAAAAATGGAAACAACACGATAATCAAAACCCTAAGACAAGAAAAGAGAAGAATACCTTGCTTGATATCGGAATAAGAGAGCTGTTGCGGAGAACGAAGGTTGAATTTAATCAATGGCTTCCTTGCTATTTTCGCCGGGGATTCTCAGAGCTCAAAGACGGTAAGAATTCAAATCAAAAAAGGATTTTGGTATTTATATTTTCCAAAATTGGAAAGGAAAAAGGAAATTCAAAATTAATTTCCTAATTAAACAAGGAAGCGGTTTCCGAGGTGGACTACCAAGCGTCAAAATAGCAATGATGACAGAAAAACGACGCTCCTTCATCTCTGATCGTTCATCGCCGACGTCCAGGATCGTGCCACGTCATCTACGGTCGACTAAACTTCAGAGCGAGTATCGACCTGCGAGTAACAATAATTTCCATTGAGATTTCCTTAACTTCCTAGTCGACAAAGTCAACTCGAAAGTTGGGGGCCACTGAACATACCAAAAGTAGCGAGTTGATCCAAGCAAGTGAAGCCCAATCCTCAAAGCAACTATTACCTCAGCATATCCAGTGGGCTAGGCCCAATCAATACATGGCCCAAAGCCCATCTCATGTATCGGTCGACTAAGTTCATTGTCCGACCTACCAGGTCCCGACCTAACTTAGTCCGACCTTAAGATCCAAGTTCTAATACGGGTACGATCCATGTTCTACCCGCCAGTCAGGTCGGCCATTCCTCAAACGGCGACCTCGACCTAATCAACAAGTGTCGACTTAACACTTTCAGGCACACATGCTCGTATTACTCCTATAACCACATCCCTATAAATCAAGGACCGTTATAGGCACGTTCACATTACTAATAACTGCCGCTAAAATCTCGGAGCTCATGTAGCACCACAAAAAATACAACGGTCATCACCTATAAATACTTCATCACTACCCACGGTACAAAGGTAACTGCTATTTCGTTATCAGAATTCTATTATTCAATACATTTTAGCTCTCCAATCATCAAATACTTACTCTCACGCCCGAGGGTCTAAGCCGGAGACACATCCGGCTAGTCGTGGGTTCTGATTTCAGGTCAAGGAGCCAGGTGATCAGTCCTGCCACGTGGAGGAAGATTGATAAGCACATTTCCTGCGGCATCAAGTATTTTGACTTAATAAGTCTACGTTCTTACTAATATACAATCATAAACTAATTTACTATCTTTCTCTTTTTATCGCATTTAAAACTTTAATTCAATTAGATTTTAATAAATATTTTTTTTAAAATTATTCACACTTCCAGCGTAATATCTTCCATTCCTTATCGAAAATATGTGAAAATTTAATTTGCTATATAAAAGACACATATACTAATACCAAGAATCAAATTATCCGTTGGACTAATGTAACGAGTCGGGCTTCGATTCGAATCGTAACATCCATCGCTAAAGTTTTAAGTGATGGGTCACTTCACAACCAAATTATGGCTCTTTCTTGTCAATCATAGCCCTCTCCGCAATCACGTCTTAAAACGACCATGTTTTATATTGTGTACGACCGTGTGCAGTAAAATCCTCCAGTACTGACACAATCGTGCTCATTAACTGACACGGCCGTTTCATACCCCTTTTGCCGGTTTGCTTTCTTTTTCTCCTAATTAAACATTCACATCTTGACTCAAACTCATCTGTTATTTAGAATTCTTCTCCTCCTTCGTTCCATGTTGATTTAGACTCCATAGCCCAAGAGACATATCATATGCACTTATTTCGATGATAAATATCATACTTGTATTCAGAACATAAATGTTTCGCATATTATATTCATGTATAATTCAAATGCCAAATTTATTTTTGTCCACTATATTTTATGAGTATTTTGACTTAATAATAAGTTTACATTCTTACTAATATACAATCGTATACTAATTTAATATTTCTCTCTTTATTGCATTTAAAAACTTTAATTCAATTAAATTTTAATAAAAAAATTAATTATTCACACTTCCAGTGTGATATCTCCCATTCCTTATCGAAAATAGGCCAAAATATGTTTAACCCCCCAAAGTATACACCCATTTCCACTTTGTACCATAGCGCGAATTTGTCCCAAGGTGGCACCTTAACTAACCATGAATCCCACCTTTGCCTCCTCCCCCAAACGACGTTAGAAATTAACGAAATTCAGTCATGTGCAAGTCATGTGATGGCTATTTTGGTCATTCCCATTCCTAGCTAACAAAAAAAAATTAATATCACTCATTTTCAGATTCAAACCCCCTAACCATTCATCCTCCTTAATCTTTATCTTCCCCACCCCACCCACCACTTGCTCTTTCCCTTCCCCTGTATTCATTCCTCAAGTAAGGCAAATATCTTGATTGCGTTATTGGAATAGAACCAATAATGGCACTACTCAAGTGTCATAGTTCTCCACAAATGACTGACAGTTGGCAGAGGCAATTGCAATGGAATAAGGCAATGTAGGAGAAATTGAGCTTGATACTTCCTCTAATGGTGGATCTGAATTCTTTGTCTCCTTCTTCTTTCCTCAGTCGCGCCACTAACGACATCCCTTATCTCAGTTGCGCCAGATCAAAGAATCCTAGATCTGAGTTTTTTTTCTTTTTTATTTTTTCTTTTTTGATATTTTATTTGAGGAGAGAATATTTGTTATGTGGTGGTTGACCACCACCCTCCCCTAGTCCGACTTCCCCACCTCAGTCCCGGCACTCCTAAATGGATCTGGATATGAAGATTTTGATTATTTTTTTATTTCTTATGGGTTTCTCTCCTTTTTTTTTTTATTAAAGCCCTTCCAAATCATTATTGTTAAAGCTATGGAGAGAGAAACCACAAAGTAAGGAGTAAACTATTAATCTATCTACTGAAATATAGAAATAGCTCAACTCAATTTGTCTAGCCACGTTATTGACAAGTTATTAAGTTTGAAGGGTGCTAGTCGAATTTTGGGAGAATTGATGGTGGTGGTAGTGGAGGTGATGGTGGTGGTGGTGGTAGTTGACTGGTGGAGTTGGGTGAAGGATGAACAACAACAAATTGACATCCATGTCATTCCATTTTCAAAGAAAATGACCAAAATAACCATCACATGACTTTGCACATGACTGAATTCCGTTAATTTTCTAACGCGTTTGGGGTAGGGGGCAAAAGTGGGATTCATGGTTAGTTAATATGCCACCTTGGGACAAAATTCGCGCGAGGGTGCAAAGTGGGAATGGATGTATACATTCGGGGGTTAAACATATTTTGGCCTCGAAAATATGTGAAAATTTAGTATGCTATATAGAATACTCATATACTACTGCCAAGCATTAAATTATCCGTCGAATTAATGTAAAGAATCGGGATTCGAACTCGAATCGTAACATCCATCGCTAAACTTTTAAGTGATGGGTCACTCACCGCCAAATTATGGCTCTACGCCAAATTATGGCCGAAATTATGTTTATATAGGTGTAGAGAAGCCCTAAACCTTGTCTTCAAAGAAATAATCCGTTCTGAATTAGGAAAGCAAATCTGAGTTGAAAACGGCTTAGCACGACCGTGCTTACCGTGAAAGTAAAATCATTCGGTGGCACGACCTTGCTTATTAACTGACATGACCGTGTCTTACCCCTTTTGCCGATTTACTTTCTTTTTCTCCTCTTTAAACATTCCTATCTTGACTCGAACTTTTTTGTTGTTTAGACTCCTCATTTCTTTTTCATAAATGTGTCGCATATTATATTCACGTATAATTAAAATATCAAATTTATTTTTGTCCACTATATATTATGAGTATTTTGACTAAATAAGTCTACGTTCTTAATAATATACAATCATATACTAATTTACTATTTTTCTCTTTTAATTGCATTTAAAAACTTTAATTTAATTAGATTTTAATAATTTTTTTTTAATTATTCACAATTCCAGCTTGATATCTCCGGTTCCTTATCGAAAATATGTGAAAATTTAGTCTGTTATATAAAATTATATAAAAGACTCATACTAATACCAAAAATCAAATCACCCGTTAAACTAATGTAACGAGTCGGGGTTCGAACTTGAATCATAACATCCATCGCTAAACTTTTAAGTGATGGCTTACTTCACCACCACCTTCCTCCCCCACCACCACCACCACCAGCCCCAACTACCCCACTACCACTCACCATATCTATTACCATCACTACCTTATTATCACCACTGCCATTGCCATTATCACACCTCCCACTACTACTACAACCATCCCCGTCACCACCTCACTCCAACCAATTACCGCCATTAACACCACCCACCTCTACCGCCAGGTCCGCCACCACCTATCATCACCACCATTAATCTCAATGTTCATATTGATTTTTTATCAACTCTCCTGCCGCCTCTCCACCCACGCGCCCATCGTCAATTTTTTTTTCATATTAATTTTTTTATCAATTTTCCTACCGCCCCTCCAGCCTCCACCCCTCCCAACCCCGATCAATTTTTTTTTTTTGCTAATATTAATTTTTTTTATCAACTATCTTGTCGCCCCTCCAAATTCCCACCCCACGCACCCTTCGAATTTTTTTTGCTCTTATTAAAATGTTTTCTGGAAAACATTGTACGTAAATTTATCAAACATCCGAATGTCAAATTTCGGACAATATTTTCATTTTTCAGAAAATATTTTTTGAAAAACATTTTCCCCAACAACAAAACAACAAACGGAGCTAATATTTAAAAATATGTAATTGGTGTACTTTAAAGATTTTTAGTGTGACTGACAGTCATTTTTTATTTTCATAAGAGTCCTAAGAAATGAACCTTTCCTTCTAACGCGGTCATTGTCTAAAACCCTTGAAAGTGGAGAGGGTTTTTTCGAGCTGATCGGAAAATGTCTATGTCTGTAATGAAATCGGCGAGTCGTCGCGGGTCGAGCATTTCCACCACCGCATTCAGATCATTGTTGGCCGGAAACAACCCTCTCTGTCGGTCATTCTCAGCCAAGACGAAGGGGAAAGAAGAGAAACTCGCCGGCACCGTTGAAGATATGAATGGATCGTCCGTTGAAGAGTTATTTCCCACCTCAGGGATAAGCCGTCCGCTGTCTGAAATTCTCAAGGAACTGAGCAAAAAAATCCCTGATTCCCAAATCAAGGTTCGAACTGAGAACAATGGCTTCAACCTTAAATACATTCCTTGGTCAGTCTGTTCATCTGCTCTCTTAATTCCATACACTGCATAGTAATTATTTTGACGATTATGATTTTGATTATGTTGTATTAGATGTTGTCATTCGTATTAGGACAAATGTTGTATGCAAATTTCTCTTTTAATTTGCTCAGAAAATGTTTCCCTTAATTTCCGCATTTCTAGGAGTTTCTCGTGATTTTTTTGGTCAACTTGATTTTATAGCTATATAACAATGAACTTTTATCTCTCTATTTGGAAAAAAAAAAGATTTGTAATTGATGTTTTCCAAAAGCTATATAACTTGTGGGTCATAACAGTCATTCAGACATGAAGGCCGGAAAAGGTGAATTTTGAAACTTGAATGAAAATTCACCGTGCAACAAGACCACGATAAGAATGGGCGGAAATTTGGGATGAGGAGCAATATTATACGAAATGTCCAAAACTGGCCAGTTCCAACCGATAGAACTGAGAGTCGAAAATGGCTTTCCTTTTTAGTAGAATGAAATGTGTAAAATGCATAACCATGATTCAGTCGGGGCCTAAATAAATGTTGGTTATGATGTGTGAAACTTTATTGTTCGACCTTATTCACGTTGAACTCTTTAGTGTGTTTTTTCCTTGACAACCTTCATTGTGTGGATTTGCTTGTAATGTTTGGTGGTCAATAGATTTTCATATTCATGTTTCACGACTTCCCACTGGCTAGTTGTTTTCTAAAAGGTTTACACTCTTTTGGCAGCCAGAACATTGAAAATTCATCCGAGAATGCTATTAACATACTTATATGATACTCTTCCAATAAATTCAAGACCCAAACACCTAGCAGTGCTGTAATCAAGAGGGTCATAATGTAGGGAACCTATCACGAGAAATGACCTTATAAGAAAAGGATTTAAGTTTGATCATTGATGGGAATTCTGGATTCTTATTTCTAGTGGCAAGAAGAAATGAATTGGCATTTGGCGTTTGATAAAAGAGGCAAGCAAAACTTAATAACAAATAATTTAATGAATAAGAAATAAGCAAAATTATTAGAAATGGGTGAGTACAATTTAACGCGTAGTCCATACTATTATTTCTTGCAAGAGTGAAGGGGATAAAACAAATCAGTCACACTATCTTATCTCTGGCACTGTAGGTAATGCTATTTATGCACTGTAGGTAATGCTATTTATATCATTTACGTTGAAGCTAACAATAGTTAAGAATTTGAGATCTAGCCTTTTACTTCACCAGCAAGAATCATCATTCGGAGTCCTTTTCGTTTTTGGGTCTAACTATGTATATTGACATTAGGTGAAATGTATAATTCATTAGTTAAACTGCTTTAATAATGATTATTTAAAATATGGAACTAGCTGAAGAAAATTCACAAAGTACAGACGCTGTAAAAGCATTGGTTATTATTATTTATTAATAATGTCTTTTCATGCTTTGCATTTTATTGATTTTTGGCCTTAACACACTTTTTTGAATTACTGATGGGCATAAAATGTGTGTATTATTAGAAACTGCACTAATTTGATATTTATCATTCCAGGCATATAGTGAATCGATTTATGAACTTGCACGCTCCAGGTACGCCAAGTGCTTTAATTTTCTTGTCATTGATCTCCTTTCACTGTGATTTTAGTGAGATACGATTTGGCTAATAGTACCTTCATCATTTTCTCTGAAGAAGTACATTTATTCATTTATTCACTCTTTTTTTTTTTTAAATTGTAGAATGGTCTGGTGAGGTCCGAAGTATTACCTACTCGGTTGATGGAAAGTGTGTATCTGTTGTCTACCGTGTAACAATCTATGGGACTGATGCAGAGGTACCATTTCCACTTTATATATCCTAACATTTATCTCTCCCAAAATGCACATTGCGTAGGCAACCTTGTGGTGCTATACTGCTATCTGTTAGATTGGATAATTATTTGAAGAAGACATCTCAACTTTATTGATAATAATAAGGTCCTATTTATACAATTCTAAGGAAGTAATTTGAGCACAAATCAAAGACTAAATCTAGGATAATCATAGCTAGAGTTGGTTTAGGAAACAATTACAATAACTTGTAAGACAATCTATGTAGAAGAAGAAGTCGGTGAAGAAGTATTGTTAACATGCCCCCGCAAGATGGACGACCGAAGGAAAAACCAATCTTGGACATAATATCTTGATAACGAGCTCGAGCAAGCGGTTTTGTCAAAGCATCCGCCAATTGATCACTCCCTGAAGTATGAGAAACCCGTAATTGTTGAGCTTGAACTCGTTCACGAACAAAGTGATAATTAAGTGCTAAGTGCTTCATCCTTGAATGAAATTTAGGATTGACAGCTACATAATTAGCACCTAAATTGTCACAATAAATAACAGGAGACGATGACATCACAACATGAAGTTCACTAAGTAAATTTTGAAGCCATAAGACCTCTGCCGTTGCCGAGGCAACTGCTCTATACTCGGCCTCAGTAGTGGACCGAGCTAGAGTTTTCTGCTTACGAGAAATCCATGAAAGCAAATTCGAACCAAGGTATACTAAATATCATGTAGTAGTGGAGATGTAGTTGTTACTGTCCCCAGCCCAATCCGCATCAGTAAAGGCATGGAGTGTAAAGGGAGACTTGGAGCGAAGAAGTAGACCATGAGAGTTGGTACCCACTAAGTAATGGATAACTCTTTTCAAAGCGGTCCAATGAAGATCAGTAGGGATTTGCATGAACTGTGATAATCTATTAACAGCAAACGAGACATCAACTCGCGTAAGAGAGAGATATTGAAGAGTACCCACAATGTTTCGATATTCAGTAGCATTAGAGATGGGTGTCCCTTTGTTAACAGAAAGCCTGAAATCCCATGTCATGGGGGTTGGTACAGCTTTGGCATCCATCATCTTGATACGAGCCAAGAGATATTGGATATACTTATGTTGACTAAGAAATAATCCATGAGGATGAGGCACAACTTACACCCCAAGAAAATAAGATAAATTACCAAGATCCTTGAGTGAAAACCGAGTGAAAAAAGTTGAGATGAAGTTGTCGAGCAGTGATGAATTGGACCCAGTAATTATATTACTAATATCATCGACATACACAAGTAAAAGAATAGTACCATGGGTGAAACAGAGTGAAAACAGGGAAGCATCGGAAACACTGTTTTTGAAGCCAAGGAATAAAAGATAGTGCTTAAGTTTATTGTACCATGCCCGAGGGGCTTGCTTGAGACCATAAAGCGCTTGACGCAATTTGCAAACATGGACGGATGAGAAGTACTTACAAAACCCGGTGGCTGAGCCATAAATACATCTTCATTGAGAGTACCCTGTAAGAATGCATTGTTAATGCAACTTGTCGAATGGGCCACTTGTTGGTAACTGCTAAGGAGAGAATGGTGCGAATTGTAGCTGGCTTTACAACAGGGCTAAAAGTTTCATAGTAGTCTATGCACGGTCGTTGATTATATCCCTCGTATACTAGACGAGTCTTGTGCCTATCAATGGTCCCATCGGGGTTATATTTGGTGCGAAAAATTCACTTACACCCAATTAAATTCTGAGACGAAGTGGGGGGAACAAGATCCCAAGTGTGGTTTTTCATAAGTGCATTGTATTCCTTTTCCATGGCCTCTCGCCATACGGGTTGTTTAAAGGCTTGGGTGTAAGTGTTGGGCTCAAGACTTGGGCAGGGTAGTGAGACATAAGAGTGTTCGGGTTAGGACATAGTTGGTGCGGAAGCAGTAGAGGAAGGAGGGAGTTTGGAGCTATATGTGAGGGTGGTGTGGGAGAAACTGCCGAGGCAGTAGTAGGTTGTTGAGGGGCTGCCGAGATAGTAGACACCGGAGGAAGTACGTTGAGGGTCGTGTGGCACCAATCGGACAAGGAAAAAGATTGTGAGGGTGGGGAGGAGATTGTAGAAAGGGAAACACATGTTCAACAATTTTGACATGGCGAGACACAAACATTTTGAAATTGGTAGGATCGAGGCAGTAATATGCACTTTGAGTGGGTGAGTAACCTACGAAGACACAAGGGAAAGATTTTGGATCAAATTTGTCGTGTGTGTAGGGACGGAGCCATGGATATCATAGGCATCCAAAATTACGTAGCTTGGAGTAGTGTGGTGGTTTGTCAAAGAGTTTGAAGAACGGAGATTGAAGTTGAAGTGTAGGAGTTGGCATGCGATTAATGAGATAGCAGGCGGTGACAAAAGCATGAGTCCAAAATTTTTAAGGCATGTGAGAATGAGTGAGAAGAGAGCCCCGTTTCAACAATGTGTCGGTGGTGGCGTTCAAAAAACCCATTGTGTTCAGGGTATGGGGAGGAGATATGAGATGGTTGATACCAAATATTGTGAGAAGAGGACGAAGATCAATATACTCCCCACCATTGTCACTAAAAATAGTTATGATGGATCGAATAAATTTTTTTTCCACAAGCTTTTTGAAATTGGTGAATATATGAGTAGCATCATTCTTGTGTGTAAGAGGATAAAGCCAAGTGTATCGAGTGAAGTGATCAACGAAAACAATGTAATATTTATGACCATCATAAGATAATAGTGGAGACGTCCAAACATCACTATAAATTAAATCAAGAGCACCATTGGAAGAAAGAGAATTTTCATCAAAAGGTAATTTATGACTTTTATTACAATCACAAGCATTGCAATGAAAATTTGAGGTTCTAGGAATATCTAAATCAAAAGAAGAACTAATAGTACGTAAAATCGAAACAGAAGGATGCCATAATCTATGATGCCAGTTGATTGCGGAAGATGACGTTGTGATGTGAACAACAGGAGATTTGGGAAGCCATTAATAGACGCTAGAGTTAGATTTGCCTTGAAGAAGAATGGTTCCCGTGCGAAGGTCCTTCACAACATAGGAATTGGATGAGAAAGTGACAAAGGCATTATTATCAAGGCACAACTTAGATATAAATATTATGTTACGAGACACACGAGGGACATAAAGAATATCATTAAGAAAAAGGGGAGAGAAAGAAGTGAGAATAGTGGTGTAACCTATGTTGGATATTGGAAGATCCGAGCCATTGCCCATAAGAAGTTCTTCGGTGCCATCATAAGGGGAATAGAGAGAGAGGTTATTGAGATCATGAGTAACATGGTGAGTGGCACCGCTGTCGAAGAGCCAACCAGGTGTGGGTTGATTGGAGGTGGTGGCAGAATAGGCGCTGGGATAGGTGGGTTGAGGGCCACGATTTTGAGGGCGAGGATTGGTGTTGTTTCTGGGATTGAAATTTGATTGGGGTGGGGTTGGGTTAGGGTTAGGGTTAGGGTTAAGGAAGCTGACTTGAGGATAGAGTTGGCGAAAAGTATGGCATTGGTTTAAGAAGTGTCCATCTTTTCGACAAAACTGACAACGTCCTTTATAGGGAGCTCGCTGTGGTTGCGGATTGGTGTTAGGAGAATAGGCCGAGTTGGAGTTGGGTGAATATTGTGTAGGGTTTGAGCGGGGTTGAAGTGTCTGGTTGGATTAGGATTTTGGATGCATAGGCAACGGTGGCAGTGAAGGTGGTGGTTGTGTGGGATCGGTTTTTGAGGGTTAACTCCTTGTTGAGGAGTTTTTCATGTAGTTCATCGAAGGAAATTGAGGTGTCGCGACTATGAACAACTTGAATAACGCTGTCGTAGTCGGGATCATTGAGTTGATCCAGAATTTTGTCCACTAGATCTTTCGGGTCAATGGGGCGGCCTAGGGCTTTGAGGTTGTTAGCACATGTTTTTATGTCTTGCATATATTCGGTTACGGAACGAGTACCTTTTGTGATGTTACGAAGGCGGTCCTTGATTTGTTTTATGTGGCTTTTAGATGGGTTGGCATATGTTTTGTCTAGGACCGCCAACATTCAAGGGTTGTAGAGCATTGAGATATGAGAGGAACAAGAGAGGGTGAGATTGTGCCTACCAAGGCACTAAGTAATAATTTGTCTTGTCGGAACCAAGTCTCGTAGGCAGGGTTGGAAACGGTTGTTTGGGTTTGAGTTGGCGGGGTAGGAGGTGTGGCAGGAGGGGTTGTTTCGGTTGTGGTGGTGGTTGTTTTGGAGGAGGCGTTTGTGACAGCGGTGGTGGTTTGGGAAGGAGCAGTTAGGGTTCCATCTATGTATTGGTAAAGGCCATGACCAAGTAAGGTGACTTCTAATTGGATCTTTCAAGCAATGTAATTTGTTGGTGTAAGTTTGAGGACGTGAGAGAGGGAGATGACAATAAGGGGTTTGGTTGGTTCGTCCGGATTGGTGAGGTATATGGTTGCTTCGGCAGCCATGGAAAAGAAAAGAAAAGAAAGAAGTAATTTGAGCACAAATCAAAGACTAAATCTAGGATAATCATAGCTAGAGTTGGTTTAGGAAACAATGACAATAACTTATAAGACAATCTATGTAGAAGAAGAAGTCGGTGAAGAAGTATTGTTAACACTATCATCATAGCTCTTGAATATTCTTTGGTAATTTTCAATTTAGTGATATTTCACGAGACTGTATATCTATATTCTGTAATTGATGTAGGATACATTAGTATTGTATGTGCATTTGTTATATTGAGTTAAATTGACATTTCTCTCTTTTGAGTATCAGAAGTTTATGTACTTTATTTTAACCATTTTTGTAATGCTAAAGCTGACTATTTACTCTCTGTGGTCATGCAATTGAAATGATGTGAATACGTTCTTGTACTCAAAATTGTACTTATGATCAGGGTCTAGGCAATCATAAAAGCTTGTCATAAGTGTGTCTGAGTGCCAAAGTATGATGCAATATTTGAAATCCTAGATCATCTTATGCCTTTATAAACATCATAATGGCATTCTAACTTTTACCATCATTCATGCGCCAAATAGGAACAAGGAAAAGATTTGAAAACAGCCCTTTGCTCCTCGCAGAGCGTTGAAACAGTCAACAGATCTTTGTCCAGTTCACAGGTTTCGTCATCATGGTCCTGCTTATCTTGTGCCCATTAAACTTGCTTTATGATAATAAATAGGACCCTTTTGAGCCCTTTTGTGTCTATTACTTCGAGTTTTCACCTTACCACCGACCAAAACTCTTCACACGAAAATCTGGGTTGATGTCTCTTTTGGCCTTGCAATTGCTGACTCTCCTTCGTTGCTGTTGTTGGAACCCTGTCATACCAAGTTCCTTCCCCGTGAACGCTGCTCAGTTAGGGTTGTGGCATTTTAGGTTGCATTAGGATAGGGTTCGTTGGGTTACTGTGTTGATCCAGATTTTGTGATTTGACTATTTGATACAGATCCAAAAAGGCATCATTTTTTTCTTGTCATGGGGTCTGTTGTGGGGGTATTGGCAAATATTCTCTACCAATATAAAATGAATTAGTTTGTGGCCATCTTGGTCAAAGAATGAATAAATAGTTGCCAAGTTTATTGAAATTCCCACAACTTTGCAAATGCGTGCTCATAAATAAGAAACGATAAAGGAGCTATGGTGGCAAAACTAGAATTGGTGAACAATAGTGAACTAGGACAATGAAATTAAAGTTTATGGATCACAGATCTTGAATAGGCTGAATTCAGTTGTTTGGAAGACGTGTTTGAGCTCCTACTCACTCAAGGTTCTTATGGTCTGATGTACACTAAAAAAGACGGTCTTGATGGACGATGTCTTGTGTCCATGGTTACTCATCCCTTCACTTAATAAGACTCGTGACCCGGCCCCCGGGCTTTCTTAAAAGCTGGCAAAATGATGCCATGCATGCTAACAATTTCCAAGAGAAAAGCTCATGCTCATATTTAGGGTCGTAAACGAATCGAGTCGAGCTTTGGAGTTTCGAGCTCGCTTATAAATTATCGAGCTCGAGCTTTTCTCGTGCTCGAGCCCGAGCCCAGTTTGATCGTTCGAGCTCGGATCAAATCGAGTTTCAAGCTGTTCGCGAGCCGTTCGCGAGGTGCTCGAACTCGAGTTTTAACGAGCCGAGCTCGAGCTCGAGCTTGGACTTTTTTTCCGAATAATCCGAAATCAGACGAGCTCGACTTCAAGCCTTATCGAGCTCTAATTTGAGTTGTTATCGAACTCGAGTGGAAACGAGTCGAGCCCGAGCTTGGTATTTGTCCCTAAATAATTTCTTTTCAGTTTTTTTTTTCATAATTCATTTTTTTTGCAAAAAGTTTGAAAATAAATAGGAAGAATATTTATGTTTTTTTTTCGATAAAATTTAAACCAATTAAAAATGACCCTTAAATTCTCAAAATAAATATTTACTCTTTTTTTACTTTGTCTCGAAATATGCACGTATTTATGTAAATATATGTAAATATATATAAATATGTATATATACACACATATATAAATGTATACTCCCTCCGTCCAAGTAGTTACTTCACAGTTACTGTACTCACGTAAATTAAGGAGTGAATATTATATTGAAAGTGTTGTGAGTGTGAAATTAAAATAGGAGAGAGAATGAGTGGAGGGAATAGTAAATTATAATGGTGTTGTGAGTATTAAAATAATGTAGGAGAGAGAATGAGTGGAGGGAATAGTAAAGATTCCTTTCTATTTTGGGAAAGAAACAAAGTGTGAAGTATGTAATTGGACGCCCAAAATAGAAAGTGTGAAATATGTAACTGGACGGAGGGAGTATGTATGTGTGTGTCTATGCATACACTGATACACATATACTCTCTGCACATATACTCCCTCCGTCCCACGTGAATACAAACTTATTTCCTTTTTGGTCCGTCCCACGTGAATACAAACTGCCCAAAATGGAAATAAATTTATTATTTTATATTCACCCTACCCCACCCACTCATTCTCTCTCTTCATTTCCTACCACACAATTTATTCAACCAACTCCACTCATTCTCTCTCTTCATTTCCTACCACACATTTTCATTATCTTAATAATACTTCTTAATTATTGTGCCCAAGAAATTGGTTTGTAATCACATGGGACGGAGGGAGTATGTGTTTATATGTATGTGTATATATATATATATGTATTTATGTATGTATATATATATATATCTTATCTATGAATACACACATATGTGTATATATATGTGTGTCACATATATACACACATATAATATGTGTGTATATGTATATATATAAATATTTATTTTTATAAATATACTAGTACTAACCCCCGTGCCAAGGGCACGGAGTGACGCCTACCCACTTACGGTTCTACTAAATTCATTTTTTCCTTTTTAATCAAAATTGACGTGCTAGTAAAAAAATATATCATGTCCCAATAAACGATTAAGTAGGCACATTACCTACTGAAACGTATTTGTGCATTATATAGATATGAAAAATAATTGACACAAATATTATGCAAACATGTACACATAAACTTAAAACTTCAAAATGATAAAACAAAGGATCCTTAATCTCCTCTTTGCTTGGACAATATACACTACAATATGAGATTTCAGCGCCATCAAAACAACTTTAATCAATTATGAATTAAAACAGTATATAAGGATTGTAAAAACAAAACCCAACCCAATTGACTGAAGGAGAAAAGTGTAATCCATAGTAATAATAATAAAAAAATCTCCATCTATATAGTTGACCATGAAAGAAAATGGCAAACTATTTTATGTATCAACAATAAAATATGAAAATATGCACGTTCTTTAATCGATAGTAATAATAATAATAAAAAAATCTCCATCTATATAGTTGACCGAAAGAAAATGGCAAACTATTTTATGTATCAACAATAAAATATGAAAATATGCACCGCTCTTTGCAAACTATTCAACTAAAAAGTCATTTTATTCCCTTATCAGGAAGGACAAAAAGGGCACTTTTCACTTAGATCCGCTTCCACATCATTGATGGCACTCCATGTAGAAGTGTACTTAGACTAAATAGAACAAATGTCACTTATCATACAATCTTGAGTCAAATTGGGAGTCTGATAATAATGACGGTCAACATATAATCATTAGCAAAACAACTTCAATTATTGTTAACGTAAACAAAATTATATATAGACCATGTTTAATATAGGGTAAATATAGATTTAAGCAAAATGTAGTGATATAAGGATTCAATAATATCAATATTGGCCACCGCTTCACCCCTTATATACATATAATACTCCATATTCAATTAATTGATCGAACTCAATTTTCATGTACTTCAAATCTTGTAATTATGACTACTAGTGGTTAATATAGAAATCATTCCCTTTCCCCCCTTCCACCCATCACCCCCAACCCTACCTCATTCTCTAATATCTTTCTCGTAACTTCAAATCCAACCCACTGCCCACTACATCTTTTCTATAACTCCGAAACTATTTATCGAGTATGTTATAATTGAACCAAATTTATTGACAGTATAGTCCTGATATAGGACTCCATCCTCATATAGTTTTAATACGAAAGCTTTTATTATACTACTGTACCAAATATTTCATTTCCCTCGATTATACCTATCTTTTCATCTCCGGAAAAACGATCTCACCATACAATTCGAACTATCCAACAATATATAGAAAATATTTATATAAAAAAACTCGAACCTTCTTTCTCGACAACCTAATATATAGTATATCTATAAAGTACACAAAACGGACAAACCCAAATTAGAACTCACGTAAAAAGGTAGGTTAATAGATAATTCACAATCAAATGATACAAAAGCTATGAAAAATACAGTCTCAAATTTGGGCATTTCAACACAGGAGAAAACAACATTAGAGACTAAAAACAAAGGTTGTAAACATGGTGCTCCCCATACACTAAGAAAAACTGAACATGCGGAGTGATCAGAGAACCTAAAAAAGCAAAATCAACTCCATTTCTTCCATACCATTTCCCAAAAGTATTACAAAAACAAAGAGAATTAAAATGGAAATATAGATGAAACTAATAATAAATTAAATTATAATAAATGAATAAAAATTGGGTTTGTTTAGTAAGAATTCAAACTGAACTAAAAAAATTAAGTTCATCAAATGAAAGCACACATGGAGCTGATTATCTAGCTTTGCAGAATATCTCTTAAACATTGGCCTCATTTTCTCCCAACCACAACGCTTATCAAACCCTTTTGACACCTCACACTGGTGTTGAATCCCATTTAGACAATCAACAGAGCTGATGAGCTGATTGGCTTGCATTGGCTTCACTTTCTCTAATCACATAGTAACCACATAGTAACATCCCATGCCCTTTTATGAAATGGCTTGGCACTCATTAGCAATATCCTTGGCAAGTAAAGTTTTGCCACAACCAGAAAGACTATAAAATCGAACACCTTTTGAGGGTGACATATCAAATTTCTCAAACTTCTCCGGATGCTCCACAAGATATTGGAGAGTCTGCCAAGTAGATGGAATTTGATGTAGTCATTACTTCATCCGTCTCAAAATGAATGTCAAAAAATAATTCAAATTCGCTCACTAACAAATTTTTTTTTTTTTTTGACATTCATTTTGGGTAGGAGTTAGTAGATGACTAAAGCATGCACAAATATTTACATATAATGATTGCAAGAAAGATACCTCTTGTAACTCTCTTTTAACATTTTCCAAACCCAATTATGTTCACGGGACACAAATGGAACTTCCGCCACATGAAATAATGACAAACACATTTACGATATTAGAACTATAATTTTATAAGAAATGTTATTGGTGCAATTTGGAAGTAGCAATACAAAGCAACAACCTCATCCCTATTTTTCTCCAACCCCCTCCCCAAATCATTATGAAGCAGCAAAATTTCCATTATAGAGATAGATTAACAGAAATATAAGATGGTGTACAACCATGCCTATTTTTCTCTCCAACCCCTCCCCCCAAACCATTCTAAAGAAACAAAATTTCAGAATTTCCAATAAATAGATAGATGAACAAAAATATAAATTGAATCTCGCAATTAAAATTTCATATATTCATAGTTGAGAGAATTGAAACACCAAAGGTAGTAGGAAAATGAATTGTAAGCCAAAAAAGAAGAGGGAGACGGTAGGATGACAGCCTACTGGGTAGAGGAATGCGTTTGAGGAAGAGGAGAGGTTATTTTTGGTTAATGATGAAATGAGTTTTAAAAAACTGCCTTGCCTTTTGTGGAGGAGAGGAGTGGGGGAGTTTAAAAATGGTTTAGAGCGGAAGAATTCAGGCCGTCAGATCAAATTGCTGAGAATGAATCTCAGCCTCTCTTTGTCTTGACGGTTACCTCCATCCCCTATTGTAATATAGATGTATACATATACACATATATGTATGTGTGTGTATTTGATAGACATTTTGTTAAATCTTATATTTAAATAGTTAAATATACTTGCGTATATAAGTACAATGATATACTCCCTCCGTCCCATAAGTCTTAAGAAAACTTTCCATTTTGGGCGTCCCATAAGTCTTAAGAATTCCCAAAATGGAAACCTTAAATCACTATTCTCTCCACTCATTCTCTCTCCTACATTATTTTAATACTCACAACACCATTATAATTTACTATTCCCTCCACTCATTCTCTCTCCTATTTAATTTTTCACACTCATAACACTTCTTCCACTCATTCTCTCTCTTAATACTATAATAATATTCCTTAATTCCCGTGCCATTTCACTTTTTCTTAAGACTTATGGGACGGAGGGAGTATATTATTATTATTTTTATGAAAATAATACTATATTCGACAAATATATGTGCATTTGAAAAGAATACTTTATATATTTTTAAAACAAAATTTATATTGCGTATAAAATCTCTATACGGTTCATCATGAAAAAAGTGCAAAATTTTTAAATTAATTTTAGTTATTGTACAATCTACACGGTTTAATTCATTTTGAAAATACAAATATTTTTAATTATGTTTTGTTGTTTGTACAATGTAGGGGAAATATAATGAAATATATTAGTTTGTACATACATATAATATACATACTCCCTTTGTCTAGGAATGTTTGTCCCGCTTTGACTTTCAACTTTTATGGTCAACTCAATCAAACTTTGATCATAATTTTATGAAAACCTAATTATCCCTATGCAATTTTAAAAAGTGTTATTGATAATATTCATTATGGTGAATCAATTTTTAGAATTGTATAGGGATAACTAGATTTTCATAAATTTGGGTCAAAGTTTCATTGAGTTGACTATAAAAGTCAAAGTGGGACAAACTTTTCGAGACGGAGGAAGTATATAACATGTGTATTTATTACAAAGTAATAATGATTCGATTTTAACGAGCCGAGTTAACTGGCTTATCGAGCCGAGCTCGAGTTATTAGCGAACAAATATCATTCGAGCTTTTAACGAGCTAACGAGTCGATCTCGATCAATGCTCGTAGCTCAAACGAGTCGATCTCGATCAAAGCTCGTTGAACAAACGAGCCGAACACGAGCTGGCTCGATATCAAAACGAGCTTAAAAAGCCGGTTCGAGCTCGAGCTCGAGTTTACCTCGAGCCCACCCGAACTCGAGCTTTTACGAGCCGAGCTCGAGTTGACTCTTTTCGTTTAACAGCCGTACTCATACTTTATCAGAGACCACAAGAATGATGTAGAAACAAGTAGGACATTGCTTAATGATGATGTATCTTCATGTAGGTTTAGTTTTTTTTTTTTTTTTTTCAAAGGTTAAGAGTTCTCTTAGTGAATTCCTATCCTACTTCGTTACGTAGTTAAAACCACAGCAATATAATCTCTCTTAGTGTGATTCAATTGGATTAATATTAGAGAAACTTCAGCAACCCCTTCTGAACCATCTAAGATTTCTGGTTTGCCCTCTTAACAAGTAACAACTAAACCAGACAATTAAGTAAAAACCCCAACTTCATTTCATGACACTTCACCCCAATCTAACGATCACCCAGCTAATCAATAATAATACTTCCTCCGTTCCAAAATGAATTTCCAAAATAATTTCAAATATTCTCGAGTTGATCATGAGCAAGTTTGAAAAAAAAATATTTGAACACCCATATTGGGATGGAGGGAGTAATAAACAGAAGTTTGAACAGGGGAAATGCAAATGATATGAGTATACATTTAATTTGCAATCATATACTTACAACTTTTACTACTTGACACTTAACCCCAATACGTCAATGACCCTCGAGAGAAAATAAAGTTTGGGACATGCATGTCCTTTTAGCATATGATAAATGACTAGCTACCCTTTTAACGAGTAGTTACAACATTCGTCCATTGACACTTCACCCCAATCTGTTAATGACCCTGACATGGATAACAACAATTTCTTCTATATCCGTGTTAGACAGAAAAATGGGTTAGGTGAAACATAAGTATTTGCTTGGATGAGTCCATGATTGCTTTGACCATGTCAGTTAATAAAACCATGGGTTTTTGACGATGACCAAACCTATCATTTTTGCTACCTGATTTCCTACCCTCCCATCACTGACTTTCATGCTAAAACTAATATTTGTTGATCAAACCACCTAAATGAGTTGGTCTTGATATTTTTATCGACAAGGAAATACTTGATTCATACTTTCAGTGTATGTGATAAGCGGTCGCCAAAACTAGTGCTATTATCCGGGCAAGCATAAAAATTCAATCTTTGGCTGTAATCAGGACTATGGTATGCTCGCATTAAGTTGTGGCTTTAACTTTCCAAGTAACAGTTTGGCAGCCTAGTATTAGAGGTCAAGATATTTATTACGGTATTTTCAGTATTTTTTACATCCGGTTAAGACTCTTACTAAGTTTTAGTAGTGTCCTATATACACAGCAATCTACTGGAAAGAGGCGTTCTTCCAGCATACAGATTGACACTACAATTGTAATTCACTACTCCGGTCCAAAATAGCCGTTGTTTTTGGAATTTTCACCACTTTTAAGAAATGTAATCATACTGCCATTTTATACGAAAACTACCAAATCTATCCCTATTAAATTATTATTTGTCTCTCTCATCCATTACTTTACTCATCAAGTACAAATACAATTCCAATGCAAGGGTAAATCTGATCTTAATGATTTTAACCCAAAAGCGACAACTATTTTGGATCAATTTTTTGAGTCCTAAAGCGGCATCTATTTTGGACCGGAGGGAGTACTACTCGGTGCATGTTTCAAGTTAGTTTCTCGAGGCTTTATGATTGTTCATGCATGTGTGCGTCGCCTATGTCAGATTGTGTTTATTACTTTCATCATAAGACGGAAAACAGGCCAGAATAAGATACAAAGCTGACATATAATTCCTCTTCCTCCTTGTTTTGAAAAGATATATCGGGAGTCTACAGGTACTGCATTAGTTGCTGAGGCAGGCTACGGAGATCCAGTGCAGAAGGCAGAATCAATGGCCTTCCGTCGAGCTTGTGCCCGTTTTGGTCTTGGCCTTCATCTTTACCACGAGGACATGATGTAAGTCTACAGACGGTGTGCTAAGATGACAAATTTTGTTACAGTTTGGCCCTGTTTTAGCAAGTATTTACGATCAAAACATCATATGTTCAGTCATTTTGGTGGGAGGAATTTAGTAGGACGGGGAAAAACAATTATCTCGTGTATTTCTCTACTTGTATTGTTAAGAATGTTAGGGAATTCTTACAGCAGGGCCTTCTGGGACATGCCCCCCCCCCTCTCTTCCCCCCTCCCTTTTGTGATAAATTTTGTAGTGGGTTGAAGCTGAAAACATATCAGCAGGCTTCTTTTCGATACATAGTAGACATGTCAATTGACACCAAATTTAATTTTGGTACCTATGCATTTAATCACAGAGATACCGACTATTTTGCATAGATACCAAAATCCGTCCTTGTCATAAATAAATAAATACTCCCTCCGTCCCGGAGAAATGCGCACAAAATGGGATGACACAAGAATTAAGGTAAAAGGTGATGTGTTGTGAGTGTAGATGGTTGGGTAGGAGAGAGAAAGTGGAGTAAGTGGATAATTGTTGTGAGTAGAGACAAGTGGGTTTCATTTTCATTTTGGGACTTTACAGATTATTGTGAGAGTCCCAAAAGGTGTCTTTTTGCATATTATTGTGGGACGGAGGGAGTATATATTATCTTTTTTTTCTTTTTTCTTTTTTCACTTTTCAACTTCTTATTTTTTAAATTTTTAAAGCACACTTCTGACTCTTGACATTTTTTTATTTACTTTTCATTTTATTTTTAATTAGTTAAAATATTTTAAATGTACAATAAATTTAACAATATGAAAATAAAAAGGGCAAATTGCATTTTAGTTATCTAAGTTTGTCTAAATATTTCAATTGATTATCGAATTTGTATTTGTTACAAGTTGGTTAATGAGTTTGTCTTTTTGTTGCGATCAAGTATAATTTTGAATAAATCGTTAAAAATTCAACGAAAAGTGCAATTTTGAATAAATCGTTAAAAATTCAACGAAAATTATAACTTGTGCTGCTCGTGTGAATTATTTAAGGGGTATTTTGATCATTTTCATCGAATATGACACCATACTTTAATTATAACTAGCACATGCCCGTGTTCAAGATCACGTCATTTTTTGTTTTAATTTTTTTTTTAAATTAATTTTTTTTTAAGGACAAAATAGGAAAGGAAAAAATATGCCCTAGGGCAAAATGAAAATTTCGACACGTGACACTGTTTATACCACTGTTCAAAAGATCCCTTTCATTTATACTATACTCCCTCCGTCCCACGTGAATGCAAACTTATTTCTATTTTGATCCGTCTCACGTAAATGCAAACTTCTCAAAATGGAAATAAATACTCCCTCCGTCCCACCTCACTTGACACTTATTTCCATTTTGGGTCGCCCCAGCTCACTTGACACTTTCCAAAATAGCCTACTTTTTATAATTTTATATTCACTCTACCCCACCACTCATTCTCTCTCTTCATTTTCCATCACTCAATTTATTCAACTAACACTACTATTTATCCCACTCATTCTCTCTCTTCATTTTCTATCACACATTTTTTTTATTTTATTCTTTTTCTTAGTTCCCGTGCCCACCTCAAGGGTGTCAAGTGAGGTGGGACGGAGGGAGTATTTCACTTTTACACTCACAACATTCTCTCTCCTCACTATTTCTCCCACTCATTCTCTCTCTTATTTAATTTTTCATACTCACAACATTTAATTTTTTCTCTTTCTTACATCATTTTTTCTTAATTCTCACATTCAAAAAGTTGATTTACATTAACGTGGATCGGACGTGGGTCGGAGGGAATAGATATCAAAGGAGATAATTTATCGTAAATAGTGGAGTGGGTCCCACAAATTGACCCCTTCATAATAACCTACCTCCCCAGAAGAGTCAGGTTGGCCAAATTATTTCATTTATATTCCAACAGTGACGTGGGACTGACAATGCACAACACAAGTGAAAGGCGGGCGTGGGCTTTCAACTCAACCGGGTGGCTACTGCTTTCTGTGGGTTGACCAATCCGTTCCGTTTTGTCGGACCTCGGGTTTCGACCTCTGGTTTCCCATTCATAATTAAAAATTCAAGGAAATACTCGTTTCATTATAAACTAAACAATTTTTTCATACATACTCCTACTTTAAACCATACTCCCTCAGTCCCCCCAGCCCACTTAAAAAAAATTTGAAATGGCATGAAAATTAAGAAATACTCCCTCCGTCCCATGTTAGTTGAGACTAACTTTTTGGACACATCAATTAAGGAAAATGAATAAGATAATGAAAATGTGTGATAGAAAATGAAGAGAGAGAATGAGTGGAGTTAATAGTAGGTTGGTTGAATAAATTGTATGGTGAAAAATGAAGAGAGAGAATGAGTGGGTGGGGTAGGGTGAATATAAAATATTAAAATTTTTGCCATTTTGGACAGTCTCAACTAACGTGGGACGGCCCAAAAGGGAAAGAAGTCTCAACTAACGTGAAACGGAGGGAGTATTATTATAGTATTAGGAGAGAGAATGAGTGAAAAAAGTGTTGTGAGTGTGAAAAATTAAATAGGAGAGAGAATGAGTGGAGGGAATTAGGAGAGAGAATGAGTGGAGGGAATAGTAATTATAATGGTGTTGTGAGTATTAAAATAATGTAGGAGAGAAAATGAGTGGAGAGAATAGTGATTTAAGGTTTCCATTTTGAGAATTCTTAAGTGAAGTGGGACGCCCAAAATGAAAAGTTTTCTTAAATAAGATGGGACGGAGGGAGTATTCCCTTTATTGAATGTGAGTGAAAATCAAAATATTGAACATACAAATTAAGGAAAAATAATAGAGTGAACGAGTGACAGAAATAATAAATTGATTGATGTTGTGAATATAAAAATAAATTAGGAGAGATAATAAATGAGAGAAATAGCGTAAAAACTTTGTCATTTTGCACAGTCTACATTCAAATGAAATGGAGGGAGTACACTTTTACAAATGACATTTTATTACTTTTATATTAATGAGACTCACATGTTATATTCAAAACAACAATTCAATTTTTTTTTTTCATATTTCAATTCTCATTCTCATAACATCTACTCCCTCCGTCCCGCTACAAATAAGACAGTTACTGTTTATTATGCGTAAATTAAGGAAAAAAATAATAGAAAAAAGGGTTTTTTCCCCTAAGGCCCTCCTGGACCAAATTATATTCCCCTTAAAGAAAAGATTTTTGTAAATCCCAAATACACCCCTCCGCCTAGTATGGGCGACCGCCCATCAACATTGGGCGACCGCCCATCAAAAAATAACCCCCTCTCCGCCTAGTAACTTATAAGACTTTTTAAAAAAGTCTTATAAGTAACTTATATGACTTTTTTAAAAGACTTATACAAAAGTCTTATAAGTTTACTTATAAGACTTTTTGTATAAGTCTTTTAAAAAATTATAAGTCTTTTAAAAAAGTCTTATAAGTAACTTATAAGACTTTTTTAAAAGACTTTTTTAAAAAGTCTTATAAGTAACTTATAAGACTTTTTTTAAAAGACTTAAAAAGTCTTATAAGTTACTCTTATATTTAATAAGTCTTATATAAAACTTTTTAAAAAAGTCTTATATAACATATATAAGACGCACCAACTCAAAAGCGAAAATTATTAATAAGTCTTATATAAAACTTATTAAAAAGTCTTATAAGTAACTTATAAGAGTTAAAAAAATCTTGTAAGTTAAAAAGAGTCTTATAAGACTATTTGTATAAGTCTTTTAAAAAAGTCTTATAAGTTACTTATAAGACTTTTTAAAAAAGTTTTATAAGTAACTTATAAGACTTTTTAAGTCTTATATATGTTATAAGACTTATTAAATATAAGACTTTTTAAAAAGTCTTATAAATTACTAGGCGAGTCTTATAAGACTTTTTGTACAAGTCTTTTAAAAAAGTCTTATTTATGTTATAAATAAGTCTTATATGTTACGTATAAGACTTTTTTAAAAAGTCTTATAAGTTACAGGCGGAGGGGGGTCATTTTTTTGAGATGGGCGATCGCCCTATGTTGATGGGCGGTCGCCCAAGCTAGGCGGAGGGGTGTCTGAGGAAATAACAAAATGTTGTTTCTTAGATTGGATTTAAATCTCGCCCAAGGGGCCCTAGAGGAAGTGGGCCTAGAAAAAATGTTGTGAGTATGAAAAGTGAGGTTGGAGAGAGAAAGTGAAATAAAAAATAGTGATTTGATTGGTGTTGTAAGTATAAAAGTAAAGTAGGAGAGAAAATTAATGGGTGAAATAGTAAAGATTTTTTGCCATTTTAAAAAAATATGTGATTTGTAATGAAACACCCAATGAGAAAAGTGTGATTTGTAGCAGGACGGAGGGAGGACGAAGGGAGTATTTAACTATTTTTTTTTATAAATAGTAAATGCCGTAATTTGTAACCGGACGGTGTGAGTATAGGTCAGATTGGTAATTATAGCGCCATCCGGGGGTCAATTGGGAATCTAAAGTTTTGCTGTAATTAATAATGGCAACACTCAAGAAGGGTCGCAATAATACAGCTTTTCAAGTCTTACTCACACACTGACTAGCGCGTGACAAATTATGAACCCATGGGAGGGGTAGAATTGGAAAAAATGTCAAGTTTCATTGTTTGCCCTTGTGGTTTTCCCATTCTGAATGCCGCCCCATTCTAGTATTGATTATTCCATTATTTACCCTTAAGCTTTCTAATTCTCGGCGACAACTGTCCAGGACTCCAGACCCCATCCCTTTTTTTTTTTTTTTTTTTTAATGCTTTCTTAACCGCTCGAATGTGTTTCAGGGGACTCCTAAAAATTCTAAAATTCATCGCATATATTTTCACATATAAGATTCAAGGAGAAATCGAACCTATAACCTCTAAAAAAGAAGGCCGATTAGCATACCATAAAATCAGGAGGCCTTAGGTTCCACCCTTTTTTTTTAACCTGTAGGGTAGTGCATACTAATAGCATTCCCTCTTGTCTCAATCTATAACTAGTACTCAAAAGCTCGTGCCATTGGCACGTGGGAAACTGAATCGCATGCTAATTATATGACGTTTTAAATGTAATTTTAAACCGTTTCAAATATATGAAGTGCAAAGATATTTACCTGGGAGTTGAAACTTTTTGAGAGAGGGTACCTGAGAAACCATCGAAAGCCCATATTTAAAATAAAATTAGATATTCAGAAGAAGTAAATTAGAATGTAACAAAAAGGTAAATACTGATGATTACTTTGTTCCATAATCAACATTTGATGAAGGGTGGTTTATTTATGTAACTGTCGTAGAAAATATGAGGAAGTCGATTATCCGGACTGTTATCCATCGAGGGTAGTAAAAAACATTTTCTTAATCCCCATTTTACCATTATTTTTTGAAGATTCTAAAATTGTTCAAAAATTTAGATATATATAATATTAATTATTATGTTAAGATACTCCTTAAATAAATGATCCTAATAAAATAAAAGAGATAAATAAATAAATCAAATTGGAATGCATATAAATGAATAAAAAAAAATTACCCAATTCAAACTTTTTTGAAAGAAAGAGTATATATAAATCCTAAACCTTTTTTAAGAAGTATACTATATGATTTAAAAGACAAAAAAATGATTATTTATTTATAATTGATATTTCTATTTAAAAAAAAAAGTTTGTTTCATAAACAAAAAATAATGACTTTAAAAACATGACAACAATAGAAAAAACCAATTTAGTTTTATTTTAATATACATTAATGGATACAAATAAATTATATTCATCCGTAACTAAGTAAATTTTATATTTTGTCAAAGAAAAAGTCCAAAATAAATGTCAAAGATTTAAAAATTACTTAATTATCTGATTCTAAATCGTACCTACACTCATCATAATAACCTGAATTTCCTAATTACAGTAAATCATTACATGGATGGAACAGCCCAATTCTCGAATAGGGCACGAACTCATCCTTCAATTCAAACAGTACGTTTTACATTCTCCCACTACATTCAAAACCCTTCCACAGCGTAACCCTTCCCAAATCTTATTCCCCCCATTATCTCTCCCTGCTCTTCCCGAATTTTCACACACAAACTCACTTTCTCTCTCTAAAAATGGCCAGCACCGATGCCGAGCACAGAGAAGAGGAGAAAACCATCGCTGGAGAAGACGAAGACACCGGAGCACAGGTTGCTCCAACTGTTAAGCTTGAAGAAGTATCCGTCACCACCAGTGAATAAAATGAAGACGGCCTTCTCGATCTGTAACTTTCTTACTCTTCTCTCATTCGATTTACACTCGATCTGCTTTATAATTGATGTTTGTCGTCTTCATCTTCGCCGTCAAGGTGTTCGCCGTCTCCGGGCTTCCTCTTCGCCAATTACCGTCGCCGTTCCTCCGTCTCCAGCCATCCCTGCTTCCAGCCTTCCAGAGAGATTTTGATTGAATGCGTAGAGGTAGCCGGTAGTGGAGAGTAGGGATGGAGGAGGATTTACGGGGGATGGGGGTTTGATTTTAATTGGAATGAAGGGAAGACCACCTCCTCCTCCTAATCACCACTTCACACACCCTCTGTTTTTTTCTTCTTCATCTTCTTAGCTAAACCGCCCTACCCCAGCTACCCCTCCCCACCACGCCACCATGATTAACGACCACACCGACGCCGCCGTCCTCGTCAAACCCTAAGTTTTCTCCTCCTCTCTACGTCTGTCTCTTTTTTCCTAATCTTCTCAAGAAATCTGCCTAAAGCCGCTGACCCACCACGACAAACCACCACACTGTCTCCGCCGTCTTCAACTTCAAATAAGACTCTCTCTGTCTGACTTAGATTTATTTGGTTCAAATGTGTGATTGTGTTTTGTGTGTGGTTGTGAGTGTTCGTAATTGATTTCCTTTCTCTGTTTGTTGTTGAGATAAAAGAATGGGTAGAGAAAGAGACTGGGAAAATTGCAAATTAATTGGAAGATGGCAATAGGATCATGAGGTTATCAACAGTTCGGGGAGAGGAGGCTTGCGTTTGTGGAGGAGAGGAGTGGAGTGGGGCAGTTGAAACAAAGTTGGGGATAAGGAGGAATCTCAGCCTTTGGATCAGATTTTCAAGATTAAATCTCAACCACCACTTATACCCAGGCTAAGAGGCGGTTATGACCAACCTGTATTGTATTATAGATTATATAAAGAGGGAAGTGCATAAGAGCACTCATTTTCCCTCCAAAACAAAGATGATTCTAGAATTTAGCTATTTCAAGTACACCAATTTCAAAGTAATGTAGAAAATTTCTAATTGCTTCCTTCAAGTAGCCAATAATTTAATTAATGATTAATGATTCCTCAAATTTTCTTAATTACTCATTTCTCTCTTTTTAAAGATCACCTTCACCCAATTCCACACTCTTGCACCTTTTTTATCCTCCTCCCCAATATCACATTCATAAAACTGTTTTCACCTACAAACAATCAATTGTGAATATTTCTTCATGATAAATTCTTAATTTCTAAGATGGGCAGAAGTCTAAAATGACAGTTAATTTGCTAAGCATATTCTAAGGAGAAATAACAATAGCTATTGATTTATCGAATTATTTAGACCAACTTTTTTATATTTTCTTTATTTAAAAAAAAAAGAGACACTACTTATACTACAATAATGCTACTACTTACCCCTCTGAATCACATAAAATGTTTTTTTCTTTAATTTTATTCAGCCACTTCACTTTAAGTAATTGTTTTTTGGGAAAAAAATATATTCATTGTAAAAAAAAAATAATAATTATATTTTGCACTTTTCTTATTTATATAAATTTGTTGTCACAATTTTTTATCCGTGCGTTTAACGCACGGGTGCTACACTAGTTATAAATAAAAGCACTCTCTCCCCTCCCCCCCCTCCCCTCCCCGATTTAAGATTTTTACTTTTCTTTATAGTATATTTCAGTTTAAGATTTTTAATTTCTTTTTTATTATGTCATAATTTAATATTTTTAGTTGCTTTATTATTTAAAATGGATAATAAGACTCACTTGTTATTCTCATTCTCATAACAAAAACTACATATTCACTTTTTCTCCTATTTTATTTTTTATACTCATAACATTTATTTTTTCTTAATTCCCGTGCCAAGTCAAACAAAAAATATTAAACCGTGACGGAGGGAGAAACTATTTTTACATACAATATTTTAAAAAGTAGTTGAATTATTTTAATTTTATATAAAAATATGTTAACATTACTTATATATTCTTATATTAAATGTAAAATAAATGTACACTTATCTTTAAAAATAAATTATTAAATATGGGTTTTTTTTTGTAAGATAATATTGTCTGTTGCATTTAATGAATTTTGCTTTAAAATTAATGAAGTTTGCTTATTTTTAAAATCAATATTTATTATTATTATTATTTTTTTTTTTGATATCGGGTTCCTGCGGACTAAGTCTGGACCACCATCCTCGGCCTCGGTGACGGAGGTAAATCGCGGGATTTGCCCGAATGATACAGGATTTGAGAACATGTCAACTAATATCACATACAAGATCTAACCCCAAAAGAAAGCAAATTGCTTTCACCAGAAATTGAACGCTGCATGCTTCAGAATCTTTCAATAATTACTCCCTCCGTCCCACTTCAATTGAGCCATGACATCTTTACACGCTTTTTAAGTTTTTTTTTTTAAATGAGTAAAGAATTGAAAATGGGTAGAAGATTAGAGGAGAGGGAATGTAAAAGTTAAAAATATTTAATAGGAGAGAGAATGAGTGGGAGGGATAGTAAGTTAATGATTAGTCTTTTGTAAATATGTTAAAATTATAAGAATATATTTAATTGTTTTTTTGTAAATATATACTCAATATTATGAGTATATAAATGTCCGAAACACTGTTTACTTCTTTCCATTTATGGAATGACTCATTTAAAGTGTGATGTCTCAAAAAAAAAATTGGATCAATTAAAGTGGAACGGAGAGAGTATTATTATACTGAGGTCAGAGAGTATTACTTATGTCATTTCAATTTGCTAAATATTTTTTAACGATGATGGAACAGTTATGGAGTCTTCTCGTTGGTCTTCATGAATATTTAATTGAAAAAATTGGGAAAGCTAAATACTAATCCCTTCCGTTTCGTTAGAATTTATTTTTTGATAAACTTGATTACAATTTAATCTATTAATTTAAATAAAAAATAATTATTTTAACAAAAATTTAAAAATTATTATAGAAAGTGATGACGCAGAAAACAATACAAATCAGACTGACGTTTACATGCGGTACTAAAAATTTAACATCACATCACATGTTAGTAAACCTTATACTCCCTCCGTCCCATACCTACGTCCACTATTTGCCATTTTGAGGGTTCCAAATTTACGTACACATTTTTTAAAATGGAAAAGAATCTTTACTATTTCCTCCACTCATTATCTCTCTTAGATTATTTTTATACTCACAACACCATTATAATTTATTATTTCCTCCACGCATTCTCTTTCTTATTTTACTTTCACACTTATAACACTTTCAATATAATACTCCCTCCTTAATTTATATACAAAATTCAAAATTTGCAACTAGGTATGAGACGGAGGGAGTCTTAAAAGACCGGTATATGAATTAAACCTTATATAAAAAAAGAGCTCATTGGACCTTATCTTAAGGACTGAATGCGCTTAGAAAGGGTTCAATACTGAACCTTCCACTTTCAAAGATCAAGGGCCAAAATTGGAATTAGGGGGCGTTTGTTTTTTCATTTTAAGTCTTATTTGCCTCTTAACACTTATTCATTAAGAGGATTAGAGAAATAAGTGTGTTTGTTTTTTTTTTGAAATAAGGCTTGTTAGGCTCTTAAAGTCCTCTTAATTTTAAGAGGTTAAAATGTTGAATTTGCCTCTCAAAGCCATTGTTTCATATTTGGTTTGGGTAAAATTTTTTAAACTGCTTTTGTTTCATAATGCATTTATGGTTTTTTTTTTTTTTTTTTTTAATTTTTTTTTAAGCTGTTTCGATAATGAATTCGGATACAAAATCAAACAACTTATCAAATTCGTAATTCGGTTTTCGATTCGCTCTTAATCATTCAGCCATTTTCAGAACTGAAATCAGATTTCAGCACTTATCACTTAAAAAAAACAAAAACCCCCTTAGACCACAATAAAGGAACATGCTTGTCAAGGGTCGTGTTAGATACGCCACTTTTGTGCGCGTGGGTGTCATTTAACCGTTCACTGGTAGGGACCACAATAGTGTATTATGATAGGCCCCCTTTTCCTCTCTCTCTCCCTCTCCTCTTTTCCCACCTTTTGCTTTTCCCTTCCCTCCCATTTCTCTCTCTCTCTCTTCCTCGCTGGATCTCTGACTGATTTGTCTTCTTTGATCATCATATCCTCTTCTTTTTCTATAGATCTCACACATTCATTCACCATTCCATCATCCTCCTCTTTCGATCCATTCAAAACGCTCATTTATAGATCAAGTTTCGCCGGGAAAGTTGTTCCGACGAGTTCTTCCGACCGATCGAATTGCAAAGATGAGTTTGAACGGAGGAGTACAAGGTCAATTTGGGGATACAACATACACTAAAGTGTTTGTTGGAGGATTAGCATGGGAAACGCAAAAGGAAACCATGAAGAAATATTTTGAACAGTTTGGTGAGATCTTGGAAGCCGTCGTCATCACCGATAAGTCCACCGGCCGATCCAAAGGATATGGTTTCGTATGTCTAAATCTCATTCCAAATTAAGTAATTCTTCGATTTTTGTATTTTTCATTAAAATAATTTTGATGTTGAACGGATGAATATTTGATTAGGTTACATTTCGAGAAGCGGATGCGGCAATGAGAGCATGCGTAGATGCAGCTCCGGTGATCGACGGAAGGAGAGCCAACTGCAACCTTGCTTCTTTGGGCGTTCAACGCTCTAAGCCTTCCACACCTAAACTCGGTATAATACTATGAAAAACGATGCATAAAATTATAAAATATGCTTTAAGGTATTGTACATTATACTATTTTATGCTTAATGTGTTGTACGGTAAAATATCTCTAAAGAACATTTTGAACAAATTATTTGAAGAAACCCTCCAGTCTAGTATTTTATGTTTCTTAATTTTATATGACGCGACAAATTAAAACCCTAGTTATTACAGGTACTTGGGGGTTAAGTTAGTTAAGGTGTTCACATGCATTTACTCTTTTTTTTTTCTTTTCTTTTGGTACATATTACAACATTTACATGTAGTCATCAGACTATATTTTGTGTATTGAAGAGATTCTTCCAGTTATGGAAAAGGGAGAAGTTATGGCTTTGATTAATTAGGGGGAGTTCGGATTTGGAACTGCCTCGCAGTGACGGATGGATTGTTGCGATATTATGTAGAATCACATGGTCATATTTGTGCAATCAACGGTTGAAATTAAATTGATCCTGAAAAGTATGCACTTGTTGAAATTTAAATCTCAATCGTTGATCGCCTAAAAATGGCCTCATAACTTGAATCACAATTGATTCCACTATCTATCTGCTTGGTCAAGCATTTCTTTACAGCCACAAAAGTACTAAAGAAAAAGCATGACAGCTCATTTTACTTTGTTGGAAACCCTTTGAGCCTTAGTATGCTTTCATACATACTACAGTTTATGGACTTTTAACCCCGTAAGATATATTGCAACTCCGTTGTATTTCTATGTATGTATATACTTGTGCATACATAAATAAAAACGAGTATTATATGAAGTATATGAATCGTAAAAGATTACTAGACACTAATCAGATAAACATGAATGAGCAGGAGGAGTAGGAGGAAGGAGCTTCAGGATAATGAGTGCTTTTCAGGCGGCGGCAGCAGCTGGAGGAGGAGGAGGGTACCAAGGTGGGCTGGGAACAACTTTTCCATCTGCAGCAACTTTCCCTCATTATGCTATCCAGCAAGGGATACCTTATACTCCTGCTGCTAATGTTTATGGGTAACTAATTACTAATTTAATCCTCTACTTTATTAATTAGTCATTATTTCATTCATAAACACACTTAATTTGTTTCATAATTATGAACAAAAAAAGTCATTTTAATCATTCATTTTGAGAGGTGACAGTGTCATATCTCTCATGTGCTTTGCCAACTCATGAATTGCATGCCTCTCTATTTTATTCGCGCGTGCTTCTCCACACCTCCCACATGTTTCCCCCACCATCTTCTTCATCATCTTTCTCCATGTGCCCAGTCAAAGTCAGCAGTTCAGAACCACATCCACAAAAAACCATGTTACAGCTCCACCCTTCTCCCAAAAGCTTGTCCTATTTTTTCCTTTAAAAAAAATAAAAAAATTCCCATGTCAGAATGTGCTTTGTAATTTCGATTTTATTTTGTAGGCTTATTTTATTTTGATGGGTAAACTAATTTACTTGGACCAACTTATATACGTCCTTTTTGACTTGGGTTTGCTTGATCTTCTTCTTCTTTTCAAGATTACTTCTGCTACAACAGTTGTTTTATACTTTTATTCCTTTTTCATTTACTAATGTTTTGCTACTGTATGTTCAGGTACTCTGCCTACTCGCCTGATTATGGTTACCCAACGGTTCGTGAGAAACTTATAATCTAAAATGCTGATACCTTTGTTAATTACTACACTTTTCAAACTTCACTTAAAATCTATTTATCAGAATTGAGGGAATACTGTGTATAGTCAACTGCGTGTCTAAAACATGTTAAAAAGGAGCACTGCCCTCCAATATTTCCTCTATTCCGATAATATTCACAACCTTTAACATGTTTACCCGCATGCAGTTATATTTTTGCACCCTCTTGACTAGTAAAGTTAATTTTGTTATGGTGTTTCAGAGTTACTATAATGTGTATGGAGGAGCAGCCAATCAGTATGCAATGTATGCAGCGGGGGCCGGTGGAATGATGACTGGTGGGGCCGCAGCGGCTGCAGCCTTCTATCCATATCTGAATTTCGGAGAAGGCAATAACGGTGGAGGCGGAGCTACAGGTTACACTGGTGGGCAGGGCTATGGTTTCCAGTATCCACACCACCAGCACCAACTCTTTCAGTATTCTGCAGGAGGTTACCCACAACACTATGGTACCCCCATGTCCCTTCCAGCAGCCACACCACCTATGCAATCAGGTTTGTATTACATATCATCACCCTTGACCCTTCTCATTTTACTAATTAAGTTACAATCTTTGTTCATCTGTTGATGATGAATAGCATTGTTCCACAGTCATCTTTTACCTTTATTGATATTCGCTTAAAAAAATCTCATATTGACTATTTAGAAGAATTAAGAGTACGTAATATGCATGCTATGCATTTATGACATTGAGAAATTTATCATTGACATGGGTATATTGTAGTGCAAATGTTTATAAATCATACAAGAAAAGCATTTATAGGTTCTTAATAATAACTTTATGATATGTCATTGATGTCTACCTCTTATTGTGCAAAATTTGAATCTTGTGGCATAATTACTTCAGGTATTTCTCCTAAGAAAGCAGTTGATCAGAACTCAGGAATAGGTATGTAATTGTTGATTAACTTGATAACTGAAGCTAGTACTATGCAACTTACGCTAATATGAAACTGTAAACCGTAGATTTACCTAAAACACCAAAAGCTCGTAAAACCAGAAAGAAGACCTTCAAATAAAACTTCAAAGTGGATAAATGTTCAAGAACTTGAACTACACATAAAAGTTATTGAAGTGATTTATTATGTGAAACAACCAGGAAAATAAAAGGGGATATAAAGATCCGACCAATTAGCACGATATAATGTAAATTAAAGTTCTAGACATTCATAGCCATACAATAAATTTTCTTTAGAGTACACACTTAAGCTGTTGCTTCTTGTGCTGATAACATAAGTTGTTTCTTATTGTATCATATGCAATATCGTGCACATTCCAAAGGAGATACTAATATCTTTGACAGTTTGTTTTGCTGTGCCACAGGCGTGACCATGGCTGCTCTACAAGCTCCAATTTCTCATCACTAAGAGATTCATCGCATCAATCAAACCCGTACTTTCTCAGTTGCTCCTTCAGAATATTAAATTCTGAAAAAAGACCTTTGGCCCAACCATGGTTCTCTCTCTCTCTCTCTCCCCCCTTCTTTTTCTATCTCTCGCCTCATGGAGGTAGGCCCTTGCAAGGGCATTCGGGTCATTTACTGCATGATAGCCCCCTGTAGGGGTTACATATCAATCAGAATTTGGAGGAAAAATTTATATCTTCCCCAAATTGCTTCTCTTGAAAGGCAGGGTCCCTGACAAGAGAACCAAAGCATGCATGTTCATTTCTCCAACTCAAGAGCATTTTCATAAGTTGGAAACAAATGTCTTTAAATTCCAGCCTGAAAGGCTACACCGTTTTTGAACTTAGCCCTGGAGTGGCTAAACAAAACTGGTCAATTTTCAAAATTATTGTACATTTTTTTCAAAAAGTAAAGTAGATTTAACTAGCTAGCAATAGTTTTTATGCAAAAATCATGGACAATGACTGCCCATTGAAGTTTTTTTTTTTTTTTTTTTTTTCGTTTTTAAAGTTTAATCCTAGTCTTAATATTTTCAACCCTGACTAGCTAGTTATATTTTCACGTTTTGTTTTTCAAAACTGGTCTCCGTTTTTTTTTATCCGTTGTTCAAAAAACCCATCTTTCCTTAAGGTAAGGCTAGATGGTGTCGCTTTTGTTTCAATGTACATTTACCTTTGGCTAAGCAATGGGTGTTTTAGCCATGTTGAACCGAAATAATACTAGTAGGAAAATTTAGTGTTAGGGTTCTAGTGCATTTAGATTTGAGTTACCGTCTTTTAGCTAGGTACCAGAGCTCCATTTGCATCAGATAGTTTTCCCGGGGGGAAATATTTGAGTCCCTTGGGGTTTCTCTCTTTCTCTCTAACACATCAACCATGGTTAGGACTCAGGTCGATCGGTCTTCTTTTCTCTGTGTGTGCCCATTTCTTGGAGCTTATAAAGTTTACCATGAGATGGAACTTGGTACTCTTTTATATGTAATA
This sequence comes from Adenophora triphylla var. japonica, assembly GCA_022495995.1. Classification (NCBI taxonomy): domain Eukaryota; kingdom Viridiplantae; phylum Streptophyta; class Magnoliopsida; order Asterales; family Campanulaceae; genus Adenophora; species Adenophora triphylla. The sequence goes on along the minus strand of JAFEMH010001953.1, from coordinate 306,544 downwards.
TAGCATATGCTTATGCACTTGGGATGATATTTGTAACTAGGATTAAGAAAATTATTCTCCGTCTATGGTGATTGAGAATAATTACTCTACTTACTCTTGTGTTTAATTAATTACTCGTAAATTAGAGACTTCTATATATGCTTAAGTGGTTGATGAATTTTAATAATGGAGTATTATGCATGTTAATGTGCACGTAGTTTCATAAGGAATACTGAAGCATCCTTATATACACTCTCACTGAGCTGATATATATCCTCAAACTGTACAGCTCCCATGAGATTATGGTGTATTATTTTGGGATGGATCAAAATAAAGAAAACATTTTAATTATATAAATAATAAGGTATTCTTATTTGTTGCAAGATTTAAAGCAAAGTTGTTGGAAATGATGAAGACATTTAGTGCTGAAATTACTTCATTTTATTGGAGATGCTCTAAGCGTCTCAATTAAAATGCAACTTTTCAAAACAAATTCAAAAAGGCCAAACTGCTCATTTGCTCACCTAAGTTTTTACTTTTTTTCAATGTGCTCATTTATATAATTTTTGGTCCAACGTCATCACCCAAGTACATAATTTTTTCAATGCTCTCACTCCCTTGACGAAGTAGTTAATTTTTTAACTGATGTGGGTCACGTGCAGTCACATGACTAACTCCAGTTAAAAATTTAACAAACCAAACATAAAAATTAACATGACTCTAACTTCGTTATGTTTGGGTCAATCCACGTCATCACCTTCTCACGCCTCCAGAAATATCCTTCCCGTTCTCTATTATCACCTCCTCAGCTCTGAAATTACCCGGATCGCACGGATGCGGCGAGCGATTTTTGATTTCACGGAAAAGAGAGTTGCCACGCCGTTTTGTATTATGAGCCAAAACTTTGAAAAATGGCTATTTTGAAAAGGAAGTCGTTTTGATTGAGAGCCAAAACTTAGGAAAAAGGCTGTTTTGGACAGAGATTGTTAGGTTCGGAGGTCACGTTACGTTTCGGGAAGAGTATATTGAGATCACCCGAAACGCCTCGTATGACGAGTCTTTCTACCTTTCTCGAAAAGCGTGCGTGTGTGTGTGTTCGTGTTACTTTTGAAAATGAGTTTGGATGACAAACTTGATTTTGAGTTTGAAAAGGAGTTTTGCGTTTGAAAAGGAGTTTTGCGTGGCAAACCTTGATTTTGAATCAGGCATTATAATGTTACCCCTTTTTGATGAAAACAATGGTATTGAGATGACGATCGACAAGTCAGTTTGTGACTCGGACGTTTAAAGTAAATGCGATCAACAAATCGAACGGATTGGACGGTAAATGACAGTATCAACGGATTGAACGATCCGGACGGTAAAAGTGCGAATCGACGAACCTAACGGTTCAGACTGTAAAAGTGTGAATCAACGAACTTAACGGTTCGGACGGTAAAGAGCGGTATGTAAATGACAATATCAACGGATCAAACGATCCGGACGGTAAATAACAATCAACGAATCAAACAGTTCGGACGATGAAAATGACGATCGACGAACCAAACGGTTCGGACGATAAATGATATAATAAGTAAAAACGGGTCAAGATCTCCGTTTTAACCCTAAATCACTTATCTCGAAGGAGAAAATTGATAGAAGGAGGATCACTTCGAGACTCGTAGACACCGTTTTGTCTACATTTTGGAACTTTTGATCGGATCAGAAATAGCGTAGGACGCGTAAAACGAGATGAAACAGAAGGTTGAAAGTGAAAGTTTACCAAATGGCTAGGCACGTGTTTGGAAAGTGTTTAAAGAGGAGAGAAATTCTACCCTCACATATGGCAGAACCTCCCCTAGTTCACTCTCGTTCGCACTCGACTTTTCGTTGATTCGGCGGCGTTTCGGCAGCGTTTCGGTAGGGTTTTGGGGATTGAAGAGGCTGGAATGTAGAATGGGGGGTTTGAGGTATGAAAGACTGGTTCTGAAAATGAAGGAGACTGCTATTTATAGAAATTTCAAAGTGTAAAACAGGCCGGCCGACCAGTTCCTCAATTTGGAGGGCTTTTTGGGTATTTGAAGAATTGCTAAGATTTTTGAGCGATCACGTAAAACAGGCTGTAAGGCCTGTCCTTCAGTTTGAGGGCATTTTGGTCTTTTCAGCCTTGAATTTGATTGATTTTGACTCGAGGAGCCGTGCATGTCTGCCACGTGTCTAGCTTAGTCAATAAGCAAGGGCTTTTGCTCTATCGAGTCGGGTTTTGACTGTTTTTTAAATAACTGTCCGGAACAGTTTCGAAAAGTCCCGAAAATTGCGTATTTCTGGAAAAGTGGTATTTTCACGTGTGCGAACGTGGGTTGAATACACTTTGATTATTGTGAATGCCCGGGTCTGTCCTGGAAAGTCTCATTAACTTGGAAAGTGAGAGTTGACGGATTGTAACGATCCGAATTTGGGTACTTACAAGCTCCGGATTTGTACAATGAACATCGCGAATACAAGAGTAGACCATCATAGAAAACAAAAAATTGAGAAAATTGGAATTAGTAACCAATAGTTGTTCTTATATAAAAGAACAACTATCTATTGAGTTTCAAGAAAGTTCAAGACTAAAAGCTTAGTGAGTACCTGAACTATTTCCCATGTTGAATTAACAAAGCTGCAAAAATCTATGTCCAGCCATGCTGAAAGTACAATGTAGGTAATGTAGGTTCTCGCAATTTTCCTCTTTTACAATGTATGGTTCTTTGTCGCTAACTGTAGCGATGCGTGAATTTTTTAACTTTTCAGAGTCGCCACTTATTATTTATTTAGGAAAACAATAAGAAAAACCTTTTTTGATTTTAAAGAGATTTGAGGGTTCGGGGGTTAAGTTATGGAATGGGAAGGTCGAGGAGCACCCATTCCACCCAATTCGAAGATCGGTCTTGCCAATTGAGTATTATCAATCTTTTCAATACAATAATTAAATAAAAGAACAAGAAAACCCTAATCAATTTCTTGATTAGGAATGTCAGATTATATGCTTCGAGATTGCCTTCATGGATTGAAGGGGCTCTAGGCTAATCCTTTTGATGGGATTACACTACTCTAAAGGCCAATAGAGAGAGATTGAGAAGAAGAGAGTAAAAGTATAGGAATTTACCTAGCATTTAGGGAGTATTTGATTTAGAACGTGGTTCTAAGATGTCTTCTCAGTCGAGAATTGATTCGGGCAGAGTTTCTACTCAATCTGAGAGTCAAATCTTGATGCGGACAGAGCTTCGCCTCAATCCTTGATTCGGACTTTGATGTTTGTTGATCAACAAGGTTGATAAACAAACTTTAGGTGATTTTAGGGTGATTTTGTAGGAATCTTTCAGGGAGAGAAATCAACAAAATGTGTGTGTGTGTGTGTTGTATGTTTTCGATCGTGGATCGGGGACCTGGAAATACTGGAAGTCACCGGGTTTTTATAGGGGTTTAAGAGGTGGATGGATGACTTGGTCACCAAGACCAAGATTAGGAGACTCAAGTGGATTGGGACTCCTCCCAAGGAAGCTTCCAGAACTCAAATATGATTGGAGAACCGGATTGGATAAGATTTATCAAGATAAGAGTTTGAAACGGAGAAGGAAAGTGATTCTGCACATCCTGCAGAGGGGTTGTCTCGCGCGAGACACGTATGTCCCGTGCGAGACAACTAGTCGGTTGACTATTTTGTCCTCTTCAGTTGTTCCGTTAGTCAGTTAGGTCCAAAACTAACGAGGTTAGTTAGAAAATTAACGAAACATGATGAAACGGATATGCTTTCATCAAAACATAAAAGCGAGACGAAGAGTAGTGTAATCATGATTTATTTGTTCAGAATGGGGTGTCTACAGAGCCCCTCGGTGACAAGACTTATGGAAGAAGTCATGTCATCGATAGAAAGACATCATTCTGAACACTGGGATGGTCGTGCCGCACGGCTGCCTACGTATCTCTAAGAGAGAATCAGACCAAACGTAGTTCGACTCCAAAACACTAAAAAGGTTATTTTAGGTATTTTGAAAAGCATTTTTGAAAATCGAAGAGGGATTTTTTTTGAAGAGGTAAAATCATACTGAGGAATCAAAGACTTGACCCAATTCTGATGATACCCGTTGTTGATGATGCGCCGCCCGAGGTTACCGACGTTGCCATTATTGCCAAGGTCACGGACTTGGTTGTCGCTGCTGCCGTCGCAGACTTTGCTGATGCTGAGGTCACAGACTTGAAGTTTACTGTCGTCAGAGACTTTAAAGTTGTTGCCGAGGTCACGAACTTGAAGTTTTCTGCCGTCACAGACTTTGCTGAAATTGCCGAGGTCACGGACTTGAAGTTTGCTGCGGTCACAGACTTTGTTGGTGTTGCCGAGGTCACGGACTTGAAGTTTGCTGCCATCACATACTTTGTAGTTGTCGGTTGAGGTGGAGGTTCTGTCGGCTCCTGTAATGCAAGGATATATACATATTGGGCTCGGATGGAACCGAATGATTCTTACCTTTCTGTACCTGTCAGCACATAAAGATTCCAAGTAGATTTTTCAGATTTTAGTTGTTTAACTGGACTTACTTGGTGGTGCTCACGTCTGTTCGTGTAAATGGCCGGTCGGACATTTTGGTGGTGAGTTTATGTATGAGTATATGGTATATAGAAATGTAGGGATATTTGTATGGATTTATATTTGAGATGGGTGAACTGTATGAGTGAACTTGTGTTTGACAAGTTGAAACCAAATCAGGTTTATGCAGAATCTGTTACTAGTCAGCGAGGCTGTCTCATGCGAGAGTACCGTACGATTTCTTCATTGTTGTAGAATTTCGATGAGTAACCTTGTGTGAATACATCTAGGCCTGTTGCGAATCTTCATTCTTAATTCTCACTTGAATCGTGTCTCTAGGAGGCAAACGACTACAAATCTTTCGAATGTCTTAATGGCTTTGTTCAAGGCCCTTTGCTCTCTCAAACCCCAAGTTGCTTGCAAGCGGTAGATAACTTTTTGAACAGGCTTGTGAGTCTGCTCTCTTGATTTGAAGATGATCAAAGAAGACTCTCCTTATTGATTTGATTTGAAGAGTATCGAATGACGTCCGATGAAGAAGGTTGAAGAATACTCTCCCTTTGTCCTTGATTTTTTTTCTTAGTGACGCACCCTGATTTTTGCCTAGATCGCCCTTTCGGGTTTTCAATCTAGCGGGCATCTCTTTTGCGTCTTTTTTTTCAATTTTTTTTTAAAGTAGTATGTTAACTCGAAGAGAACTCAGGTGAGAAAATCTTATTGAGGAGAGGGAGATGAGATCTCCATTTAGTTGAGGAGAGACGAACTCTATTCTTTGAAAGGTGATCCAAGCATTGACTTTTTTGGAGAAGCGTATTCTCTAATGATGAGAGTGAGAAGCAAAGAGGAAAGCTCCTAATGCAGATTTGATTATTTTGAAGAGTTGAAGTAGAGATTGACTGGGGGAGGAAAGGTTAGAAAACCCCAGTTTTGATGCTTGGATTTCAAGAGTGTGTATGAAAGTGGCTAACAAGAAGCTCCTAGACTCAGGCCCGTCTCAATAATTTTAGGGGCCATGTGCTTAAATGTGAAAAATGGGCTCTTATTATATAAAAAACTAACATAATTTACATATAATATCTAAATACTTTTATAACAGTTATTTTTTTGCAAAATTAATTTCTAGCTACGTTAAGAATTTAAAACTCTAGAGGTTTAAAAATATTTTCAAAATTTTTGAAGGACTAAAGGAATAAAAATACACAAAAATGGGGCCTTTGTGAAAATGGGGCCCTGTGCAAGAGAGCCTCTTGCACAGGGTGAAAGCCGGCCCTGCCTAGACTCAACAAGAAATGCTAGTTGGCTTAAAGATCTAGAAAAGTTGTTCTACCTTTTAATGAACCGTGCATCATCTAGAATTTTCTAAATAAGTTTGAGAAGAAAGCCAATCATTAATATGACTTAAGGGTAAACATTTTTCTTGATACTGAAAGTCTTCTTCACTTGATGTAAGAGGATGTTGAGTAATCTTCATTTCTTTTGTTGGTGTCATTTGACTCTTCTTCTTTGTGGGAGAGACCTTCATACATTTGAGGTTTCACCTTTGTTGTGGGGGTGATGAAAGCTTGAGAGTTTTTTTTTTACTCTCAAAGCTTTGAATTGAGTAGCCCCACACTTCTCGAGATGAATGTTGACAGCAGCACTGTCACGATCCTAGGTTCGGGCACTAATTTGGCCACGTGTTAAGCACGTGGGGGTTGGGGTGCATTGCATCTCCTCTTATGTACTATGTGATATATGGAATGACTATGTGCTCATTCTGGTATTTGGATTTGGTTATGTGTTATTTTCATAAGTTGATAAATTACTTGATTTTAGATATTAATAAATCAAAATGGATTATATAATGTCTAAAAGAGATAAATGGGAAATTTTGTAGAAAATGATATTACTTGGAATCTTGAATTGAAAGGATTGTGAAAGTGTCAAGGTGCTTATGTGTAATTATAAGTTTAAGGTGGTGGTTTGTAGGAGATTAGAACTTGGAGGAGCTTGGTTGTAAATTTGTTTATATAAATCTCTTCAAGCTTCTTTAGGAAGCTTTATTATTTCCCGCAGTCCTATCTCTTCTCTCCCAGCCAAGAAAGAAGCTTAAACCCTAGTTTAACTTTCAAAAATCCCAGAAATTCATTCCTTGAGTTGTTGTTGATTTTGACTTCAAATTATTGCTAAGGGAGGTGAATAGAGCAAGAAGAACCGATTGTATCTTCCTTTTATTTTGATAAAATTTGGTAAGTTGTTATGATTCTTTCAAATAACTGTTCATAATATGTATTATGATGTTCTGAATCCGTTTTGTAAAAGTTAGAATCATGTTCTTGGGGTTTAAAATGAAAAGAAAATAAGTTGGTTAAAGAACTATGTCAAAAGGTGGTATAATGGTTTGATTTGAATTGGGATCATGTTATATGTATGTTATGGGGTATGAAGGGAATTTATTATGGTCTAAAACATGGTTATAGACTGTTATTGGATGACTTGTAGTTGCTGGACTGAGAATTGGTATGTGTTGTTTTGTTGCTGCTGATAGAACAGCTGCAAAAGGCAGTTTCTGGGCTTGGGCACGACTCGTGCCTTGAAGCACGAGTCGTGACCTGGCTTTATGGAGTCGTGCGACATAGTGTGTCTGGTGGGAACAGTCGTGACCAATCCCAGGACGACTGTTTCTGGTGGGGTGTAATAGGGCACAAGTAGTGCCCTAGGGCACGAGTCGTGCCCTACCCTTCCAAGAATCCATTATATGGCACCAGGTTGGCTTCTGTATAATTCATTCTCTTGAAAGCTTCACAATATAAAATGTTCCTGCTGGCCCCATAATCCACCAAAACTCTCTGCACAATGTTGTTTCCAGGATAAATAGTGATTATCACCGGCTGGCTCCCGTGGCTCTTGGTGACGGCCAATTCTCGCCTGGAGAAGCTGATCACCCTAACCTCGCTAGCGGCATATTCAGGGACGTTGAAGCTGTGCGACAAAGTCATGATTTGACTATTAAGCTGAGCCACACTAGGCAAAGGATCCTGAATAACATCAACCAAATTTCTCTCAAGTCTTGCCCCTTGATCTCGCTCTCCATTCTTTTCAAGAAACTCCTTTCAAATCGCCTCCATCAATCTTCATCTGAATTACTCGCCTCAAATTATGACAATTCTCTGTTGTATGCCCCTTATCCTGGTGATACTCACAAAAACTGTTCTGGTCTCTGGCCCCACGTGTTCCTTCCTTGATGGGATAAGGCTCTAGCAAATTCACCATTTTCAAGATCTCGCTAATACTGGTGTTCAACCTATCATACTTGACAATTATTCTTGGATCACGGCCTCTATTACGGCCTCCACTCCCTCCAGCCTGGCTCCCGCCACGGCCACCTCTATCCACTCTTCTTTCATCCTTCACCAAATCAATCCTCTCCTTCACACTCTTCTTTGCCGCAGATGTTGTCGCATGCATCACTGCATCATCATCATTATCACCTCTACAATAGCCTCTAACCCTCTCATACAATTCGCCAGCCGTCTCTGACAACCTCATGCCCAATTCCCGCTTAAAATGCCCTGGCAACAAACTGGCATTATACAGCATGATAATGTTACTCTACACAATATCCGAAATCTGGTTGGTGACTTTCATGAACCTCTCCGTGTATTTTGCAATCCCTTCACCGGCCTTCTGCTTGATCCCGCATAACTCCTGCTTTCTAACAGGATGCGCCCCCGATGCACTGAATCTCGCCAAAAACTTCCTCTTGAAATCTTGATAACCAGTTATCGATTCGAGAAGGCGTGCAGAAACCGCTCAACGAGTGATCAGTCAGCGTGCTCACCAGCGCCCTACACAAGACAGCCTCACTTTTCGTCAACAGGGATAAAGTTACCTCAAACCCGCCAACATGGGTGTTCGCCCTAGTATTCCTAAAATAACTCGACAAGCTAGGCATGCGGAAAGTAGGATCTGGGTCGGCATTCTGAATACTCTTTACAAATGGGGCCAAATAGGAACCCTTTTCTTCCACCGTCTTAGTTCCCGCCTCTAGCTCCTTAATCTTCTTAGCCATTTTAGCCATTTCAATCTTCCACTTATCATCCTCCTCCTTTTTAGCTTTTTCGGCCTCAGCAGCTTTCTCTACCTCTGCAGCTTTCTCGGCTTCTGCAGCCTTCTTGCTTTTTTCCTTCTCATCTCTTTTCTCGCTCTTTTCTTACCGCCTCTGATCCCGATCTCGCGGCGACCATTCCTCACGGCACGACCTTTCTGAATGCCGCGAATGATGCGACCTTTCGTCTCGATATGACCTTTCATCAGAATACTTGGACCGACTGGGCCTATAAGTCTTGTCCATAGTCGATCCACTATCCAGCTCATCACTTTCATATTCATTATAGTAGGATTCTTCCCGCGAATTGCCAGACTTGTGATACACTTTCTTCCTTTTTCCCCCTCATCAAACTCTTGATGCTTTCTCTTCACAACGGCTCCCTCAGATCTAGACTTGGCTGGTTCCCGCCTTGGCTCTCTAACTTTCTCCTTAGGCGGCGGCATATCCCTCGCCCGCTTATTGTCCCTCTTAGACACAGTTTGGCTTACAGCCTGCTCCCCTGTTTGGCAGGCTCTTACCCATTTGCCTGGCCGGCAAAATCAGGCGGGATCTCAGAAGGCTCTTGCCTCATCTCCCTCAATCTCTTATTGTTCGCGAGAATCTGCAACAACAAATCATTGTCAGCCCTTATACGATGCGCCTCACTTTGATTTTCATCATTTCTTGAGGGGGCGGAATTCTGCACTTTGATTCTCGCCTTCGCTTTATCAGCTCTCGCCTTTGTTTCCCGTTCCCTACCACGCCTGATGGTTGATTCTGTCTCTGTAGAATGCACATCACCTTCCCTTTCAGACTCTCTTGCTACACGAGCATCCTTAGGGTTTGGGGTCACCAATGCCAAATTCTGGGTAGCCTTTGAAGGAACTCCTTTATCTTGACCCATTTATCAACTATTCTGGGTTTACAACAGATACACCAACAAAACAAGCTGACACAAATAGAGACGAAACTGACAGCAAACAAAACGAGGTTTCGGGGCTTCCAAACAAGCACACGAACAGTAAACCATCTTAAACGAACGAACAATCCACAACAAACCTCAAATGGACCACACAAAGCTTACACAAACAGGAACAAAGCGCGACGGCGCGGAAGGGTTTCTGGGTTTTACGAACACGAACAAGAACAACAAACACTTCGAACGAGCCAATACTCCACCACAAACTTCAACAAACCATGCAAAGAAGAAAAATTGGTCGGCGGAACCAATCGATGCTACCAAGCCAAACTGGTTGCACGAGGAACGAGGTTTGAGCAGGACAAATGGATACTCAGGCTACTTCTTGAATGGTCTCCTACACACATGCATCTATGGCTTGTCAACTAGGCTTGGGGTGTCTCCGGCGTAACCCCTCCGGTGTGAGAGTAAGTAACAGTTTACAAACAAACTGATAACTATGGAGTTTCTAGAGAGAGAGAAAACTTAAGAGAGTAGTAAGAGAGACTTACCAATAGTATTTTCCCAAAGGCTTATATACTCCCATGCACCATGTGCCTTGCACATGGGGGGAACTTGTCAATCATCAACACAAGGTGCTAACCACCCCAAAGTTAGTGGAGATTCACTGTTCACCTTGTCAAATCAATTCCATATTGACGGTTATAGTGGGGTACATACGTGTCAGTCCAACCATCATTCCCCATCACCAGTCACATAAGTCGCCCCAGCGACAATCCAAGGGGAGGCAGCAATCCTCATATTGCCGCCAATCATATCCTCAATACATACCATATTCTCAACTGTTGACTCTATCAGTATATGCCACTCATAACCAAGGGATGCTTCTCGCTGAACCTTACTCTCACGTGCCGGCCTACACATGTCGCTTCACTATACTTGTCGCCTCACTATTTAGGCCTACCTTAATACACATTTTACACATATTTGGCCCAGTTGGCCCATTTCACCATGTTGGACCCAATTTACTGTTTTAGTTTCAGGCCCAATTTCATTTTTCATAATCACATCAGATTTGTAGGTGGAGGCAAAGTTACTCTGATATCCTCTACGGATGGTCGTTGTTAGAAGATTGAGGGTGGCGTTGATGCTGTCCAAGCACATTTCTAGAGGCGTGGAGAAGGTGATGACGTGGATTGACCAAAAAATAACAAAATTAGGGTCATGTTAGTTTTTAGGCTTGGTTCGTTAAGTTTTTAACTGGGGTTAGTTACGTGACCTAAATCAGTTAAAAAACTAACGACTTCGTCAAGGGAGTGAGAGTATTGGAAAATACGTACTTGGGTGAGAACATTGGACCAAAAATTAAGTGAGCACATTGGAAAAAAGTAAATACTTAGGTTAGCAAAGGAGCAGTTTGGCCAATTAAAAAAATGCAACTTTACTTTATTCTAAAATTGCAATAAAAACATTATTTTCCTTGTAAATGGAAAAAAAGAGGTGATTATTCCTTGAATAATATACTAGGAGCACAAAATAGTTTCGAACCTGCTCACAAAATCTAGTTGTAATGATTTTATTGATGTTTTTAATTAAAGTATAGCGGGTTAATTATCAATATTACTTATAAAATATTGCCATCTAATTTTGTAATCAAAGATTTTGTGATTTTATTTTGTATCATGTGTCCTGATGTTCTGTTCGTATTCTTTTGGGTCAACTGAGAAAGTACAAATTGGAAAGTTGGACCCAAATACTAGAGTAATGTATAGTCCCTCCGTCCCATCTTTTTATAGACTTTTGGGTTTTGCACGGAAATTAAAAAGGAAATATTATATTGAAAGTGTTGTGAGTGTGAAAATAAAATAGGAGAGAGAATGAGTGAAGAGAATAGTAAATTATAATGGTGATGTGAGTATTAAAATAATATATGAGAGAGAATGAGTGGAGGGAATAATAAAGATTCCTTTCCATTTTAGAAAAATATATATTATCGTGGGACGCCAAATTTTTTTTTTTTATATATTATCGTGAGACAGAGGGAGTATAACAAATTGGCGCAAAATTATAAGGCGGGGGAGTGAGGAAAGATAAAGATGGTGGGGGCAAAGTGGGTAATGTGCAGTAAAACTTCATTACTGCCTCCTCCTCCTCCAACTCCCGTCCTCACATCATCATGGCCAAAACGTCTCCCTTCCAATTGCCCAATTGGCACTTTAAATTTCAGAAGAGGTGGAGGGTGGGTCCTAAGGACCAGCAGCAATCCAACGCCGGCGACCGTCGATAGTGTCACAGAAGAACTCAGTAATTCAACTGCGGGGTCGTCGGATTCGGGTTCGGAAGTGGTGAGGAAGTTTTACGGCGGAATAAACGCCCGTGATATTGCGTCGGTGGAACAATTGATTGATGAGGATTGTGTCTACGAGGACCTTGTCTTCCCTCAACCGTTTGTTGGTCGCAAGGTACCTTTAATTCTTATTATACTCTTAATTCAGTTTACTACTATTTTTAATTATTTTCTGCTACTTTCTTACTTCTTCCCCTCATTTCCATTTGGGAATGATGGAGGGTTTTTTTTTTTTAATTTATTTTTAGCAAAACCGTCTCCCCTCACCACTCATTTATACTCCCTCCGTCCCGCCCGAAGGGCACAAATTTCTTTTTTGGGCGTCCCATTTGAATTTGATTTGATGGGGGCACAACCCAAAATGGAAAGTTTTTTATTATTTCTTTATTTATTTGTGGGACTCACTTGTCATACTCACAATAAATAATTCACTAACTATTTCCTACCCTAATTTCTCTTTCCTACTTCACTTTCCACTCGTAACATTTATTTCACTATACACTTTTTCTCTTTCCTACATCATTTTTCTTAATTACCGTAGGCAAAAACTTTGCCCCTTAGGGCGGGACGGAGGGAGTATATGACAACATTATCTTGTCTAAAACTTGATTTGTTTTTTTTACCAAAATATACTCTCCGTCTCATAGTAAATGTCGCAGTTCACTAACATTTGTTTTTTAGATAGTAAACTGCTTGTATAATGGTAAAATTGCACCTTATTTCCTTATATAGAAACGCGACATTTATTTTGGGACGAACGAGATATTGATTATGGGACGGAGGGAGTAATCCCAAAATGTGCTCTTTACTTGCTTCTAGCCCTAGTGGTTTTGTCAAGTTTAACACCAACCCAAAAGGTTAAACTGATGTATAGATGCCCAACAATGAATATCTAGCTAGATTTCATGTAAATTCAAGTCCAAAGTAGCTATTAGCAATAGCAACTTTATGTTGACTACGGAATTTTAAGTTTACGTAGTTTTAATCAATTTTAATTATTCTGCTTCAGAAAAATGTCATTGCAGTTTTATAGTTGTCCTTACCAACTGCATACTTTACTTGTGTTATCCGGACTAGCGGTTTGTCAGGCTTCTGATCTTGCTTGCTGACAATTCTTTTAAGTTTTCTTGTTGTGGAAATCCTGACAAAAGCACGTTTATTAGAAGGAACTATGACAATATCTGAGAACATAATCAAGTGTAAATGGAGCTGATAGTATGCAAAGATTTCCAGCGTGACTATTTATCTAAAAGCCCAATGGACACACACAAGGAAGAATAATAAGGGAAAGTAATATCAGGTGTTTGCAGTCATATCGATTGAAAATGAATGAAGAAAAATTAAAGAAGAATAATCCCCTAGCATTATGAACAAAACTTGATCATGAAATTCTTGAGGAAAATCAGAAGTAATCAATTGAACATGCTGTCTCCTACACAGTAGTACTCTCAAGACACTCTCCCTATGAGACATGAGAAATTATAACATTCGCAAGCAGGAGATGAGCTTCCAGTGACTAGTTAAAAGCCCTCAGAATAGCATACCACCTGTTCTATCAACCAGGCTCGTCTTGATAGGTCATAGGAGAATGCAAAAGCAGTTGCGTTCTAGAGGACAATGCCATAACCATTTAATTTGAGACAGTTACGTTCTAGAGGAGAATGCGAATTTGAAACACAAGCTATCCGACTGAATCCCCCTCTAGTAGGTCGCCAAATTTTCAGCTAGTTAACAAGGTGCTATCAACCCCTTCTGAGACCTAGACCCTAAATTTGACTTGAATTTCTCAAATCTTGAAGCCATGTGTGTAACGACCCAAATATTCCACAAATAACAATAATACTTAATTGATAATAAAATAACTTCAAACGGCTACCAAACCATAATTCAAATACTAACCACAATTCAAAATAACTTAAATGCGGATAACGGTAACAAGTGCAACGGCTAGTACAACCCACTAGCTCTCCAACTAAACTACCTAACAAAAGAAACTACTTAAACGACTCCCGCCACGATTCTTGCGACGGTCCAACTTCCTACTTATTACCTGAAAGAAAAAATAATAGGAAAGGGGACGAGCGAACAATGCTCAGCAAGTTCATACGGTGCCCCTCCGGTTACTAGGGAAGAGGTGACCGAAAGAACGAGATCAAATTAATACTTCAATGAACGATAAATATTCAAGAACGGAATATTCAAAATACAGTTTCAAAACAGTTACTCCCTCCGTCCCAGACCAAGGGTTCATGGAGGATATTTCACGGTTTTTAAGAAAAATAAATAAAGTGGGTAGAAATTAGAGGAGAGAGAATGTAAAAGTTAAATGTGTGGTAGGGAATATGAGAGAGAATGTAAAAGTTAAAAATATTTAATAGGAGAGAATGAGTGGGAGGAATAGTAGTTAAATGTGTGGTAGGGAATAGGAGAGAGAATGTATAAGGGTATAATGAATGGTTTTTTTGTAAATATATGGAGATGATAAGGGTATAAATATATTCAAAAACTTGCCATTTATGGAAATGAACTCTTGGTCTGGGACGGACCAAAAGGGAAAGATGAACCCTTGGTCTGGGACGGAGGGAGTACTAAGTATAGAAACACTTTCATGAGTTTGAAAACATGTGGCTTCACAAAAGAGCAATTTTCAATCAAATCACTTTCAGGCACTTCCACAAAACACTTCACTTTATTTCATAAAACATTTTACAAAAGATTTCACCTTCAAACACTTTACTTCCATCCAATCACACTTTAGGGATTAAGCAATTACTAGCTGTACCCAGGGCTAAGGTTTTCATTGACCACACCTAATAACCGGTATATCATGATAACCTACATCACTTCATCAAGCAATGTACTAGGGTCCCATATGTCCTTCTTCAGGCACTGGAATAACTATAAGGGTCCACATGTTCATTTTCAGAACTATGGATAACTTTTGGGGTCCACATATTCTTTTCAGAATTATGGATAACATTTACTTTCACAAAACTTTACTTTCACAAAACTTTACTTTGTTAACTTTCAACGGTGCTCATAAAATCAAGAACACAACAATGACAATATCAATCATACTCAAGATATCCCAATTGAACAATAACACATCAAAAGGGGTAGATATCCAAAGAACGCTAACACAACGGAACATATACAACAACAACAACAACAACAACAACAACAACAACAACAACAAAGCCTTAGTCCCAAAATAATTTGGGGTCGGCTAACATGAATCCTCATATGTTATCGTGAAAAAAAAAAAATAAATAAATAAATAAAATAATAAAAAAAAATTAAATTAAATTAAAAAAAAAATAAATAAATAAATAAAATAATAAAAAAATAAAAACCAAATAAAAAAGTAAAAAATAAAAAAATAAAAAATCAACCCCATGGATTTTTGCCCTCCACTCCGACCTCTTGACACCATACTTTCATCCACTCCAAGTAAATTCATATCATTTTCAATTACTCTAATCCAAGTTTGTTTGGGTCTTCCCCTACCCTCGCCATTTTCTCATTTCTTTCTTGTTAGGCCTCCTAGCAGGTGCATCGCTCGGTCTCCTTCTCACATGTCCAAACCACCGTAGACGATTTTCCCTCATTTTATCCTCGGTGGGCGCAACTCCTACTTTACCTCTGATCACCTCATTCCCAACCGATCCTTTCTTGTATGACCGCACATCCATCGAAGCATACGCATCTCCGCCGCATTCATCTTATGCACGTGACACTTTGTTTCACGGCTGACATTCGGTGCCGTAAAGCAATGCGGCCTAATTGCCGTGCGGTAGAATTTTCCCTTTAATCTATTGGGCATGCCGCGATCACATAGAAACCATGTAGCACTCTTCCACTTCAACCAACCTGCTTTAATCCTATGAGCCACATCTCCATCTAATTCTCCATCCTTTTGGATAATGGATCAAAGATAGCGAAAAAATTCAGAAGCTTGGATAATATTTTCATCAAATGTGACCGCCCTTCTGCCTCCACTACTTCCAACTCGCTAAACTTACACTCCAAATATTCGGTCTTGCTTACGCTTAATCGAAAACCTCGAGATTCCAAAGTGTGTCTCCACAACTCCAATTTACTTTCACACCCTCTCTTGTTTCATCAATCGGCCTGATATCATCTGCGAACGAGCATACGCTTTGGTATATCATCTTGGGTGACCTCGTCAATTCGTCCATTATCAAATAAAAAAGAAAAGGGCTAAGTGCGGAACCTTGATGCACTCCAATCTTTATAGGGAACTCTTCAGTCTTCCCAACACTAGTCTGTACACAAGTACTAACTCCATTATACATGTCCTTGATAATATCAATATATTTCTTTGAAACACCCTTCTTTGCTAATGCCCACCAAAGTACCTCTCTTGGCACTTTATCATATGCCTTCTCCAAATCAATGAAAACCATATGCAAATCTTTCTTTTGATCCCGATATTTCTCCATGGTT
This sequence comes from Adenophora triphylla var. japonica, assembly GCA_022495995.1. NCBI lineage: Eukaryota > Viridiplantae > Streptophyta > Magnoliopsida > Asterales > Campanulaceae > Adenophora > Adenophora triphylla. The sequence goes on along the minus strand of JAFEMH010001953.1, from coordinate 290,217 downwards.
TGTCTCATAAGATATATTGCCTCCATAGTCGATCTTCCTGGCATAAACCCAAATTGGTTATCCGAAATATCCACAATTTTTCTCAGCCTTTGTGCAATCACTTTTTCCCAAAGTTTCATAGTATGACTCATTAGTTTGATCCCCCGATAGTTGACACAATCTTGGACATCACCTTTATTCTTATATAAAGGGATCAGAATACTCTTCCGCCACTCCAATGACATTGTGTTAACTCTCCATATCTTGTTAAATAGCGTTGTTAACCAATCTACTCCCTTCTCCCCGAAACATCTCCAAACCTCAATTGGTATACCATCCGGTCCAACGGCTTTCTTCAATCTCATCTTTTTCATTGCCATTTCCACTTCACTCTTTCGAATTCTCCGCATAAAATCTCGATTAACCATACTCGAAGAGATATTTAAATCTCCAACAGATATGTTTTTAAAATACTACCTGCCACATAGGTAGATATAACTTTACAAAACATAGAATGGATTCCTAAACAAGGAATGAAACCAAGAACTAAGAACGTAATCCCTTACCTTAGCGTTGCTTAGCGAAAGCGAAACTCCTCGCGCACGAATCTACAATCATACAACATAGGTCTTAGGGTACAAGTAATGCTCCTTTACTTAATCCCTAACTTTTAACTAAAGTCACATTATCCTACGAGTTATTCTTTCTTAACTCTTTTTAAAGATTACCCTTTTTACCCTTTTATATCTTTCCCAAAATACCCCTAGGGTTTTAAGCTTACTAACCTTATTAAATTTCTTTTTATAATTTTCTCACTCTAAGGTTACTATTCACAGCATACCCAGCACTATTCACAGTGCATAAAGTACTGTTCACAGAATTTAACCCACACACAAACATATTCTACACCTTAACACACACACACACGCATATAGTAACATACGCACACCCATAAACACACACTACAGCACACGCACACACACCACAGCTCACAATTCACCCTATGTACACACAGAGACACACGCAGACACACACACAGAGAAAAATACCCACTGTACACACACACAGACACACGCAGAGATACACACACACACACACAGAAACTCACGCACACACTCTGCACACCCCAAAAACACACACGAACATACTACACACATAGTTAACCCAAAAATTGATCTCTTAATCTTCTAGCATGAACATCTTACCTCCCAGTCAGATTCCAATCACATGCCCAGACCAATCAATGTTACTCCATATTAGACTTAGGATTAATACTTGATATTGAAACAATAATCGTAATTACTTTGATTATGGCTAAACCCTAATCCCTCTTATTGATCTAGGGTTTATAAGATTATTATCATTATAATAATTTCTACATAAACAAAACCATGGAAGAAATTCATTACCTTGATTGCTTAGAGTCTCCTCCTTCTCTTCCTCTTTCTTTTCTTCTCTTTCTCCCTCACGGTTCCTCTCTATTTCTCTTAACAGAGAACTGCCGCCTCTCTTCTATTTTTCTAACTCACGGCTCATGTAACTGAGGGTGCTAGGTTTAGGAAGGAGTATTTATATATTTTATTCCCAATGCCTTAGTCCCAAAGGAGTTTTAATTCCACCAAGAGTCCTAGCCCAACCATAATTTAAACTCAGTTATTATCCTATTAAAGCTCAGTTGTTATCCTCTTAAAACTCAGTTATTATCCTCTTAAATATTATCCTAAGTAACTAATAAATAAATAAATCAATATTTAAAATTTCTAAAGGAACGGGGTATTACATTCTTACCCCCTTAAAAGAGTTTGGTCCACCAAACTAAACATACCTTAATCTGAAAACAAAGCAGGATACAACTCACGCATCTCGCTCTCGAGCTCCCACGTTGCTTCTCTTTCCGAGTGGTTGCTCCACTGCATTTTGACATAGGGAATTGTCCTTTTCCTCGAGATCTGATCTTTCCGATCCACGATTTTCACAGGTTGCTCATCATAACTCAAGTCTGCTCGGAACCGTAACTGTTTGTACTCAATGACGTGACTCGGGTCAGGAGCATACTTCCTTAACATCGACACATGAAACACATTATGCACTCTCGCGAGTACAGGTGGTAACGCCAACTTATAAGCCACCTTTCCAATTCGTTCTAAAATCTCGAACGGTCCAACATATCTTGGGCTAAGCTTCCCACGAATTCCAAACCTCATAACACCTTTCGTTGGTGTTATTCTCAAGAACACATGATCTCCTATTTGAAATTCCAAATCGCGTCGTCGGCGATCCGCATATGACTTTTGCCTATCCTGAGCCGTTAGTAACCATCGACGAATTTGTTGCACTTTATCCGACGTCACTTGCACAATCTCGGGTCTAATCAATTTCCTCTCGCCGACTTCATCCCAACACGCAGGTGATCTACACTTTCGTCCATACAACGCTTCATAGGGCGCCATCCCGATGCTAGCGTGGAAACTATTATTGTAGGCAAACTCCACTAAAGTCAAATGTTTGTCCCAAGTTCCTTGCCAATCCAATGACGTTGCTCTCAACATATCCTCAAGAGTTTGAATCGTCCTTTCCGACTGTCCATCAGTTTGCCGGTGAAATGCTGTACTCATAGTTAATTCTGTTCCTAATGCTTTCTGCAAGCTCTTCCAAAGTTTTGACGTGGACCTCGCATCTCGGTTAGACACAATAGAGACCGGTATTCCATGTAACCTTACAATTTCATCCACATATAACTTGGCCAACTTTTCTAACGAATCAGTCACCTTGATTGCCAGAAAATGAGCCGACTTAGTAAGTCTGTCAACTATTACCCAAATTGCGTTATGACCCTTCAATGTCTTAGGTAATCCTACCACCAAATCCATAGTTATGTGTTCCCACTTTCACTCCGGAATCGGTAATGACTGTAGTAATCATGCGGGTTTCTGATGTTCACTTTTCACTTGTTGACATACCAAACACCTTGCTACAAACTCGGCTACTTCATTCTTCATGTTGTTCCACCAAAATGACTCCCTTAGGTTTCTATACATCTTCGTACTCCCAGGGTGAACCGAAAATCTCGAACAGTTAGCTTCCGCGAGAATTTCCCTCTTGATGTCTTCATTGATAGGGACCCAAATCCTTGATCGGTACCTTATAATTCCATCTTCTCCTATGCGAAAATACGTAAGCCCATACTTATCAATAATCTTGTGAATCCTAGTTGCTTCCTCAAATGCACGTGCATTGCCTCTTGACTCACAACGAAAGTGTGGGCTGAACGCTCATTTGAGCTAGATATCCTTTAACCCTAACTTCAAGTCTTGAGACTTTGATGTTATTTCATGCACTTACCCCCTTAGAAACTATAGTTGCTAATGATCCATGGTGCTTTCTACTCAACGCATCTGCCACCTTATTAGCCTTTCCGGGATGATATAAGATCGTACAATCATAGTCTTTAAGTAGTTCCATCCATCTTCGTTGCCTCATGTTTAACTCCTTACGGGTGAAAATATATTTAAGGCTCTTTATGATCGGTATAGATCTCATGAGGTACACCCGTAAAGATAGTGTCTCCAAATCTTGATGCAAATCTGATTGTTTGCTAACTCCAAGTCATGGGTTGGGTAGTTCTTCTCATGGTTCTTGATTGCCTTGATGCATATGCTATTACTTTGTCATTACGCATTAACACACATCCCGATCCTCTCGACGATGCGTGACTATGTATCACAAATCCGTCCTTGCTTGTTGGTAACGTCGAGCGGGTGCGGACACTAACCGCTTCTTGACTCTGAAAGCTCTTCTCGCACTCATCCGACCACGCGAATTTTGTTCCTTTACGAGTCAACTTAGTTAATGGTAAGGACAACTTGGAAAATCCTTCTACGAACCTTCGGATAATATCCTGAAACCTAGGAAACTCCTTATCTCACTAACGGACGTCGGCCTCTCCCAATTGACTATAGCTTCAATCTTTGCGGGGTCAACCCCACTCCATCCTTAGACACCACATGTCCCAAGAACGCTACCTCTCCAAGCCAAAATTCACATTTCTTGAACTTCGCATATAACTTATGTTCTCTCAAAATTTGCAATACTAACTTCAAGTGCGCTTCATGCTCTTCCTTTGACTTCGAATACACCAAAATATTGTCTATGAATACTATCACACATTTGTCCAAAAACTCTTGAAACACCCTATTCATAAGCTCCATAAACGCAGCAGGGGCATTTGTCAAACCAAATGGCATCACCAAAAAGTCGTAATGACCGTACCTTGTCCTGAAAGCCGTCTTTGTTATGTCCTCCTTCACCCTCAATTGATGATAACCAGAACGCAGATCAATCTTCGAGAAATAACACGCTCCTTGAAGTTGATCAAACAAATCGTCAATCCTAGGCAGTGGATACTTGTTCTTAATCGTCACACGGTTAAGTTCTCGATTGTCGATACATAGCCTCATCGATCCGTCCTTCTTTTTCACGAACAACACCGGTGCACCCCAGGGTGATACACTCGGCCTTATCAAACCTTTGTCCAACAATTCTTGCAATTGCTCCTTCAATTCCTTGAGTTCTAATGGAGTCATCCTATACGGCGCTCTCGAAATTGGTGCAGTCTCCGGTGCTAGATCTATTGAAAACTCCACTTCTCGCTCTGGTGGTACTCCCGGTAAGTCTTCTGGAAAGACATCCTTGAAATCTCGAACTACAGGAAGAGATTCTATAGCTACCTCCTTCTTGCTCGTTTCGCCCACAAATGCCAGGAATCCTTCACAACCTTTTCTTAACATCTTACGAGCTTTCATTACAGAAATCAGGCCCGTTTGGACTCTCGGCTGTGATCCTCGAAAACGAAAATCTTCTCCGGGTGGTAACACAAAATTAACTTCCTTCTTAAAGCAATCCACCTTGGCATGATATGCAGCTAACCAATCCATACCTAAGATGATATCAAATTCACAGAGATCTAGTCTAATGAGATCCACCTCGAGTTCTCTATCGCCTATCTTGACGGGCATTTCTTAAACACGGATGTGGCCAGGGATGGACTCTTTAACCGGTGTATCTATCAGCTAGAGGTATTTTTATCGCCTCGGGTATCAATTTCGTGTGTTTTGCCAACTTAGAACTAATCACGAGAATGAGTGGCACCGGTATCAATCAGCGTATACATTACGAGAACAAAGTTGGGTGTACACACTTACCAGGTCATTCGTGGCTCTTGCGTCTCTAGCGGTCATAGTGAACACACGACGGCCGCGGTATTACCACTTATCATCACTCTTTGCTCCGTACGTCGGTGTATCTCTTTTCGGTTACGGGCATTTCAGCTGCTGCGATGCCCAATCTTTTGCTGATTGTAACATTTCCTATCCTTGAACTTACACGCATCGATCTTATGACTTCTATCGCTGCAGGTGTGAGACTTAGTTGCTCCGCGCTCTTGAGCCTTGCCTTTATCGCTGTAGCTTGTTTCCAAAATTTCGAGTAGGGTACTTATTAGCAACACGATCACGATTATGACTTTCTTCGGTAGCTTTCCTCTTTACCGTAAGCGTCGCGGTTCCGATCCCCAAACCGTCCCTTCGACTCACTTGAATCTTTATTAGTAGACTTCTCCATAGACTTTTTCTTTTCATCTCTTTTGTTGCGGTATTCGTGATTCCTTCTCTACCGCCCTTGCCTATCCAGGACCAAAGCCATAAGTAGCCCAGCTGCGGGCGTGATTACGTGCCGGGTGCATCACTTGAGACCGACTTGAAACTTCCTAGCCTTTTGTTCCTCGTTATCGAAAAATGTAGGCGCAAACTCCATTAACTCAGGTAAACTTTGCCTGATACTCATCAGCCGTCATGCTCACTTGAGTGAGCATCGGGAACTCCGCCGCCTTGGATGGCGAACACTTGCGGGGTAGTACTTTTCATTGAATCTTTTGTCTTGAACATCTCCCAGTGAAATTTCCGGTTCCGCGAGTACATTGCCGCCACTTTTCTCGGCCTCCCGCAAGTATGAGTGCCCGCTTTCCAGCCTGAGAAATGTGGCGAAGGTAACCTTACGTGCAGGTACAGAGTTTAGCGTACCAAAAATCTTTTCCATATTCTTAATCCGGTCTTCGGGCTTTTCCTTAGGACTACCGAGAGAAAGAGTCAGATTCCTCTTACGAAATTGTTCCGGCGGGTCTCTCGGTAGTACGTGCTTTGAGGTTGCGGCGGTGGGCTGTGCTTGTGCAGTGAGCGGCTACTTGCATACAGATCATCGTTTGGTTCGGAGTTTGCAGAGATTGACCATGTTTGGGTCCACCTGGCCTTGGTTATCGTCATTTCCAGCGTTGCGAGCATTGCCACGGTTCCCGTTTCTCGACATCTGAGGTTAAGAAAGACTATAATGAATACTTCTTATCATACTAAAAAAATATGCTATTACTTGCACCTATTTCACACTTATATTGGCCTTTCATTAGACCAACCTACACACACATCGGTCTTACACTAGACCTTTCACTGTATCAGCCTTGCACTAGGCTTTTCACTTTACTTTGGTCATTTTACTAGACCAATCACATTTTCGCAGTTCACAAATACAGTAAATAATTATAATTGCAAAACAAGGTAGAGGAAATACTAGAACTAATACTTTATTTCATAACTAAAACGTGAATAACAAATTCTAGTCTAGAATTCAAAACATAACTATCTAGCTTATTATCAATTAAGTATTATTGTTATTTGTGGAATATTTGGGTCGTTACAGTTGGTATCAAAGCCTTGGCTGTAGGTCATATGGGAGATCTTAGGTGTGTTAAGATTGTTGGAAGAGAATAGTACTTAACCATTATTGGGTCTGCCTAGAACTTTCTATTTTTGGAAACTTCTATTTCTGAAATCTTGTGATAAGACAAAGGAATAGCCGTAATAAGAATGATGAGGTCTTATCGAGGAGAGTTAGAGGAAATTTCTTTTTGAATTTCGAATGCCTAAGTATGATGTATATTATGTATTTGAATTTTACCCGTGATACTAATGAGAGTTATTTCTTACTTGTAGGAAATGGATCACCGAAAGAAGTATGGAGTAAGGAAGTTCAAGTATGGACTTCGTATGAGAGGTATACTTAATAGGTATATTGCAAAAGTGAAGCAACAACGAGAGGAAATAGTGAATCTTCGTGAGCAGAATGAAGTAACCATGAGTATGAGGAGGCTATGGATGATCTCTATAAGGTGCATGAGGAATGGGAACCATAGCGACCGGTTAAATCTAGGCGATGAAAGGTTAGTACGTACCAAGATCGGCTATACCAAGCAAAGAGCCATGTTGATAGATAAGGGAGATTCTGATAGACTTGTCGGGGAAGATTTCTATACGATGTACTATGAGTTACAAGATCGAAGAGCGAGAATTAGTTTGCTATTCGCGCCAGAAGGAAATCCCGTTATTCTGAAGTGCTGCTTTGTGCCGATAGTGGTGGAGGATAATGGTCGAGCGAAGTGCGAGTCGTAGGTCTCGTGGTAGGCGAAAGGGATCGTTGGGGAGACTAGAGTGCCAGCGAAAGGGCTTAGAAGATGCCCAGATTGAGGAAATGAATTTGAGTTTAGAAAACAAAAGAACTAACTACTTCTAGCTCAGATTCATTTCCTCGATCTTGCGGATCTTCTAAGCCACTTCGCTGGCGCTCAGGTCTCCCAACGATCCACTGGCCTATCGCGCCTGACTTGCGCCCGACTTGGCCACCATGCGGCGGCGCCGAATGCGAGTTTCCTTGGCGTGAATGTGACTAATTCCGCCTTTCGATCTTGTAACTCATGTACATTGCATAAATCTTCACGGCGAATCAATGTAATCTCCTTATCTATCGGCGTGGCTCTTGTTTGTATAGCTGATCTTTGTGCGTGTAACTTCAATCGACTAGATTTAGCTGGCTTTGTAAGGTTCCCGTTCCTCAAATGCCGCCTTATAGATCATCCGTAAGCCTCACCAAATACTCATGGTTACTCGTTACGCTCATGAAGATTCACTATTTCCTCGTTGCCGTTCACTTTTGCAACTATACCAGTATATACTCTGCGAAGTCGTACTTGAACTTCCTTACTCCATACTTCTTTCGGTGATCCATTTCCCTCTGAAAGAAATAACTCTCATTATCACGGGTAAAATTCAAATATATAATATACATCATACTTAGGCATTCGAAATTCAAAAAGAAATTTCCTCTAACTCTCCTCGATAAGACCTCATCATTCCTATTACGGCTATTCCTTTGTCTTATCACAAGATTTCAGAAATAGAAGTTTCCAAAAATAGAAAATTCTAGGCAGACCCAATAATGGTTAAGTACTATTCTCTTCCAACCATCTTAACACACCTATCTCCCATGTGACCTACAGACAAGGCTTTGATACCAACTTTAACGACCCAAATATTCCACAAATAACAATAATACTTAATTGATAATAAAATAACTTCAAACGGCTTCTAAACCATAATTCAAATACTAACCACAATTCAAAATAACTTAAATGCGGATAACGGTAACAAGTGCAACGGCTAGTACAACCCACTAGCTCGCCAACTAAACTACCTAACAAAAGAAACTACTTAAACGACTCCCGCCACGATCCTTGCGACGGTCCAACTTCCTACTTATTACCTGAAAGGAAAAATAATGGGAAAGGGGATGAGCGAATAATGCTCAGCAAGTTCATACGGTGCCCCTCCGGTTACTAAGGAAGAGGTGACCGAAAGAACGAGATCAAATGAATATTTCAATGAACGGTAAATATTCAAGAACGGAATATTCAAAATACAGTTTCAAAATAGTTACTAAGTATAGAAACACTTTCATGAGTTTGAAAACATGTGGCTTCACAAAAGAGCAATTTTCAATCAAATCACTTTCAGGCACTTCCACAAAACACTTCACTTTATTTCATAAAACATTTTACAAAAGATTTCACCTTCAAACACTTTACTTCCATCCAATCACACTTTAGGGATTAAGCAATTACTAGCTGTACCCAGGGCTAAGGTTTTCATTGACCGCACCCAATAACCGGTATATCATGATAACCTACATCGCTTCATCAAGCAATGTACTAGGGTCCCATATGTCCTTCTTCAGGCACTGAAATAACTATAAGGGTCCACATGTTCATTTTCAGAACTATGGATAACTTTTGGGGTCCACATATTCTTTTCAGAATTATGGATAACATTTACTTTCACAAAACTTTACTTTGTTAACTTTCAACGGTGCTCATAAAATCAAGAACACAACAATGACAATATCAATCATACTCAAGATATCCCAATTGAACAATAACACATCAAAAGGGGTAGATATCCAAAGAACGCTAACACAACGGAACGGATATGTTTTTAAAATACTACCCGCCAAATAGGTAGATATAACTTTACAAAACATAGAATGGATTCCTAAACAAGGAATGAAACCAAGAACTAAGAACGTAATCCCTTACCTTAGCGTTGCTTAGCGAAAGCGAAACTCCTCGCGCACGAATCTACAATCATACAACATAGGTCTTAGGGTACAAGTAATGCTCCTTTACTTAATCCCTAACTTTTAACTAAAGTCACATTATCCTACGAGTTATTCTTTCTTAACTCTTTTTAAAGATTACCCTTTTTACCCTTTTATATCTTTCCCAAAATACCCCTAGGGTTTTAAGATACTAACCTTATTAAATTTCTTTTTATGATTTTCTCACCCTAAGGATACTATTCACAGCATACCCAGCACTATTCACAGTGCATAAAGTACTGTTCACAGAATTTAACCCACACACAAACACATTCTACACCTTAACACACACTCACACACGCATACAGTAACACACGCACACCCATATACACACACTACAACACACACATACACACCACAGCCCACAATTCACCCTCTGTACACATACAGAGACACACACAGACGCACACACAGAGAAAAATACCCACTGTACACACACACAGACACACGCAGAGACACACACACACACACAGAAACTCATGCACACACTCTGCACACCCCAAAAACACACACGAACATACTACACACATAGTTAACCCAAAAATTTATCTCTTAATCTTCTAGCATGAACATCTTACCTCCCAGTCAGATTCCAATCACATGCCCAGACCAATCAATGTTACTCCATATTAGATTTAGGATTAATACTTGATATTGAAACAATAATCGTAATTACTTTGATTATGGCTAAACCCTAATCCCTCTTATTGATCTAGGGTTTTTAAGATTATTATCATTATAATAATTTCTACATAAACAAAACCATGGAAGAAATTCATTACCTTGATTGCTTAGAGTCTCCTCTTTCTCTTCCTCTTTCTTTTCTTCTCTTTCTCCCTCACGGTTCCTCTCTATTTCTCTTAACAGAGAACTGCCGCCTCTCTTCTATTTTTCTAACTCACGGCTTATGTAACTGAGGGTGCTAGGTTTAGGAAGGAGTATTTATATATTTTATTCCCAAAGCCTTAGTCCCAAAGGAGTTTTAAGTCCACCAAGAGTCCTAGCCCAACCATAATTTAAACTCAGTTATTATCCTATTAAAACTCAGTTATTATCATCTTAAAACTCAGTTATTATCCTCTTAAATATTATCCTAAGTAACTAAAAAATAAATAAATCAATATTTAAAATTTCTAAAGGAACGGGGTATTACAATGTGAATCAATAAGATAATCAACAGGAATGCTAGAGAGACCAGAAGGAATAAAGGTGAACTCTCCAACAAGCAAGAAAAATGCATGCTATCCAACTTTGGAGTTGTATTTTTTTTTAATTGAAGTTAAAGATGCTTTCAAATCTTATTTAGCTGAATATATATATTTCCAAACATTATGGACATGTAAATGGTTCGAACCTTGGCGAACAGCCTCTTGGCAATTGCCAGGGGAAGGCTCTAGCAAATGGTTCCCTCTCCCAACCCCCGCTTGGCGGGGAGCGCTTGGCGCACCGGGGTTTGCCCTTTTATGGACATGTAAATGTTATTTTATGATTATGCTAAATAGCTCAGGCCTCAGAGTAGTGTTGTACTCCCTCTGTCCTGAATGTCCAAAAGATTTTCAACTTTGCTCTTGATCAAGAACAAATTTGAAATTTTATTGGACATTCATTTTGGGACGGGAGGAGTACATGTTTTACTATGCAAAAAGAAAAAAAATACCTATAATGTTTCTTTTCTACTTCTTGTTTTCAAGCACTAGTTTGAGTTTAAGTTCTTCTGTCAGGCGATCCTAGAATTCTTCCAGAAGTTCAGTGATTCTATCAGCAAAGATCTACAGTTTACTATTGATGATATATCTGACGAGGATAATTCAGCTGTTGGAGTGACATGGCACTTAGGTATGTCCATAGATACTCTTTCCAACTGTATTGCCTGCTGTTCTATTCCCTGTAAGAAGCAACTGATATGAAATTATCAACGCAGAATGGAAAGGAAGGCCATTTCCGTTTAGCAAGGGGTGCAGCTTTTATCGGTTAAAGATTGTGAGTGGGCAGAGAAAGATAATGTGAGTAAATCATACTCCCTTCGTCCCATAATAAATGTCGTCCCAAAATAAATGTCTTGTTCCTTAAATGAATGTCTAAATTTAAGAAATGTTTGTCCCTAAATGAATGTCATTTTTGTAAAAACTGTCCCTAATCGCTTTTTTACCAAACAAAAATATCTCTAGCCATTTTATTATCATAAACTAAATGTTTAGAAAGTGGATTACAAAAATATTTATGCTTCTTTGCATTTTATCATTGTACAAGAAATGTACAAACCTAGTAAAGCACCTTCGTTAAAAATGTTGACAAGTCAAATGTTACATTTATTTTGGGACGGAGGGAGTATTATGATAATTGCGACGTGCTAGTGAACTTGAGATACCTAATTTACGTAGTATTGAGGTAGTTTTGCCTATATTTTGTAGGAAATGTTATACCTTATATCCTATGCTTGTAATGTCACGATTATAATATTTCACTTAAAACACTCGCCATTAAAATTATGGTTCCAAAATCTTGCGAAAAAAATAATCATGGAAAACATCTAATCACAAAGGTATAAGTTATGCAGAACAAAGTTTGTGCAAGAAACATACAGTATTAGTTTGACCATTCAGCTCTAGAGTTCTGCCTCGCTCTCTATCTGCCTGCATCTCTCCACGTTTTTGCTCTAATCTCATACATAAGTATCTATAGTGTTCAACTGTCGAATGATTTAATACGAGTACCAATGTTCATGAAATTTTGCATCTTCTTGTTGGACTGACAATCCTTGCTTTCTGACCATAGTTATGGCAGAGACGTTGTGGAACCAGCAACGAAGCCTGGCGACTTGGCTTTGGTATGTTTTTATCTTTCTAAATTTATGATAACTTTTTGAAAAAAATGCATCATAGCAAAGAAGACATGGAATCATATTTCTTGTAGTTCCAGCTTATTAAAGTTAAGAAACATGTCATTTTTTATCGCACCCAAAGTACCAATCGAGTTTATGAATGCATGCTAAATATTTTCAGTCAGCTACATTAGTTATCAATGCCGATAAATATACTTGAAAAAAATATATATAAATAAAAAATGAATAATACTACCTCTGTTCCCAAATGAATGATGAAAAAAAATTTCAAATTGACGATGAGAAAATTTGAAATTTTTTTGGTTATTTACTTTGGGACGGAGGGAGTATCAATTATCAAGGGCTGAAAACTTGATATCTTTGTTTTATTCAATAAAGGCCAAAAACAACATACTCTTATTCTTCTTAAAGTTATTCTTCTTAAAGTTAAAGTTTGAGGTTCCACCTTAAAACCAATTGGTGCTAAGGGGAGTGGCCCAGGACCTTTATATATTATAGGAAAGGTTCGTCAATTCCCGATGTGAGATAATATCTCTAACACTTATCCCCCGAGCAGTACATTGGTTAAAAGTTTTATCTGCTCGCATTGACTAAGTTTCGATGATTTGTACAGGTTGCTATTCAAGGTGTCACTTGGCTGCTGCAGCGGTTTCCTGGGCTAGCAGATCAGTTCAAATAGAAGGTGACCTGTGATCCAAGTTTGTAGTGATTGGAGGGTGTAGTACATAAAAACTTGCTGCAATCTGTATTTCTTTACACATTTGTCACGATGAAATTCTACAAGGAAATGTAAGGAAATGTAAAGCAAATTTTCGCTATTTGGTGTGCATATAAATATTGCTATTTAGGCTCCGTTTGTTTGGGGAAAACGTTTTTCTCAGTTTTCGGTGTTTGGTTAGTTTTCGGTGTTTGGTTAGCATCGAAAAGTTGAGAAAACGTTTTTCCCACTTTTCTAAATAAAATGACTTACGAATTTTTTCTAAATAAAATATTTTCTGAATAATGGTAACACCGTCGCATGCACACACACAACTAACTTTCCATACATCCCACGTTACTCACCTCACGTCAACCACCCCCTACCCCTACCCCTACCCCATCCCATCATAAATAATTATTTATACTAAAATTATCTTTTACTATACCCCGGGGAAATTTTTTTAATCATTTTAAATTTATTTTTAACAATTCCCCACCCCCACAACCATCACCTAGAGGTCAAAAAATATTTTTTTTTAATTCATTTTAAATTATATTTTAACAATTCTCCCACTACTAAGCAATTTTTTTTAATAATATTAAAATTATATTTAACAACCCTCACCACTCCCACCATCCCACCCCCACCAACCCACTCACCCGCTGTCAAACTTCTTTTTTAATCATAATTAAATTAATTTGTTTTTTAACAATTTTCCCACCCAACCCCACTCTCCTACTCTCGGCTACCCACCCTACCCCCTACTCTCAGCTACCCACCCTACCCTATCACCACCCTAGCCTACCATCATCTTACCCTTTACTATCCCCAACTCCTACCCTACCACCCCACCTCTATCACCCTACCCCATCCTATTTCTTTCAACTTATTTCAAATTATGTTTTTATCGAAAAATATTTTTTTATAATTTATTAAACATGAAAAAAAATATCGGAAAATATTTTCCTTAACAAACAGCCGAAAATATGTTTATGTCTTTTTTCGGAAAACATTTTCATTTTCCGAAAAACATTTTATGAAAAATCATTTTTCGAAAATCGTTTTACGCGAAACAAACGGAACCTTACTCTATCTATCTGAAAATGCAGGAGTAGTTTCTTGCGAAGACCCTCTTGTAAGAATGCAACATACTCTCTCCGTCTCAATATAAAAGTTACTAATTTCATTTTTTGGGTGTCTCAATATAGAAATTACTAACCCAAAATAGACAATTAGACCCAATTGTTATATTCACAACAAAAACTTTCTACAACATTTTCTCGTTTTTACTTCACTATTCATATTTACGTCAGTTATTTTTTTTCTTAATCTACGCGTATTCACATTTGGTAACTTCTATGTAGTGGGGAAGCTAGGAATAGCGTAAGGGGGTCTCGACCCCCTTGATTTTGAAGTTATGTCATTTTAACCCTTTTAAATTTAGATATATAACACTTTTAGTACTAAAAACTATTTTCTTGCAATTTCGACCCCCTTTGATTCAGAAAAAATGACACTATATCATAATTTTGACCCCCTTCCATTCAAATTCTTGCTTCGCCACTGCTTCTATATATCGGGATGGAGGGAGTATTGGCCTATTGGTGCTCAATTTGTCAACTTGAACAGTTAAATATATGGGAATGTAAATGTATAAAGAAGCAATTGATGGAAATGAACTAAAAAAACTAAGGAACTAAGAAAGAAGTAAGCAAAATACTATAAGGAAATAAATGAACAATAAAACTGGAAATAATTGAACAAGGAAGCAAATTACTACTCATTTCATTTGGTCTCAAAATAAATATTATATTTGACTTGTCAAAGTTTATAATTTTTTTTAAGAAATACGAAATATGTTTACTTGTTTGTATTTCACTTAGAATAATTCTTTATTTAGAAATATGAAAATTATAGATGGACGAAATTAGGGGTGTAAATGGTTCGATTTAGGGGAATTTACAAAACGAATCACTAGTCATCGGCTTAAAAAAATCTCAAATCGAATCGAACCAAACCGCTATGATTTGGGTTTGGTTATGTTCAAATCGCGGTTCAATTATGTGGTTCAAACCACAGTTCATACCGCGGTCCAGACAGTGATTCAGACCATGATTTAGACTACGGTTCAAACCACGATTCAAACTGGATTCATTATCAGATTTGTTTAAATTTTCTGTTATCACGGAGAAAAAGCAAAAGATGTGGGTGTTCAAGAGAAAAGTCAGATAAAGAGAGAGAGACTAGAGGAAGAGAGAGGCTAAAGAAAGAAAAACACTTTGCATCGTCGATCGTGTAGAGAACTTGATTATTTACGTGTCGCAAAAAAAATGATAAAATTAATATTGAATAAGATACAAAAACGGGGGTTAGGATTAGTCTATATAATGTACGTAGTTTTTTTTAATCAATCTAACAATAACTATTAATAATTATACAAAAATATTAAATAAGATACAAAATTGGGGTTATAATTAGTTATTTAATGTGGTTTGGTTTGTCGGTTTGGTCTCGCGATTTGGTTTGGTGATTCGGTATTGCAGTCTCAAACCGCAGTTTGATTTTGTTCGGTTCAGTTCGATTTGGTTTGGTCTGGGAGGATCAGACCACAAACCAAATCGAACCATGTGGTTTGCCAATATTTGAGATCAAACCGAACCATTCATACTTGAAAATCAAACCAAATCGAATGGTTTAATTCGGTGCAATCTTAAACCGCGATTTGAATCGAATTACTTACGCCCCTGGATGAAATGATAGAGAATGTGAATTATTTGAGGACATTTGTAAACGCCTATAGTTCGGTGACCAAAATATAAATTTTGCCATTTGTTTAATACTCCCTTCGTCCCAGTCGAGTGTACATTTCCCTTTTGATCCGTCCCAGCCGAGTGTGAACTGCCCAAAATGAAAAGGAAATCTTCACTATTTACCCCACTCACTCTCTCTCCTATTTTACTTTTACACTCACAACATTCTCTCTTCTAACTATTCCTTCCACTCATTCTCTCTGCTATTTTACTTTTACACTCACAACATTCTCTCTCCACTTTTTTCTCTCTCTTACTTTTTCCTTATTTTATTGTTATTCCTTAATCGGTGTGGCAGAAAATTTGGTGCACACTTGGGTGGAACGGAGGGAGTATATAACTGGCTCGTGTGCCTAATTTCCATTCTTTTATCCTTTATTTTTTATCCACTTTAGACCATCCCCATCAGTGACCCTGACCCAACCCAACCTCAAATAAAATATTAATTTCTCTCATCCAACCCAATTCAACCCAACCTTATATAATTTATACTCCCATCAGTGACCTCGATCCAACCCAACCCAACCCAACATTTTAAAAATAAAATTAATATATAAAATATATTAATTTTAAAAATATATTTATATAAATACAAAATCAAAATAATTAAATCAAAAAAAAAAAAAAGAAATTGCACAACCGGGGTCAACCGCCGGTTGTCGATGTGCCGAGTCACTCCATTTCGTGACTTTCCTTTGCTTTTTCTTTTTTTTTTTTTTATTTGGGGGGTGACTCTCACTTGGAGAGTCACCATAGTGGATGGTCTTAGAGAAACTATGTCAAGCAATTTTTCTCCAATTTTCCTCCAACCATGACTTTTTAAAAGTCATCCCATGACTCTTCATGGTTTTAATTTGCCAGATGAAGGGCTTCACGACGTTGGGTGTTTTTTTTTTTTATTTAGACCAAGAGTCGGTCTGGGGAGAAACGCGTTTCTCCGTCGCGTCTGGAGAAACGGGGCAAGGTTTGTCGCGCGACATACTTAGCCAGTTTCTGGATATCACTTTCATCATCTTCTGGATATCCAGAACATTGAATATGGATATCTAGAAGTTTTGGAAAGGATATCCAGAAACCAAATATTTTTTCTGGACATCCTTTCCAAAGCTTCTGGATATCCAGAACATTGAATATGGATATCCAGAAGCTTTGGAAAGGATAGCCAGAAAAAATATTTGGTTTCCGGATATCCTTTCCAAAGCTTCTGGATATCCATATTCAATGTTCTGGATATCCAGAAGCTTTGAAAAGGATATCCAGTTGTTGTGGCTAAGTATGTCGCGCGACAGACGTTGCCCCGTTTCTCCATAAGCGACGGAGAAACGCGTTTCTCCCCAGATTTTGTGTTAGACCAATTAGCGGGTGACACGTGTCATATTTTTGAAATTAATTTTTTTTTACAAAAATTGCAATTAACATATAAAAATAATAAAAATATAAGAATATTGAAAAAATTACAATTATTAATAAAAAGTAGGAGAGAGAAATTGATATTTTTATCATGAATGGAGATAAAATTGTTTAGAGTTGTGTTTTTGATGACTGGTGACGTGGAGCTGAGGTGGAGGAGAGAGTGATGGGAATGAAGTGTTATTGATAAAGATGTTCTTATGTGGCTAATGCCTCTCTCTCTCTCACACACACACACACACACAGTTGGATCAGTGCCATAGATGATGGCCGCTGCCAAGTTCACTCCCGGGGTACTTCCCGTCCCCTCCACCCGACACCGCCGCAACCACTGCCGGTTCTGCCACCTCATCAATGGCCAATTGCGTCGGATAAGACGAATTTACCTGCAGGATTGCAATTGCGGCCGAATCGATTTAAATTTCTGTGCAAGGCAACGGAAGTGTCGGTGGCGGAGGAACCGTCGTCGTCGAGCTCCGGGAGGAACTGGATACCGGTGGTTCCGTTGGCGGCGCTGCCTCGGGGAGAGAGGAGAGTGATAATTCAGGACGGGAAGACGATTTTGTTGTTGTGGTATAAGGATGAGGTGTTTGCTATTGATTAAAGATATTTATGTGTAAGTGTGTTTAGCTCAAGAGCATTCGGTATCCCTTTCGATATAAAAGTTCAATCTCCACCCGATGCACTTTCAAGTGCACTCTTGTAATAACTTAATTAATGCATTTATTAATAAAAAAAAAAACCCATCTTCTAAGTACTACCGTGTTATCTTTGGATGGCTGGGGTATAAATGGGATAAGGCATACCAGTCCGGTTTCCATCTTATTTCCTAAGGGCTCGTTTGGTACATGGGAATATTCCCATATAGGACATATACTTCCTCCGTTCCATCCAAGTGTGCACCAAATTTTCTGCCACACCGATTAAGGAATAACAATAAAATAAGGAAAAAGTAAGAGAGAGAAAAAAGTGGAGAGAGAATGTTGTGAGTGTAAAAGTAAAATAGGAGAGAGAAAGAGTGGAAGGAATAGTTAGGAGAGAGAATGTTGTGAGTGTAAAAGTAAAATAAGAGAGAGAGTGAGTGGGGTAAATAGTGAAGATTCCCTTTTCATTTTGGACAGTTCACACTCGGCTGGGACGGACCAAAAGGGAAATAAGTGTACACTCGGCTGGGACGGAGGGAGTATACATTTGTTTGATATGTTTGATATTATAATCTATAAGAGTTTCGTTAGTTGATTCGTTCATGTATCAAACTCATTAAAGGTTAGCTAAATACCACGGTGTGGGATTAGGGATGGGCTTCACTTACTTATTAGCGATTTGTGGGGTTGCTAGAATGGAAAAGGGGCTGATCATTTTAGGAGAAAGAGAGGTTAGAAGATGAAAGTGAGTTAGTAATATCTCTGTTCTAAAAGACCCCGCCTAGGCGATAGGCCCCTCTCCAACGCCTAGTTCTAAGCCCCGCCTAGGTCCTGACTAATCCCGACTAATTCCGATTAGTCCCCGACTAGTCCCCGCCTAGGCGCTAGGCCCGGCTCCGCCGCCTAGCATCCGCCTAGCGCTTTTTAGAACCTTGAGTAATATGCATTGTTTTTGGCAAGTTACAGTTCTGTGAATTGATCTTTCTGCATGTCCTTTTTTGTTATACACAAAAGTGCTCATGGCTTCCAACCTGGAGGTCATGGGTTCGATCCCCCCAGAAGTTAGAGGGAAGGCTTTCTCTCCCTAGGATTTATCTCCTAGGCGCTTCTGTGCGTGCATGTGTGTGAGTAGTGAAAAAAAAAAAAAGTGTTGTCTGTTCAGTCTCCCCCGTCTATAAGTATCAATAATATATTGGATTTCGTAATTTTCCTCAGGATGGCTGCATTGTTTGTCCGACAACTGATAGCACATTTGATTTGCGTACGGGGGCCACCAAGGAATGGTATCCGAAGAATCCTGTGCTGAGAGCCCTCACACCTGCATTGAGAGGCTTGTTTGTTTATCCGGTGAAAACTGATGGTGAGAATATTTACATAAGCATGAAAGGAGTCGTTGGATCTGATGCATCAGCAGAGATTGTCTTTAGTGGAAAAGCTCAACCTGGTATAACAGCCAGCGATGTCAATGTGGAAATGGTAAATATTTTAATTGCAATATTTCTTTTTAAAAGTGGATATTCTTGATGTTCAGAGGTTATTTGTGAACATTATTCACTATTTTTCCCACAATGAGTGTGTCCATTTTCGTTCATGATCATGAATAAAGGTGGACATGAAAGTTCACTTTGGGACAAATCATGTGATGATCATGAATAATTCAAGAGATCCAACTATAATGTCATGAAAATGGATCACACCCGAGTGCCATATCAGCAAGGTCTTATCCAATGATATTGGCTTCTTTTTTCTTTTTATTTTATTTTATTTTACGAATCAGGTGAGAATGGTGGTTGATGAGAGCTCTGGAGGGTTTGGTTTCACAGCAAAGAATGAACTGATAAATGGAAAAGCAGCTGCAATTGGGTTTCTTTTGCTATTAGATTTCGAACTTTTGACTGGTGAAGGACTTCTTAAAGGGACTGGGTTTTTGGACTTCATTTACTCGGTTACAAACGCTTTAAACTAGCCGTTAACTTGGTCAAGAATGGTTATTATAACAGCAGAGTTACATACTGCATGCTCTTTATTGTTAGAAATTGGTAGTTTTATTGGTGTTTGACCAATATTTGACCAAGTTTCTAGAAGTTTCTATTTTGTAAAAATAGAAATAAGTTGCAAATAATTAATCTACATTTAGTGTAGATTAAAATGGTATATTTATTTTCTCAAAATCAATTTCGGGTGAATGAGAAATTAATGGTTAAAGTGAGCAACTTAATGTTGTTATTTGAAGAGAAGTTGGAATGGAAGAACCATATCCCACATTGCTAGGAAAAGGGAAGTTACTCCACTTTATTAATGTGAGCATCCAAGGAAGGAGACATCAAGTTAATCTCCTTGGGCCAACCTAGTTGAACCATTGGGCCAACCATGCATCCTCGCTAGGAGCCTTAAACTTTTGACGGAATTCGGCTCGGTTCGGTTCAAATGGGTGTGGGCCGGCGGATGCATGCTTGGCTTGGGCCGAATGGATTTGGGCCAGCCCAATCTGGATGTGGGATGGCTCGGACCAGGTGCAGTTCGGCTGGACTAAGGATCGAATTGGGCTTGGTTGGTGAATCTGGCTAAGGGTCATGGGTTGCAATGGTTGGAGAAAAGGCATGGGGCGACCCATGTCTCTTGGAAGAGGCGGGTCAAGGCTGTTGGGCCGACCCAGCAGATCTCCTCCATCCATTTCGCTTAGATCCAACGGTCCAGATTTAACGGGTGCAATTTGTGTCTATTCCCAATAGACACCCCATCTCTTCAATAACTATAAATAGCCCCCTCCTCATTTTCATTCCCATCCAAAATCATTCAAGCATTCTATTCTCTAAAGCATCCTAGCATTCATAAGTCTTGCTTTTCGAGTCCAAGAAAATCCCGAGTATTCAGTAGTTCGCCCGATAGTTTCAGTTGTTGTCTTTGCAATCCCGAAATTCCGAAAGTCGTTGTATCTTGGGGACAATTGCCGTAGACCGTGAGCACTCGTATACGGGGCAATATTGTCTTACGGAGAAAGAGTCAAACTCTTGCCTCGACTTATTTTTGAAATATAATTTTCCGTCCCGTTTCTTTTCAAAGCTATTTTTTAAATACACCCAATTTTTTCCAACAATCGTAAGACAATATTCTGTGTGTTTAAAGAATGGCATCCGACTCCACCTCCGCTCCTACTCCTTCCCCTGGCTCGGGAACTTCTGTACCTCCCGTCCATACTCCTAACCCAACTCCTGCTTGCTCCCATCCATACCCGTACGGAAACCGGCGAAATTCACACGGTGACAGATTTCAAAGGTGGCGGCGAGAAAATGTTGTTCTACCTAACCACCTCGGTTTGGCACGATTCTTGCGAGAATCACCGCCAACGGTTCCGAAAGATGAAGATGACCCACAAGCTAGAGTAGCATTGGACGCATGGAATCATAGCGATTTCCTTTGTCGCAATTATATTCTAAATGGGTTAGATGATGCCCTGTACAATGTGTCTTGTGGCATGAAGGCTAAGAGAGCTTTGGGAATCTCTTGAAAAGAAGTACAAAACGGAAGACGCCGCACTAAGAAATTTATTGTCGGCCGATTCCTAGACTTCAAGATGGTTGATTCCCGAACTGTAATGGATCGATTACGTGAGTTGCAAGCGATCATTGCCGACATCATTGCGAAGGAATGCAACTCGGGGAATCTTTCCAAGTAGCGCCATTATAGAGAAGCTACCGCCTCATGGAAAGATTTCAAGATGTACCTCAAGCACAAGAGGAAGGAAATGAAGCTCGAGGACCTGATCGTGAGGCTAAGGATTGAGGAAGACAACTGGAAATCCGAAAGCAAGAGCGGCGGGACTACATCGGTAGAGGCAAAGGTGAACTTGGGTGAAGCGAGTACCGAAGAAGAGGAAGGCTACTGGGAATGCTAAAAAGGGAACACAAATGCCAAGAAGTTCAAGGGAGGTTGTTACAAGCTGCGGCAAACCTGGCCATAAGGCTAGAGGCTGTCGGCATCCCAAAACAAACAACCGAGAATGGCAACCGTCCTCAAGCAAATGTGGTAGAAGACGGGGCTGTCCCATTAGATCTCGAGCTTGATCCGTCCGCCGTAGTGTTTGAAGCCAATCTTGCAAAATTGGACGATAACCCAAGGGAATGGTGGATTGATACCGGAGCAACGCGCCACATTTGTGCAGATCGAGAAATTTTCTCAATGTATGTTCCCTGCAGTGGAAGGAAGTTGTACATGGGAAATTCTGCAACTTCTAACGTGGTTGGACTCGGCAAGGTGGTGCTGAAAATGACATCCGGCAACTCACCTTAATGGATGTTCTGCATGTCCCAGACATCCGTAAAAACTTAGTCTCTGGCCCGTTATTGAATAAGGCCGGATTTAGGCTAGTGTTTGAGTCCGATAAGTTTATATTGACCAAGATGGTTCAATTTGTTGGCAAAGGGTACCTTGATAAAGGACTCTTTAAAATGAATGTAATGAACGTGTTCCGCCCAGAGGCGAAGAATAAAGATGTTGTTGCTTATTTGTCTGAGTGTTCTAATTTATGGCATGATAGATTAGGACATGTGAATCTAAATTCATTACGTAGGTTAGTAAATTTAAATTTACTTCCTAAAATGAAATTTGATTCAGAAAATAAGTGTGAAATTTGTGTGGAAGCAAAATTGACGAAGTCACCCTTCCCCACTATTGAAAGAAATACTACCCCTCTAGAATTAGTCCATACGGACAAATGTGATTTAAAACTTGTGCAAACTAGAGGTGGGAAGAAGTACTTCATAACGTTCATTGATGATTGCACTAGATATTGTCATGTGTATCTTTTGAGAAGCAAAGATGAAGCTTTAGAAGCTTTCAAAGGATATAAGAATGAAGTTGAGAATCAACATAATGTAACAATTAAGAAGATTCGTAGTGATAGAGGTGGAGAGTATGTAGCACCGTTTGAAAATATTTCTTTGGGACGGCGGCATTATTCATCAAACGGCGCTCCTTACACACCTCAATCAAATGGAGTCGTGAAAGGAAAAATCGAACTCTTAAGGAGATGATGAACACAATGTTGATCGGCTCGGGCTTACTGACAACTTGTGGGGGAAGCAATCCTTTCGGCTAACTACATTCTTAACAAGTTACCACACAAGAATAAAGATAAAACTCCATATGAATTATGGAATGGAAGAAAGCCTTCCTACAATTATCTTAAAGTCTGGGGGTGCCTAGCAAAGGTAGAAATACCTAAACCTAAACAAGTGCGGATAGGACCCAAAACCATTGATTGCATTTTCATTGGATATGCAAACAATAGTAGTGCATATCGATTCTTAGTGCACAAGTACGAAATTCTGATATAACGGCAGGAATGACTATAGAATCAAGGAATGCAGTATTCTTTGAAACTAAATTTCCATGTAAGGAAAAGAATGAAGCAAGTTCAAATAAAAGAACTTATGATACGGCTATTGGTTCTTCTCAAGAAGATGAAGAGCCAAGACGAAGTAAAAGGACAAAGGTAGCTAAGACCTTTGGTCCTGACTTTCTAACTTACATGTTAGATGATGAACCAAGGACATTGCAAGAAGCTTTGTCTAGTCGAAGCTCCTCTGGAAAGAAGCTATCAATAGTGAAATTGAGTCCATCATGCAAAATCATACTTGGGAGATAGTAGATCTTCCTCCAGGATGCAAACCGTTGGGTTGAAAATGGATCCTTAAAAGGAAGTACAAAGCAGATGGAACTATTGATAAGTACAAAGCTAGATTGGTAGCTCAAGGGTTCAAACAAAGAGAAGGATATGACTTCTTCGATACGTATTCT
This sequence comes from Adenophora triphylla var. japonica, assembly GCA_022495995.1. Taxonomy (NCBI): domain Eukaryota; kingdom Viridiplantae; phylum Streptophyta; class Magnoliopsida; order Asterales; family Campanulaceae; genus Adenophora; species Adenophora triphylla. The sequence goes on along the minus strand of JAFEMH010001953.1, from coordinate 266,499 downwards.
CCTGTAACAAGGATCACATCCATTCGTGTTCTCATTGCTATCGCAGCTCTGCATAACCTTGAGATACATCAAATGGATGTGAAAACAGCCTTTCTAAATGGAGAATTAGATGAGGAGATTTATATGCAACAACTTTGAAGGGTTCGTTGCACATGGACAAGAACAGGTCTCAGTAAACTTGTCAAATCATTGTATGGTCTTAAACAAGAATCGAAACAATGGCACGAGAAGTTTGACCGAACCATGTTGTCAAACGGGTTCAAAATAAATGAGTGTGATAAATGTGTATACATTAAAGGCACACCCGATGAATATATGATTATATGTCTATACGTGGATGACATGCTAATCATTGGAAGTAATCATGATATCCTCATGAAAACCCAAAAGATGTTAAAGAAGAACTTTGACATGAAAGATGGGCCAAGCAGATGTTATTCTAGGGATAAAGATCTCTAGGACGGATAACGGAATTGTCTTATCACAATCTCACTACATCGAGAATGTGCTTAAGAAATTCGAAGCGTTCGATACGTCTCCGCTAAGACTCAGGTAGATCTAAGTCTACATTTAGCCAAAAATAAAGGTGACCCGAGTATCACAATCAAATTATGCTCGAGTCATAGGAAGTTTAATGTACTTAACAAGCTGTACTCGACCAGACATAGCATACTCGGTTAGTAAGCGAGTAGATTCACGAGTAATCCAAATTCGAACATTGGAAAGCACTAACAAGAGTGCTTAGGTATTTAAAACATACCATAAGCCATGGATTACATTATACGAGATATCCAAATTTGTATTGGAAGGATACGGTGATGCAAATTGGATATCGAGACACAAAAGACTCAAAATCCACAAGTGGGTATGTATTTACCATTGGTGGTGGAGCCGTGTCTTGGAAATCCTCTAAACAAACATGTATAGCTCGTTCCACAATGGAATCGAGTTTATCGCCTTAGATAGAAAATTTGGAGAAGAAGCCGAATGGCTCGAAATTTTCTAGAGGATATTCCATCTTTGGAATAAGCCGAGTGCCTCTGTCATGGTACATTGTGATGACATGTCGGCTATTGGAAGAGCTAAAAATTTGTATGTACAACGGAAAGTCGCGACACATACGGAGGAGGCATAATACGATAAGACAATTGATCTCTAATGGAATAATTTCCATTGACTATGTAAAGTCGAAAAGAAAATATAAGCGGATCCGTTTACGAAAGGAATAAACGAGATCAAATGTACAATGCGATAAGGGAATGGGGTTAAAACCCACACAATAAAAAGAAGTCTATAGCGGTAACTCAACCATGATGAGTGGAGATCCCACAAACTTGGTTCAATGAGACAACTAAGTTATGGATATTCTAGTAGCACACTTGGAACTTCTTAAAACCCATTCTCGAAGCTGCCCAGTGCAAGAAACCTGGCGACGTGTGGTGAGGGTAAGCTTTAAAGCTTTTAATGATTCCTATACCTTAACAAAGGTGGAGTATTGCAGGTTACTCCTTATAGGAGATCACCTATATAAGTGAAGAAGTTTGGCCGCTTCTAATAGAAAAACACTTATGAATCCAAGATATGGTCCAGGGCCAAATTGGACACAACGTGAGAACGAAAGATATCAGAATTGTTATCGTGTAAATGTTATTGTCTTGGTTTACACAAAACGGCGATCGAGTTCAAGACATCGCGTTCGGTGAGGCGGCAAGTAAATCCGATAGCATCTTACTAGGGATGGTTCAAAGCCGAAAGCCACCTACCCCGATGCGGTAACAGTTCGTCGGGATTTTTCTTGAATGTCTGCATTCATGCATTAATTTCATTCATGTGGGGGATTGTTAGAAATTGGTAGTTTTATTGGTGTTTGACCAATATTTGACCAAGTTTCTAGAAGTTTCTATTTTGTAAAAATAGAAATAAGTTGCAAATAATTAATCTACATTTAGTGTAGATTAAAATGGTATATTTATTTTCTCAAAACCAATTTCGGGTGAATGGGAAATTAATGGTTAAAGTGAGCAACTTAATGTTGTTATTTGAAGAGAAGTTGGAATGGAAGAACCATATCCCACATTGCTAGGAAAAGGGAAGTTACTCCACTTTATTAATGTGAGCATCCAAGGAAGGAGACTTCAAGTTAATCTCCTTGGGCCAACCTAGTTGAACCATTGGGCCAACCATGCATCCAAGTGGGCTATTGAGCTAGTTTTGTTCTAGCTCAAAATGGACCCACAACCCGCGAAGCGCGCGAAGGGCGGAATGGGCGGTTTAGGGCGCACTTTGCACTTTGCATGACCGCATCGTCGCTAGGAGCTAAGGAGCCTTAAACTTTTGACGGAATTCGGCTCGGTGCGGTTCAAATGGGTGTGGGCCGGCGGATGCATGCTTGGCTTGGGATGGTTTGGGCCAAGGCGGGTAAGATGGCTTGGTTTGGGCCGAATGGATTTGGGCCAGCCCAATCCGGATGTGGGATGGCTCGGACCAGGTGCAGTTCGGCTGGACTAAGGACCGAATTGGGCTTGGTTGGTGAATCTGGCTAAGGGTCATGGGTTGCAATGGTTGGAGAAAAGGCATGGGGCGACCCATGTCTCTTGGAAGAGGCGGGTCAAGGCTGTTGGGCCGACCCAGCAGATCTCCTCCATCCATTTCGCTTAGATCCAACGGTCCAGATTTAACGGGTGCAATTTGTGTCTATTCCCAATAGACACCCCATCTCTTCAATAACTATAAATAGCCCCCTCCTCCTCATTTTCATTCCCATCCAAAATCATTCAAGCATTCTATTCTCTAAAGCATCCTAGCATTCATAAGTCTTGCTTTTCGAGTCCAAGAAAATTCCGAGTATTCAGTAGTTCGCCCGATAGTTTCAGAGTTGTTGTGCTGCAATCTGAAATTCCGAAAGTCGTTGTATCTTGGGGACAATTGCCGTAGACCGTGAGCACTCATATACGGGGCAATATTGCCTTACGGAGAAAGAGTCAAACTCTTGCCTCGACTTATTTTTTGAAATATAATTTTCCGTCCCGTTTCTTTTCAAAGCTATTTTTTAAATACACCCAATTTTTTTCCAACATTTATATAGTTGAAATTGGGTATTCATTCTTCTTACTCCCTCCATCCTGTCATAATACGCACTTTTTTTATTGGCACGAGAATTAAGGTAAATGGTGAAAAAGGTGATGTGTTGTGAGTGTAGATGGTTGGGTAGGAGAGAGAAAGTGGAGTAAGTGGGTAATGGTTGTGAGTAGAGACAAGTGGGTCCCATTTCCATTTTGGGAAAGTGCAGATTATTGTGGGACATCCAAAAGATATCTTTTTGTAGATTATCGTGGGACGAATGGAGTATTTGTTTTGACATATTTATAACCTGGTTGAAATGGGTTCTGAAAATGAAACCATATTGGTCCTTTTGTATATGATATAGAATTGAATTCTGGGCACATGGGATTTGGCATGCTGGCTAGAGCTCCTGACTTTCAACCTTTCTCTTCCTAGGATTTATCTCCTAGGCGCTTCTGTACGTGCATGTGTGTGTGAGTAGTGAAAAAAAAATAAAATTGAATTCTGGGCAAATATAGAGTGATTTTTTTTCTATGATGTCAAGGTGTTTCCTCAAGCTTTAATCTGTGTGTTCTTGTATAAAGAATGTTAGACCCGGACATGAAACTGTTGTTCCCAAAGGCCAAGATTTGTTCACATCTCTCACTTTGTAAGACGGATGACTAAGATAAATTGCACGAGATGTGGGATCCACCAAATATCCAATTTATTTCGGTCATCTAGCAAAGTGAGAGATATGGCTGGCCAAATCTCGGCTGCTGCTGGGAGTAGCCAAACTAATATTCCCCATGTGAATGTCGAAAAAAGTTTCAAAATTGTTCTTGATCAAGATACGTGTTCAATTTACTTGTGCAAAAGAACTAGAATAATTTCATTCGAGCCTTGGATTAAATCATTTAATTCTTAACTGGACAGTTAACCAAATCTTATGCCATTAAATAAAAAACATTTACTAAAAACTACTTTTAAAAGATGGATATTACAAAAAATAAAAAAATAAAATCACACAAGTTGAATAATACAAAAAACTCCTTGAATATTACAAAACTCATTTTTTATTATTTTCTTTTACTTTTCTTAAATAACATTTATAAGTTGTTTATATCTGATAAATGCATTTATCAGTTGTTTATAACTGATAAATTTATTTATTAGTTTTTTTAAAATTATTTTATTTGATTAAACAACTGATAAATTTATTTACCATTTGTTCTTAATTGATAAATTTATAAGTTGTTTTAAATGGCATTTTATTTAAAAAGAATAATTGATAAATTTATTTATCAATTATTCTTAATTGATAAATTTATCAGTTATAAATACGGAATTTTTGCCAATTCAAAAAAAAAAAAAAACAAAAAAATATTTTTTTCTAAATAAAAGTAGTTTTTTGTAAAATTATAACTTACATGTTTTTTTTTTTTTTTTTTTTTTTTTTTTTTTTGTTTTGTAAATTGAATTTTTTTGAGGTAGTTTATGATAAAAACTCCTTTAATAAATTGCTTAATCAATGATTCATCATTAAACTCCAAATTTGTTTCTTGTTGTTATCCATTTGCGATACTTCCTCGATCCTAGAGTACACTTAATCAGTTATACATAAAATACATTTTTTTTTTAATTTAATGATCAAATTAATTGAATTTGTCACAAATTTATGTAAATACAGTATATTTATTCTCATAATCATTCAAAAAAATGGTAAAACTTTTTATTAATAATATTATTAATGAAAGTTCATTTATTTGTGGGCAAATAGCACTTTACTGTCACCAAGCTTACACAAAGTTGCAATTTTGAATCTAATGTTACAATTTTTGCAATTTAGTACACTTTATTTACATTTTATTGCAATTCAAGGCAATTTTGGATGATTATTAATTTTTGTGGACGGAACCCACTGCACGTGAAAGTAACGTGGCTTTGAAAGGGCAAAAATGTCTTTTCCACGTACACATGCCATCCATTTGAATGCTCCAAAATATTATGTGAAAATACAATGGCCAAAGACCGCAAACATAACAATGCAAAAGAAAATAAGAACGAATATTAGTAACAATTCAAGAATAAATAAATGAATGTAATAACCTGAAAATAAAGAGATTAGTATAAGAGTTTCCAATTATCCTTTGTCCGTATCTAGTCACAACCGCAACATTTGTCCGTATCTAGTCACAACCGCAACACTTCGATCCAAGAAGAAGGAAAAAAAAACATACACCAATACCCAGCCTTAATACGGTAGCCAGTACAGCAAAACCAGCCCCAACACCCTCTGAACCACGCCTAAACACACACACTAACACACTAGATAGATCAAACCTAACGTGAGAGAGCACCTAAACAGAGAGAGAGACAAGAGAGAGTAGAAATAGATCAGTCTTCCTCAATTCCTCAAGAACACCTCTCAGCTAAACCAACTGTTAATTAAGCTCTCAAAACCTCACTATTGACCCAAAGAGAAACCCTCAAATTGTGTAAATCCGTGTGTGTTTTTTGTGTGTCTGCAGCAAAAGGGGGAAGGGGGTTTATATAGGGCTGCAATGGAGAGGGATAAGGGAAAATCATGAGAATGTTAGGAAAAAATAGATCAAACTTACCAGTGGAAATCTCTGTTCTAAAAGACCCTGCCTAAGGGCGCGGCCAGCGCCAGTGCGCCTCTCCAACGCCTAGTTAAGCCCCGCCTGTGCCCCGACTAATCCCGACTAATCTCGATTACCCCCGACTACCCGCTGTGGCTAGGCCGAGCTCCGCCGCCAAAGATCCGCCTGGGCCGCTTTTAGAACCTTGGTGGAAATAAAAAAACCCCGAAGAAAGCGCATTACATCTTATCGAACATCAGAACGAAAGAAAGCGACCAGGACGAAGGATCTCGTCAAACAAACATTGATAGTAGAAGGGTAAATGGGCTGAGATGTTTGGGCCTAATTCCTTCACAAAGTGAGCTGCCCAATAAGAAAGGGCCTCCTACACTTGCACCATCATCACCCTCCTCATCCCATCCCGTCATCACCCTAATTTTTCCCATTCATGTCCACTCCTCCCCCTTCACTCCCCTCATCTTCAGCCTCTCAAACAACGTCAGTCTGGCTGAAGATGGAGTTCATGCGAGCAGGGAGGGATGTGATTTTTGGTTTTGAATTCAAATTCAAATTCAAATTCGGGCTTGGGTTGGGTTGGATTGAGAAGGTATGAGAAGAATTTAGGTTATAAATATGTCTAGGTCGGATGAGGAGGGAGAGAGGGTAAGAAATTGGTTGTTGGATTTTTTGTAAGAGAGATGATATATTAATTTCTGTTGATTAATGTCTAAATAGAGCTTCCATTGGAGCTATGTTTTCGTAATAGTTTGGTGGTCACTTGTCAATGGGTGGACGTTTAATGGCAGGTGGTGATGATGGCGGTGGAGGAGGGAAATGGGTGGAAGTGGGGGCCGCAGAGAGGAAAATAGTTGGGTGAGTAGGGTGGGGTCCGTTCACACTTGTTAATTGTGACTGAGTCGACATAACAAACCAAGGTGACGTAGCAAATGACGAAATTATACACACCCCTCTCTCTCTCTCTCTCTCTCTCTCTCTCTCTCTCTCTCTCTCTCTCTCTCTCTCTCTCTCTCTCTCTCTCTCTCTCTCTCTCTCTCACTTGTTTGTTGTTACACACTTACACTTTTGACCACCCATTAATTATTTATCTTTCTTTTTCTAAGGGGACCAACATTTATATCAATTGCATTATCTATCTATTTTTATTCCTTACCTATTAAAATCAAATTTTTATTTTTCAAATAATTAAAATATACACATATAAATAACCTTACATTTTATTATTTAAATTTTTTAGCATTAAATATCACATTTATTTAAAATAAAATATATTTATAATTAAAGGTAATAATCTTTTAACCAAAGTGGTCTTTGGTTCAACAAAAACAAGTCAAGAACCTTGTTTTAAGTAGAAATTGGAAGTCCACCAAATCACGTGGATTATATAATCCATTGCTTAGTTTCATCATTTACAACGTCATTTTGATGTTGATAGCACTCAATATATTCTCCCATTTATTTTTTTATTTATTTACTTTTTAATGTGCCACATTCTAAAAAAAAAAAAATAAGTACTCTCTTCGTCTGAGTTAATATTATTTTTTTTTAATTTTGTTTTATTACCCAGGTGATTTCAGTATGCTGGCGGAGGTACATCGCGTGATATGCTATCTGCAATCGGAGCGACCCTTATACTCCCGCCCTAAGGAGCCCTCCTACAGGCATTAACACTCTTACATCACCACCGATTAGGCTCCAAATGCTTTCCGCCAAAGAGGCATTTACATCACTCTTACAATACCACCGGTTGCCCACTGCCTCTGTAGAGATTCGAACTCCCCACACTGAGGTTGCAAGCCCAGCAGTGCTGCTTTCTTAACTGCACGGATGTGCCCCGAGGGACTTCAAAGGCTCCTGAAACGCATGGCAGAATTAAACCCACAAAATATTACTCCCTCCGTCCCAGACTAAGGGTGTACGGGGTGAATTTCACGCTTCTTAAGAAATTTTTTAAAAAATGAATAAAAGTTAAATGTGAGATAGAGAATAGTAGTTAATGATTGTTTTTTTTGTAAATAAGTTAATTTTATAAGGCTATAATTAATGATTTTTTTGTAATATGGGGTAGGGAATAGTAGTTAATGATTGATTTTTTAATAGGAGAGAGAATGAGTGGGAGGAATAGTAAATTAATAATTGATTTTTTTGTAAATATGTTAAAATTATAAAGGTATAATGAATGGTTTTTTTGTAAATATATGGAGATGATAAGGGTATAAATATATTCAAAAACTTGCCATTTATGAAAATAAACTTTTGGTGTAGGACGGATCAAAAGAAAAAGATGAACTCTTGGTCTGAAACATAGGAAATATTAGTTTAACTTTATACGAAAATTAAAAATTATACTCCTCTAAGCATGAAATTTAAGTAGGAAAGAGAAAGTAGGAAATAACAAGTGTGTTGTTATAAGTGTTGTAATTATGAGTCTTATTATCCATTTTAAAATATAAAGAAACTAAAAACTTTAAACCGATGATAAAGACTAAAAATAAATACACATTTTAAAAAAAATGGTCAATATGACTAAGGTTTTAACATGGGACTTGAATCTAAAAATATTGAACATCTTACTCCCTCCGTCTCAATTTAAATGTCTCATTTTTTTTTTTTTTGAACGTTTCATTTAAAATGTCTCAATCCAAAAAAGGAAAGTTTTTTTTACTATTCCACACATTTATTCTCTCTCTTACTTTATTTTTACACTCACAGTATTCTCTCTCCTAACTATTTTTTCCACTCATTTTCTCTCCTATTTAATTTTTCATACTCACAACATTTAAATTTTTTCTCTTTCTTACATCACTTTTCTTAATTTCCGCGCCAAACCCATTTTGAGACATTTAGATTGGGACGGAGAGAGTATAATTTTTACTCTAATAATTCAATTTCATAAATTATTTTATAATACCACTTCAACTAAAAATGTTTTTTTTTTTTTCTTAATTTCCACATCAACTAATAAATGTCATCTAAGAGGACTAATTCTTTGACCCCACCTATGACACGGTCTACCTGGCTGCCAGTTGTCCGTCCAGCTGTCGATCTCCTTCACTTAATTATCATTTTGCATCTAGATAATAGACATGGTAAAATTAAATAATTGGTTGCAACATTCCGATAGCCGACTTAAAATATTTATTTATTTATTTATTTATTAAAAATATGTAAAAGATCCCAAATGTGAATGGTTATTAACTTTTTGTGTTATTTAGTTATAAAATTTCCTTACAAAAAAAAAGATAGTCATACTCTCATCTTTCAAATTGATTGAATTTTAATCTTAGATACTCCCTCCGTCCCTGTTGAAGATGCACACTTTTTTCAAATCACGCAAATTAAGAAAATAGGTGAGAAGAAAAAATGTTGTCAGCGTAATTTGAAAATAGAAGAAAATTAGTGGAGGAAATAGTAAATTTGAAAAGTGTTACGAGTGTAATAGTGAATTAGGAGAGAGAATGAGTGGATGAAATAGTAAAGATTCTTTGCCAAAAAAGAAAAGTTGAAGCTTTTAACGGAACACCCATTTTAGTAAAAAGTGAAGCTTGATCCGGGACGGAGGGAGTATATCTTTAATTTTGTATATATTCATTACCAAGACTCCATTTGTTTGGGAAAAAATGTTTTTCTCATTTTTCGATGTTTGATAAGCAGAGAAAAATAGAGAGCATGTCTTACGAAAAATGTTTTCTCCACTTTTTTAAATAAAATGACTTACGGATTTTTTTCTCCGTATTTTATTTTTGGGAAAATGTTAACACTCTCACTCATACATCTAATTTTCCATACACCCCACATTACCCACCCAACATCAACCACCCCTACCCAACCCCCTACTCCACCTCCCTCGTAAAAAAAATTATTTATATTAAAATTATTTTTAAAGAAGCTCTCCACCCCCCACATCACTAAGAGCATCCACAATGGTAAGAGTTTTTTTCATAGTTTTTTTTTTGCAATTTCCAAGTGACACATCATAAACAACTCAAAAACAAAAATCTTTAAGCATTTTTCACAATGATAGAGCTTTTTCATCAACTTTTTTATGGCCCCCACATCCAAAATTAAATTATTTTCTTGCATTTTTCTATGAAGGAAAATATTAAGGAAAATAAAAATTATGGTTTTATTTAATGTTCAACATTGGAAAATGGTGAAAATTAATGGAAAGAGCTCCTAGAGAGAGCTCTTTGTAGAAGGAGCTACTCTTTAGGAAGGACCTTTTCAACTTTCTCTACAATGGGAAAAAGCTTTAAAGAGTTTTTTCATGAAAATTAAAAGCTCCCAAAAAGCTCCCATTGTGGATGCTCTAACACCCCAAACACCACCACCCCCAGCCCGAGTTTAAAAAATATTTTTTTTATTCATTTTTAAATTATATTTTAACAACTCCCCCACTATCAAACATTTTTTTTACTAGTATAAAAATTATTTTTTAACAACTCTCATCGCCACACCACCCCTCGCCCTCACCCACCCACCCTCCAACCAACCAACCCCCCTCCCACGGTCAAACTTTTTTTTACTCATAATTAAATTATATTATTTTTTAACAACTCCCACACCTAACCCCCTCCCCCCACTCTAGGCTACCCAACCTACCCCACACCTAACCCCCACTTTCGGCTATCCACCCTACCCCACCCCTACCCTATCTCCACCCTAGTCTACCACCACCTTACCCTTTACCTTTCTCGCACCACCCTACTTTACCCCTACCCTACCATATTCCACACCCACCTCACCCCTATTAATCCCCACCCCACCCCTACCCACCCCACCTCTATCACCCTTCCCCATCCTATCTTTTTCAACTTATTTCAGACTGTGTATTTATCAAAAAATATTTTTTTTATTTATCAAATACATGAAAATATTTTTCAAAAAACATTTTTCTTAGATGTACCAAACAGCCGAAAACATGTTTATTGAAAAAACAATTTCATTTTTCGAAAAACATTTTTACGAAAGTTTTTTCACGCAAAACAAATGGAGCATAAGAGTGAAAATCTGGGGAAAATGTGTTTTTCCTAGTGAGATTAGGAAAAAGAAAAAACTTGTTTTTAAATGTGTATTGACATTTTTGTAAAGAAGTTGAACTTCGTGTACAGTGATATTTTTGTAAATAAGTGAATCTTCGTGCACGTTGGGTATGTGGCAATAAACCTTCTTAATATCAAGTTTAAAGAGTATTTAATAACAATATTAAATGTTTCTAGATATAAATTGACAATCATATTTGAAAAAGGTACTGACGAACAAATCATCTGGATATAAAGCTCAAATGATTTTGGATAACAATATTAAAGTTTTTTTGATATTAATTAACAAGCATATTTGAAAAATGTTATGATAACAAACTTTCTGGATATAAAGCTCAAAGAATTCTAGATAACAATATTAAAGTATTTTGGATATAAATTAACAAGCATATTTAAATAATGTTATAACCAACAAAACTTCTGAATATCGACATTAAATATTTTAAATATCAATATTAAAGCTTTTTTAATATAAATATAAAAAGTACATTTGAACAAAGTTATATACAACAAACCTTCGGATATTAGATTAACAGAATAAGAATATTATCGATGACTATTTTAAAATTTAATACTCTCTCCGTTTCGGTCGAAATGTCTCAACTTTTTTTTTTTGGTGTCCCATTTAAAATGTCCTAACCCAAAAAATGAAAGTTTTTTATTACTTTTTTATTTGTGGGACCCACTTATCATACTCACAATACATATTCACTAACTATTCCCTATCCCACTTTCTCTTTCTTATATCACTTTTCATACTCACAACATTTATTTTACTATACACTTTTTTTTTTCCTACCTCACTTTCCTTAATTTCCGTGCATGGCCAATTTTGAGATATTTCAAACGTGAGATATTTCAAACGGGGCGGAGAGAGTATTTTCTTTACCTAAGAAAGTCAATGTAAATTTTGTTACAAAAACTTACACGTTCAAGACACGTTGAGCGCAAGTAACCAATAGAAATAAAGTGTCACCGCCACTAGTTTAAATATCATATAGTTTGACCATGGAAAATTTTGACTTCGGCTCATGGTCAATCACCAACTTGATTATCCTTAAAATGACTTTCTCAAAACTCAACCTATATATATAAACCCACAAATCATTTAATATCCTCATCTCATAATTCTAATCATCAAGTCAACCATATTCACACCACCGGAACTTTCAACATGAGTAGCTCCGACGAAGGCAGCGGCAATGGCAATGTTAATGGCAACCACAATGATTCAGTAGTAAAGTATAAAGGAGTAAGGAGACGTAAATGGGGGAAATGGGTGTCGGAAATTAGGGTCCCCGGAACCCAGGAAAGGATATGGTTAGGTTCTTACTCTACGCCGGAAGGGGCAGCCGGAGCTCACGACGTAGCTGCGTATTGTCTCCGGGGAATGTCGTGCCTACACAAGTTGAATTTCCCGGAGCAACTGCCGCCGACTGCTAGATTCGGGTTGTCGCCACCGTCGATTCAGAAGGCGGCGTCGGATGCTGGAATGGCTATCGACGCTCGATTTGCTTTTGATTCTTGTGGGTCATCGTCGGCAATGTCAATACGGCCACCGGTATATGGTCATCATCATCATCATCAACAACAACAACATTATAATGATCAGATGATTGTTGGAGAAGGAGAGCCTTTAAATATTTCAGTGGACGACTATCTTTGAGTTGCCCGCCAAAAAAATGAATGATCAATATTTTTTTTTTATTTTTTAAAAAATTGCTAAATTTAAAAATTTATTGATCATTTATTTTAGTATATTAGAATTAAGTTGCATATTTTATGTGGGAATATAATTAAGTCAAAAAGACAATTAATGTATGTTTGGATAACTTTATACTATTATGATATTAGTCTTATTAATTGTTAAAAACATTACTTCAAGTCCAAGGTATGACATAGTATACTCCCTCCGTCCCATTTGAAAATATATAAATTTTCATTTTTTTGTGTCTCATTTAAATTAAAAAGACACATTCTCGAAATGATCTTTTTTAATATTTCTTTATTAATGTAACCCAGTTGTCAAACTTACAATAATTATTCACTTACAATTCCTTACCCATTTTATTTCTCATACCTCACTTTTTTTACTCATAACACTTATTTAATTATATATTTTTCTTAATTTCTGTATTAAATTAATATTATGCCTTTTCGGATAGAACCGAAGAAATAGTTGTTATGTATTAGACTACTAGTGTCAATAATGAAGCAAAATGAAACTCATTGAACTTTGACTATTTGGTCAAATCTCTGGTAAATATTGGCTACAATTGAATTAGGTCAAAGATTGTGTGTTAATTAGATTATAAAAATCCCCTTTTAGGTCAAAACTTGACTAGAATTCTTTTGTTGATGTGGTCATAAACTATAGTTTATGTAAAGTTTGAGTCACACCGCATTAGGGTGGCAAATGGCTCCCTAAACTTCTTGTGAATGACATTGAGGTCCTTCTTCTTTTAAAATATCAATAACCTAAAATGTACAAATAACAACTCGACGTATTAGTCACAAACATGCACCATTTCAAGGTAAGTTAATTAGATGTTAGATTACTGACCGGTGAGGTAAACATGAATTTCGTCAACTAACTGTAGGCAACAATGGCAGGCACACATCCGGTCCAAATAACTGATTTAGCAAAGTTAACGAAACATTCAACAAAGTTAACGGAAAGTTCAGCGCAAAATTTAACACCACTTCTGAAATAAACAAAATGTATTCAACACGAAGCTAAAGGTTTGCAGTTCTTTATTCGACTTTTTGCTGACAATGGAACACATCCAATCCAAAGAACGGATTCAACAGAGTTAACGAAACATTCAACAAATGTAACAGAACATTCAACACATTCTTAAACCACTTCGCAACCAAATTTAACACAACATCCAAAATCAACAAACATATTCAAGATGAAGCTAAAGATTTTGCACTTCTTTATTCCATTTTTTGCTGATATTGAACGGGACCAGTTAGGAGCTTCCTAGGTGAAGAAGCAGGTGAAGAAGCCTCTAAAAGAGGTCTTCCCGTACCAATATAGGAAGTCCTTCTTCCCCCGTTATTTGCAAAGAGTAAACGGAAGGTCCAGTTGAGAACGTTTGGAGCAAAAACCCTGTAAAGGAGGAATATGTCGTACCAGCTTGGATATTTTACGTATGCGTCTCCACGACAAGCTCCGGATACAATCAACTTAGCAAACTCCTCTACGGGACCACCTGATGCCTGTACCTTGAATATTGCATGCAAAGTTTGATTTTCGAGGTCAGAATTAGATATTCGTGTACTTATTGAAGGAAAGGGAAAAAGAAAGTGATAAAAGAACTCATTATTCTAGTAAAGTAAAAATTTCCTATAAAACTAGAAACAGATACTTATTCAAGAACAAGGAGAGAATAACTTTTTTGATTTCTCAAAAAGTTATAGGAGTTCTCAAAACTAAATCACACAAATGGAACTATAAACAATTTGCAAAAAAAGAAAAAAAAAAAAAAACTTTGTTTCGAACATTCTCAAAACAAAATAAAAATGGACTTTACGCGTGCAAGCTCAAAGGCTCAAGTTCCCGAAACAGTGAATTGACGTGTTTCAAACCCCAACCAGTATATTTGTCCAAACATACTTCCATATAGTTTCAGTAAATGTATCAGATAAATTTGGTAGTAAGAGTCGAAGAGAATCTACCTTCGACCTTTCAACAAAGTAATAATAATACACACTTTGGCAAAGAGTAGATAATGGAACGGAGTTACCTCTCTTTCTTCCTTCCACTGCATCTCTGCACCTTCCTCCAGCATAAATTTCCCTCTGCTCATTTCTGTACCAATCCAACCATGTGTTGCTATTGTGATTCCAACGTCATCCCTCACTTCTAACCTCAAGGTCTCATAGAAGCTTATCAATGCAGCCTTGGCAGCCTAGTTGGTCAGAATTTCACAAGGAAACGATCAATAACAGGAGTAGTACATGTCACCCTTTTTTTCTTTAACAAAACCAAATATTTTTTTCAATCAATGAAGAAAGAAAAAATCATTAAGATATGGTGGAATATGTGCAACATATAATTAAATAAACAATCAGAAAATAAAACAGTACAAACAGATCAGCTAAGAAGGGACAGAAAATGACTATCAAGAATTAGTTCAGTTCCTCAGTTATTTAACATGTCGAACCAGAGACCCTTTATCAAAAGGTGGGTAACAACTACTTGCATGAAATATATTGAACTATTGAAGTACAAATGTAGGAAATGTTGTACTCACAGAGTATAAGCTCATTTTTGGCAGAGGTAACCAGTTCTCAACAGATGCATTAACTATGATTTGTCCATGATTCTGACGTAGATAAGGCAAAGCAACATATGTAGGGTAGACGTTACCCCAAAAGTTGATGTCCTGAAAGTTGAGAATGCCAAATGGATGAGAAATGTTAAACATTACCCACATATTTAACATTATAAGAATAAGAGTCTATACCATCAACACGGGGAATACAGATGCATCGGTAGCTTCCTCAAAGTAGAAAGTATGTCCCAGACTTGCTGTATTAACCAAATGGTCAACTGCAGAAAAGAAAAAAAAAAGAAAAAATGAAGCTAGATCCAGTGTCGGTTTGATTGCAGGAGGCATAACCAGTAGTCAAAAGCAGAGCATATACAATTATTACAGAATGATATTCTATAGAGAAAGGGTTATAAAAATCAATGATAGGAGATCTGGATTCACATAATTCCTTGAAGATAAAAAGGTACTCCCTCCGTCCCTAAATGCATGTCCAAATTTTATTTTAAGGGACACTCCGAAAATGTGAGCTTTTAAATATTCTTGTTATCCACTTTATAAACATTTAGTTTTACAATAATAAAATGAATATCAAAAAAAATTTGGTTAAAAACATTTAGGGACATAGTTTTTTACAAAAAAGACATTCATTTAGGGACAAAGGGAGTACTTTTTATCTTTCCGTATTTCCTTTTTTTTCGTGTGTATGTGTTGGGGGAGGGGGGGGGGAGGGGTAAGTGGGGGTGTTGCTTTACCACGTCCGTAGAAGTTAATGGTTTCATTGATGAATCTCCTACAGTCCTCCTCCTTCACAACATCTGCAGCCATAATGAGGACATTTCGTGCACCCAACCGTCTAGCATTTTCACTGATCCCATGCAGCCTGTACTCTCTCCTTGCAACCAATACCAGATTTGCTCCCTTCTTTGCATATGCATATGCAATTTGCTGGTGACACAAATAGGTTCATGAGTTTTAGTAGATTGCATTTAAGCATCTGCTATCTATCTATGCAAGAGATGTAACAACTGAGAATTTTGCAAACTTTAACTTGCATGCATAATCAGATTTAAACAAGTTAAGTTATTCTTAAGTGCTTTGTCATATATATTATACTCCTAAATGCTATGTATGATTGACAAAAAAAATTGGTAACAACAAGACAATTAAAAAGTAGTACTCCCTCCATCCAAAATAAATGTCCCAAAAAAATCAAATTTTGCTCTTGATCGAGAGCAGATGAAATTTGTTTTCGACATTCATTTTTGGACGGAGCAAATTTGAAATTTGGACATTCATTTTGGGACCGATGGAGTACTAGATTATGGTAATACACTCGAGTCTTGACACTTACCAAGTGGAGCATTAGAAAAGAGGGAAATAGGAAACCTTGATAATGATCATTAAAATAGTGTTACTAGTTTGACTTCAAATTTTGTAGGGGCAATTTACAATCAGTAGATTAGTCTAATATTGTCAGATAGTCTAATTACAATAATTAATTAAGAAATGCAAAGTTGTTTAGGGTTTAGGTGAGTGAGGAAAAACCTCTCCGATGCCGGAAGAAGCGCCGGTGATGACAACGACCTTGTCGACCATATTCTCAGAGAAGAAAGAGTTGTAAAGACGTTCGCAATTGTTGACAAAAGTCATAGCCGGCCACGAGAAAGCTAGCATCATCAGACTTGCTGGTGGCACCACCCAATTCAGCAACGAATTCACCAAATCCATCCCCGCTTCTTCGATCAATCAATTCAATCACCCAATCAATCAAGAAATCAATCCCTAAATTGAATTATCAAACGGAGAGAAAATGGTGGATTATGCAAGCCCAGCCGCAGTAATTGAATTTTATGGATCAAATCGAAATTTGTTGATGATATCATGGTAATGAAGGTGGAGGCGGAGGTGATGAAGGATGTATAACACGTGTGGGGAATGGCGGGCTGACGAATGGAAGATTTCTTGGATCTTCTGCATGGGAGAAGAAGAGGAGAGTAAATGCTCATCACCATCGTCATCTTCTTCGTCTACTTCCCAATGTGACCGTTTCTTTTTTCTTTTTGTCTTTTCTAATAGAGATTATTTAGAGAGTCAATTCCTCTAGGGTCCCTTTGCAGAACATTAATGCTTATAAGAACCGGTCTTTCTCAATATTCCCTTCTATAGCCTCTTGGACAAAAATAAACCAAAACTCGTAACTTTGCGCTACGCTCTCCTATTTACATTCAAGCGTGACTTCGAGAGTCAACTATTAGATTAAAAAAAAAAAACTCTGAGAGTCAACTCTCGTATACGAGGAAGAAAAAACCTAGAAGTTGTCTCTAGAAAGCAAAATGTAAGAAATGATTGTGATGATCCCACGTATTTTGGGGTGTCTGAATGATGTAGGATATCTGGCTGGATATTGATTTGTACCTGGAACACAATAACAGCAAGAAGCACAATTAAGGACAAAGTCGAATGTTAATCCAGCTCAGGCTCTCGGGTGTGAGAGTAAGATCCCTGGGTATTGAACTGAGATATAAGACTTTGAATGTCTTGAGTGAGTTGTGTGTTTAGGATTTAAACAATGTGGCTTATGGCTCGTCTGGTACACAGTTTTATAAACTGAGAGTTTTTAAAACGGAGCTTATTTCTGGACGCTATAATTTTGAGCGGCCAAAATGTTCTCAACTTTTTAAAATTCAACCGTTTAAAACTCTTAACTAACACGCTTAATAAAAAAAAAGCTGAATTTTTTTATCTCAGTTTTAACAAAACACTCGACAAGACAGGCCTTTACAAATATAATTTGACACTTACCTTGTCCATGGGGACGAAGGTTGATATTTATGGGGAATGAGAGTTGATCGCTGACGTCAGCCCTAAGGATATCTTTGTCTTTGACCAAGGACACGTGTTCGCATCTGGTTGGACCTGCCAGTAAAGTAAGATTCACTGCAGAGGAATGTCGCTGATGTGGACAGGAGTCGTGTACAGAGGAGAGTTGGCGCGGCGCATTAATGGCATAGTAGGCGCCTGAGCCGCATTCAATGCGATGGGAATAAGATGGCTTCTTTATATCAGAGCACGTTAGGAAACTTGCTCAATAAGCTTTGGCTTTAATCGGGAGTCTGGTATGAGTCTGCGGTCAATATGGTTGACGCGATCATGAATGGCACGGTCACCTTGCTGGCGGTCAGGCTGTCCTCGCGGTCACCTTGCTGGCGGTCTAAAAGGATCGCGGTCTTGACCCTGACGATCTATCTACTTTTAGGAATTTTTGATAGAAAAATATTTATCCTTTAAGAAATATACGAAAGAAATATATGAAATACTCCCTTTATTCCTAAATTAAGAGATATTTTGACAAAGTTGACTTCATTTATGGCCATGGACTCTGGACCCATGGGCGATATAACAAATCCATAAATATTCGGGCGAGATTCATAATTACACAAAAAACCACAATCAACATTACCTCTGCCCATCTGCTCTTATAACCAAAGATATAAGACTAAAATTACTCTTGTACCTAGTTAAAAGAGTATTTTTTCACAATTTTTCACTTTTTTAAAAAAATAATAAAAGTTCTCATATTTTATTAAATAGTCTGCTCATATACCTAAAGATATAAGACTAAAAGTACTCTTATACATAGGTATAAGAGTATTTTTTTTCTTCATAATTTTTCATATTTTCTTAAAAAATAATAAAATTCACTCTTATATCTAAATGTATAAGACTAGAATTACTCTTATACCTAGGTATAAGAGTAATTTGTTCATTCTAATTGTGAACAAAATACTCGTATACACCTGGGTAAAAGT
Organism: Adenophora triphylla var. japonica; assembly: GCA_022495995.1. Lineage (NCBI taxonomy): Eukaryota > Viridiplantae > Streptophyta > Magnoliopsida > Asterales > Campanulaceae > Adenophora > Adenophora triphylla. Next base: position 247,702 of record JAFEMH010001953.1, on the reverse strand, counting down.
ATTTTTTTTAATGTGAAAAAAAATCCTAACAAAATCAAAATTGAGCATGTAAAGTGATTGAAAAGGAAATGTGTTGGGGATGAAGAGGATACGTACCTGAACACCGAGGGAGTGAAGACCCGGAGACAGCGAAATGGTGTTTCATCGTTGAAAGCGCTTATGAAACGAAGAGTTTTAGGTTGTTATGGAATTCTGATCTTAACCTCTATTTGTATGTGTGTTTTTGAATCTCGTCTAATCTTTTATGGAAAATAGATTGGGGTGAAGGGCCTCATAGAATTATTTCTTTTTTTTTTTACAATTAAATGGCAAAGATTGTATTATCAACCCTTTAAAAATATTTAATTTTGCAAGTACAAATTAAATAGTGGGAAAATTGATAAAAGTTATTTAGATACAAAGTTCATTTACAAAAATAGCATTCATTTAGTAACAAATATATATATATATATATATATATATATATATATATATATATATATATATATATATATATATATATATATATATATATATATATATATATATATATATATAAAAGTTGATGAGCAGGGCTATGGATTTGCCATGTGTAAATACCTTGATAAAAGTTGATTATTGAGAAGTCAGCTCATCATTATCTCAAAATCTATATGACTTTTGATATTCTCTTTATTAGCTAATACTATTAGTTAATAACTAGTTCATAGCCCGTCGAAATTCGACGGGAATAATAAAGCTAATCAATTAAGAAAAATTGACGCAAAGCATTTTCAGAGAGAGAGAGTCTTAAAACTATAGTACATAATTAAAGTTGGGACCTCTTCAACAACCAACTGGAAACATCTATTACAATAATGAAGTAATTTTATGAGGGTCTCATTCATTCAATTCTTTAAAATCAAACCATCTATTAAGGAAGTTTGGGAATGGAATGATAAATGTCATCTATATCTTAATACAACCAACTAATACAAAGTAAACAACTGATAATGCAATTAATACACATCTGCAATCATGACCGCAGCATGACCAAGATGCTCCTCTGCATCTCTTCTCAGCATGAACGCCTGTAAGTAAACCAACACAAACCCATTAAAGCACCCCCAACAAAAGTAACTAAAATGCACTATAAATTTTTTATGAGTAACCAGCTCATGTAAAAGCTTGACCCATCAGAGAGAATATTGTGGTATCAGAACAACCTGACCATTCATTTTTTATATTTTTTTAAGAGAACCAGGACGACAACTGGGAAATTTTATTAATGATAAATAATAAAATTACATCGATGAGCTGGAATATAACCCAACTCTAAAACCACAAAACAACAAATCATAGCCCAAGAATAAAACCCAAACCAAAACATCAGCCCAACACCAGATCCATCCCAACAAAGGAGATTAAGGGCGGCCACACAAGAGCAATGGCGGCCGCACAAAACCGACCGAAGCAATAGGGCGTCCTCACAATGACTTGGGCGGCCGCACAAGTCTGGCCGAGACATAAGGGCGGCGGATCCGGTAACACAATAATTTTGATGACTTTTCAAAGTAACAATACTTATTTTTGAAGCATGCTTCAAAAATAAGTATTAAGCATGCTTCATAGTACTAACTTTGGTTTTCCACTGTCATATCTCGACGGGCTCAACATCATTAAGGCACAAACACCTTCATTCCTTTATTCTTTCTGAAAGCATTCTTGCTTCAACTATATGTTTTCCCATTTGTAACGATCATTCTCGTTACGTTGCATAATGCGAAGCTTGATCAATGTTTCTGAGTAGCATCACTATACACCCAACCTTCAGACGTATGGAATGGTTCGGCAATCCGGAGCATTTAATCGTATTAAGAAATTCAACAGAAAATACATCCTCGTGGCCAGCAATATCTCAGTCCTCCTTACTGATGCTATCAGAACTCATATACAACACTTCATCACCGGGCAACATCGACATCACATAATCATTGATAGTATCTACTATCTCATTAGTTGGTGCCAAAATTGCTCTATCCTGAAAAAATCCATCAATGCACATATTGTGTAATATGTCAGGATACGTGTTTTCAACAATGATTGCAATAGGATCAGTTGTATCTCTTATCAAAATATCATCGGGTAACTTAATGTCAACTTCTCCATCATTTTCTTCACCGACATCCCCATCTCCTACCCGTAATATCCATTCAGCAAAATTTTTGATCTCTAGAACATCAGAAGAAGAAGAGGAATGTACCTACATTTAGGCAATGAATGAGATGAAACATTTAGTTTCTGCAACAGGGAAATGTAATATGTAAAGAGTTTTAAATTAGATCATTTACCTGCAATCTCATGTTTTTTTGTCAATTTTAGGACCTCACATGAATTCCAAAGTTTAGATGAACTGATGGTAGCATGTACAATATCATGTCGGCTTCCTTTAGGCACAACAGACAATATTTGCCTGAAATCTCCTCCAAAAACAACAACTAATCCACCAAAGGGCTTATCAGAGCAACGACCATCATGAGTACGCATAATGTCCCTCAAGCTCTGGTCAAGCGCCTCAAAGCAGTGCTTGTGGGCCATCGGAGCCTCATCCCAAATTATCAGCTTCGTTTTCTTTAGGAGACCACACAAATCAGAACCTGGCTTAATCTTGCTGCAAGTTGAGCTTTCATCGACTTGTATGGGTATGCCAAATGCAGGTGAGCGGTCCTACCCCTCGGAAGTAGCAACGAAGCTATACCGCTAGAAGCCACTTGGAAGAACTATATCCCTCCTACTTCGCAAGGCAGAGCACAATGTCTTCCATATGAAAGTCTTCCCGTGCCACCATACCCATACAAAAAGAAAACTCCACCATCTCCTCTATCAATAGCCGTCATGATCTTTTCATAAACCATCCTTTGTTCTTCAGTCAAACATTTATGTAATCTATAGTGCTTTCGGCCTTCATCTCCTCAACATCATAAGACATTTCATCCAATATTAGCATATTCTCCGCATCGAAATTACGAAATTGCTTGGTTGAGGCATATCTTTAAAATTTTGTAGGCCATTTTGCAATTATTGCGCGATAACTTATCAATCTCGGCCAATGCACAATTTTTAACTTGCTCTTCCTTGAGTGTCAAACCTATGTATAATAAAATAGATTGACATTAAAACAAAAAATGATAAAAAATGATTAACTAAATACTCCCTCCGTCCCAGAAGTGAAACTTTGAGAAAACTTGATCAAACTTTAACCACTAATGTAAATACAATATAATCCCTTAGTAACAAAATAGAAAGTAGGATTCTTACTTTGGGATGTTTTCGAGGCGAAATTTGCTCTTGATACATTGCTTGTTAGTCAAAGTTTGATCAATTTTACCAAAAGTGTGCCTTCTTCTAGGACGGAGGGAGTATAGTTGAAAAACTAATCAATAGAATAAAAGATTGACCAAGATTATTAGTCAAAGTATGATTTAACATAATAAAGTATTTACCAGGATTGTTAAAATTCTTTTGATGCTTGTAGTTGACATCGTCGACGGAGAACTTTGCCAAGTTTGATTCCAGGACATCTTGTGGCCTCGACATACTATTAGATAATAGTAGCATTGCGAAAAGTCTTCGTAGATAATCCGGTGACCCCCATTGACTTGCTTCTTTTATTCCATCAACATACTCCTTATCATCGTCTAACAATCCTAGTGCATAACACGCTTTTTTGTAATCACCGTGCACTATATTATTTACAGTTCTCAAATTATCGTAACGCGTAGCACTAACAATGTGATTTAACATCAGCCTCAAATAGTAGATATCGCCTGAATTGATGGGGACATGATAAATTCGTCCAATTGATGTGCCTCTCCTTCTAGGACGCCATTCTCGCTTTGACTTATCCCAAACAAAATGTTGCGGAAATTTGTAATACTTGTACTGTCGAGCCTCTGGATTCTCACGATTGATCTTCATCCACTGTAAAAATTGTGATTGGCCAACAGTAGGCTTACCCACAACATCCGTAAGATAATCTCCATCTCTGAAAGGAATGGATTGATCTCCCTCTAAATGGAAAGATAAGCGCTCTACAGCGGGTGTCCTGTAATGGATATCAAATGCAAATATTCTCCACATCGCTTCACATGCAGAGACATATCGATAATCGATATACCTTTTAATTTCATCATTCACTTCAAAACCTACCCCTGATACATCACTTCCCTTCTTGATATACTTGAATAAGTACTTTATTGATTTGCTTTGATTACAGTATTCCACGTTGATGTGAGCCCGGTACTTCAACAACAGCTGTGGATTATAAGGCACAATATACCTATTATCAAGGAAAACTCCATTTTTGTGTACATTTGCCCCAGTGTCTCTCCTCCGGTAAACATAATATCCGTTCTCGTCAAAGGAAGTGCCTTCATTAAAGCTTTTAGGGGAAGTTCTTCGTGCATCTTTTGTTATCCATGCAAGGAGATTTTAGGTTAGAAACACCACAAGGACCATGAACCATATATTCTTTCACGGCCTCGTACAATTTCGGATCAGTTTCTTTATCGGGGATCTCAGCACTTATACACTTGTCGACATCCTCAGCGATTAGTGTTTGGTATTTACTTTTGAGAAAAAGAAGATTATGAACATGGGGAAGACCATGTTTTTGAAACTCCACTGTGTAAACAACTGTATAAAATAAAAAATGTGTATAATTAAAATTATTGTACCAAAAAATAAAATATGTGGTTTAGTTATTATATATAGCATTCGTCCTACTATAATTTGTAATTTTGATCAAGTTAACCAAAATTATCAAAAAAATGTAGGACAGATGGATAAAACAATTATATTAACAAACGATATTCAACTACAACACAGATATATTGTGAAAGGATTACTTACGCGCATTAGGCTCGCCAAAAATTTTCTTTTCCTTCAAATCCTTTACCAATTCATCAAGCTTCATCTTAAAAACCCTACATAGAATATCAGCCCTATCTTAGGTCTTCGCCCCTCCTTACGAACAAATCTTGTAATTTACGGCCACTTTGGATTGCGGGTAAACGTGATAAAGAGTGATGTATATCTGTCCACACTGCAAATAGCTAATGCATCTTGGAAATTACGAGTCATCCACCGCTGTCCACCGGTGTATGTTGGCGACAACACAACTCGTCTACCGCGAGACGATGGATCGATATCTCCTCTTGAAACTGCATCTGTAAGTTTCCTATAAGTTTCGACCCTAAGAGCGGGTTGATTATGACGAATCAACTGAAGCCTCTGTGTGTCCATCATTATATACGTATCAACCATAAACTACTGCAATAGTCTTCCACTTCTCATAAGTTGGTGTCCTTCTGCATACGTCTCCTGTAGTCGAAATGATAAGAACTCTTTCAAAGAAAGATTGGGTCGCTTTGACATTGGAGGCATATTTCTAGGAATATACGTATAGAACCCGTCTTCCCCGTAAACAAGCAAGCGGCGGGTGCTTGAAGAGGAGATAACATGGGTTGAATTCGTGTATTTGTTTAAAGTCACCACACCGCTTTTCAACTATAATGTCTCTCACATCAGGTGTATCTTGAATATCACCCTCGATAAGAGCTGCCACTTCAGAAGTTGTTGGCAAATTATACGTTCTTCCATCCTTAGATCGCTTTCCTATCAGTCGAAGCTTTATCTCACTCGAACCTCTCAAAGAAATACGCTCTGCAGCTGTTCTGTAAATCTTCGCATACGGGTTGTTTTCATCAACCATTTTTCTTAAGTCCGCTACAATCGAGTAGTCAAATTACGAACTCCTACATTTCTTGTAAAATATATGCGCAAGCAATATATAATTAGTCGATATAATAACATGAAATATATAGACATCCAATCACCATAATGGCTGATCATTTAAAAACAAATCAGTCTCTATTTGTAGAGGAAAAAAATTATGAATTTTGGTGTAAATTTTTTTTAATTAATTTATTATAAAATAATTGAGGTCAAATAATTTGGGGGAAAAAATTTGTAAATTAAGGCATCCAATCAAAAGCACTTGGTGTTGATTTCAATGTCTAATATCTACATTTATACCATAAACGTAAATGACTAAGATACCCTTGACAGATTTCTAAATTTAACAATTTGATGTTGACGTTTTTTAGCGCCAAATTTCCATTTTGATCACTTTCTTACTTTTAATATAGTATAGTTTACCTTTTACTTTTTAGATTCATACTTAGAACCCATATAGTTGTGTAACTTTAATTTTTATTGATTTTCTTGTTTTATCCTTTAAATTAAATGTGGGTCACATGAATGACACATGTTCATCTAACTTTTCGAGACGGAGAGAGTATATTTAATAATTTTATAATAAGAATTAAAACTAAATTTTAGATAACTTTAAATATACACAATGTGTTTGTAATTGCAGCTTATATATATGATTAATTATAAAAAATAATTTACTTCCTCCATACCAAAACTAAATGATTTTTTTTATCCAAAATGAAAGAACTTTCAAAAAGAATTCTTAAAAAAAAAAAAATTTCTTAAATGATATTTTACCAAAGTACTTTTCATAATTCAATATATATTTGTAAAACTAAAAGTTTGAAAGTGAATAGCAAAACATATACTACATTTTTTCTATTAAAAATTATTATTTTTTAAATAACTCTTATAGCAAAAAAAAATCACTTTTTTTTTTTAAAAAAAAAGCTAAGGGGGTAAGAGAAAACTTTATTTTCCGCTCAAAATACAATCTTAATATAAAGAAATAAAAAATAATACAAAAATAAAGCTCAATTCAATCAATTATTTTATATAATTGAGTTTGTTTTAAGCTATATTTTTGAAGCGTAACTCTCTCATCTTGTACTTTTTTTTGAAGCGTAATTAAAATGATATTCGACAAAAAAATTAAAACGATCATAATTTTTGTTAGTCTTTTTAATGTCTAGCATAAAATAAATTAACACCATTATTGAGATCATTTTTTTAATTAATATTTACTATAGAAGATAAATAAAACCGAATCTGGTAACACAATAATTTTGATGACTTTTCAAAGTAACAATACTTATTTTTTTATCTGTGTTTTATACGGACGACACTAAACTACATTTAATTATTTATGCATTATGTAATATCTAAAAAACATAAATATTAATGTGCTTTTTTTTAACAATAAATATTAATGTGCTATACAGAATATAGTCAAAATAAATGTTGTTCCCCCAATATTCATTATACAAATGATTAAAACAACAATTATTTACTCATATTTATCAACAATTAAACCCCAAAAATCTGACTTCCTAGGCCTACAAATATGCATTACTCCTATATTGTATCATTATGATCTAAAAAAAATACCCCATCTTATGATTCCGACCAAAATGTTAGACAAATTTAATTATACATAATTTTAAAATTGTCACTTCTAATAATTTCATTTCAGTTGTGTTTAAAGAAGAGTTTATATAATAAAATAAAAAGAATGTTTCCTAGAAATGACCTCTTTGTATCTTAATTTTATTTCAGTTGTGTTTAAAGAAGAGTTTATATAATATAATATAATAAAATAAAATAAATTTTTCCCAGAGATGCCCTCTTTGTATCCTAATATTTTAATTTCACAATGCTTTAGATTTCTCAATTTTCATGGTTTAAAAAAAAAGATTTTTTGTAGAAGATTTTTCAATTTTACGGAAACTTTCAATCCCCACACATCCACCCACACTATCCGACCATCACGACTACCATATTTAAATTAAAAAATACAACAGGTAAAAATAACACAGATCTAGAATTCAATTTATTTTTCTTAAATTATATTTCATGTTTGTCCGAAAACATTATCGACGTCTTTGATATTCATCCACAACTATCCTCATAAGATTAGATTGTACAAAAAAAAAACCTACCCTCAAAAGAAAAAAATTAAGGACAAATAAATATTTATTATAGCACAGAAAAAGTATGCCATTATATAAATCAATAATTCCTTAAATTTACAATAAGACCAATTAGTACAATATAAGTATATAATTTTTTGTTATTGAATTTTATCATTGATTTTCTCGTTGGAACTAAAAAGCCAATGCTTCACTTTCTTGAGCTATTAAAAAATCCATGTAAGGAGATTATTTGAATATTAATTGTTATCTAAATTTAAGCATATACTTAAAATTATTTAAAATTTGAATTCAATCTCATTTAGAAATTGATTGATTTAAAGAGCAATAGAGATCTAAACTATAATTTAACACAAATCTGAACCTCCTTCATTGCATAGTTTTTCATAGCTTAAGCAAATAAATCATTTAAGAAAATATTTTGAATATTAATTATTATCTAAATTTAAACAAAAATTTAAAATTATTTGAATTTTAAAGTCAATCTCTTGAAAAATTGATCGATTCATTGCCTGTAGAAATCTAATCTATAAATAAAATGCAAATCTTTAACCTCCTTCCTTGCATTTTTTTTTCTCATAACATTTCAGTCTTTTATTCCAGCAGCCCAAGATATTTAGGTCATTTGACGTTACCGTGAACGAGTTAACCGAAGATGTGCATAAGTATGTTGAGGCTATGATCACATTACCTCAGTCATTGGTACTGCCAACATTTTGGTTTAAAATTTGGATCAAAATTTGTACTCCCACTTTCTCAAAATGAATGTCCAAGTTTATTTAAATTTGCTCCTGGTTAAAAACAAATTTGAAATTTTTGGACATTCATTTGAGATGGAAGAAGTATTCAAGTATCTATAACTCAAAACGATATACATCATATATTGGTTTGTCATTTTAAATTTTACAAGTCTGCCCATTGCTTAGAAAATAAACTAAGAAATCAACATTACAATATACAAAAAGAATCAACAAAAACATATGAAAACTCATCCGAGTAGTGGATGGTTATCTTAGAATTTCATAGAGTTCTCTTACTTGCTTCTCTTCCAATGTTGTTACTCATTTCTGTGAACCTTGAAACAATTCGTACTCGTTGTGAATAATTTGGTAGCTGTAGACTACAACAAAGAGAAGATAATAATTACTTTCTTCGCTCAAAAACTGAATGATCAAAAAAATTCAAAATTGATCTTGATCAAGAATGAATGACGAAAATATTTCAAATTTGATCGTGATTAAGGGAAAATTAAATTATTTTTTGCCATTCGTTTTGGCACAGAGATAATAATATAATTAGCAAGCTATGAATTTCTGAAGCATTTTGCAAGGCAAATAAAAGAATATGGATACTTACATAGAACAATACATTACCAACGGGATTTCCCCGATGTGTTGACTAACGTCAATGAAGATCTTGCTTAGAAAGAATATTGATAATAATGATGTGCAAACAAAAGAAGCAAAAGAGAGTAAGTAAATGACAATGGTCGAAGAATAAGAATTTCACCTAAAAATGTCAATCCTGTATGCATGTTCAACATGATACATCACTCCCAAGCCTAAATGACATTTAAATTTTTTTTCCTGTGAGTAACAATTATATTAAGGAAAGCATTAAAGGAAGATATTTGCAAATAAGGAAAGACTATGTGCACAGTAATCATTGTCCAAAACTGAATAAAATGGCATTTGGGGAAAATATTATAAATAAGGGAATGATTTTGTGCTCTAATAATTAACCCTTTTTTAATATTTGAATTAGATTTTTGAAATTCAAATCAAATTCTATGAACTTCTTTAGTGATTTAAAAATTTGAAATTCAAAGAGAATTCCATGGATTAGTTGACTCGGCCTATTAAATACCACTATTTCATATTAGTGATTTAAAAATTTGAAATTCAAGATTTGTTTACATGATTTATATAGGAAATAATTGACCAATGAGAGAATTACATCCAATCACCACAAGGACCATGCACCATATTTTTTTTTTTAATTTTCGGTGATAGCAAGAAATAATGGCTGACCATTTAAAAACAAATTTTCGGATTTTTTTTAATTGGAAAATCTGTCAATTTTCTCTTCATTAATTGGAAAATCGTTTGAATTTTAGAATTGGTTTGTTGAGATATGTTGAGATTTGGAAAATCGTTTGAATTTTAGAATTGGTTTATTGATGTATATGTATCTTTTTGATAAATATTTGCTTAATTTTAGAATTGGTTTGTTGAGATTTGGAATTTTGAAGGAAGTTTATTAATTAAATATGGATAAGAGATAATCAGGAACATTTTCAGGAAGTAACTATAATTTTGGATTAGTTTAAATCATTCCTAAAATAAACTCATTTTATAACTAAAAATTCAATTTTTGAAATTCAAATTTACTTTTTCAAAATTTATTGAATTATCCGAAATAGTAGGAATTAGGTTTTTTTTTTTGAATGGAGGAAATAATGGATGACCAATTGAGAAATGCCACGTGGCTTTCCACGTCATAATGCCACGTGGCGCAGTGTGAAGGCTTGAAATTCTTCTTCTTTTATATATTATATAGATAATAGTTATTATATAGGTTAACTGTTACTATTAATAGTATTAGTTAACTATAATAGTTATTATATAAGTTAACTATTACTATTAATTGTATTAGTTAACTATAATACTTTCTATATATGTTAACTATTACTATTAACGGTAATATTAGTTAATCATAATAGTTAATATATATTAACTATTAATATTAATAGTATTAGTTAATTATAATAGTTACTATATATGTTAACATTGCTATTAATAGTATTAGTTGATCATAATAGTTACTGTATATAGGTTAACATTACTATTATTAGTATAATTTAATCATAATAACTACTATATAGGTTAACTATCACTATTACTGTAATTAGTTAATTATAATAGTTACTATATAGATTAACTATTATTATTAATAATTATAATAGTGACTGTATGTGTTAACTATTATTATTAATAGTATTAGTTAATCATAATAGTAATTATATAGGGTAACTGGGTAATTATTACCATTTAGTTTAATATAAACTAATATTATTTTTAAATATAACAATTACTATATATGGTGACTATTAAACTTACTATTTAAAAAATAGATATCATTATAGTAAAATATAATTAGAAATATTAAATTTCAATATATTAGAATATCTTAGATAATGCTTCAATATTAGTTAATAATAATAGTTACTATATATAGGGTAACTGATAATGTTTAATTTAATAGTTAATATACTTCGTATTTGGTAAATATTAGATGTTAAACATACTATATTAGATCAATATTCCCATATTGATTAATATATTAGTTAACCATAACTAGAAAAAATATTTTTTAAAAACATAATAAAAATATTATTCTAATAATACATTAGATGTACATACTGGTTTTCGCTAATTATATTTACTAATCATAATATGTGTATGTAGGTAGTATAAAATCATTAATTATCAAAGATATCTAATATTATTAATTCAATTATCTATAAATTAGAAGTTAATTAATAAAAATAATAATTCATTGTTATTATTCAAATTTCAATTGTCATAATAAGTACAAACTACTATATACAACAAAAGTTAAAATAAAAAAATCTCCTGAATTTATAAATGTAAATTTTTTGATTAATATAAAATAGATTTAAATCACCAAAAAGAAAATGTCATGCTAATCTATACTCCCTCCGTCCGCATACTTACTTCACACTTTCTATTTTGGGCGTCCAAATACATACTTCACACTTTGTTTTTTTACCTAAAATGGAAAAGAATTTTTATTATTTCCTCCACTCATTCTCTCCTACATTATTTTAATACTCACAACACCATTATAATTTACTATTCCCTCCACTCATTCTCTCTCCTATTTTACTTTCACACTCACAACACTTTCAATATAATATTTCCTCCTTAATTTACGTGAGAACAGTAACTGTGAAGTTACTATGTGGACGGAGGGAGTATATCTATATAATATAATAAAACAGAAGAAAATGGAGTTCACACAGCTTGCCACGTGGAATTATGACGTGGAATTCCATGTGGCTCCTTCTCATTCGTCATCCATGTTTAAAATTAATTAGTAATAGTAATTAGTAATATACTTATTAAATTCGAAGTTGCCATAGATAACAGTCAAATGAAGTATATCTCATTATCTGTATTATGGGCAATGTTTGAAAGTGGTATTAATTTGAAATTTAAATCCAATCAACTTTTCTCTTTGATTTTCATACAAAAGTCAAATCATAAGTCATTCCTAAAATATTAAATTTTGAATTTCATATTAAACTTAAACAAGTAGGAAACGAGTAAAGAAAGAATTGTAAAATTATTTGAAATCTAAATTCAATCACATTTAAAATAATTTCGAAATCCACAGTTTAAAATTAATTCACCATGACTTATGCAATTACCTTTAATAAGATTTGATAATAATAAGTCGGTTATACAGTCCTTAAAATAAATGTATCTTTTGAAATTGAAATTCAATCTCATTTCTAAATTGATTGATTAGTCGGTTAATGATACAATTTTTGGCCTGTCATAACACCGGTCAGTGAAACAATGTGTGAATATAATATTTAAAAAAATAGACGGAATTTGATAATGATCCATTCTCACCAATTGTCATATGCCATGGGTCACAGTCAATGAAGGGTTGCATTTTCAGATTTTAAATTTTAACTCAAAATTTAAAATTTAATCCTAATACATGAAAGACCCGTGGTACCCTGAAGCACGCATCAAAAATGCATATCAATCCATCTTTTTCCGAAGTAACGGAGTTTCTTAGCAATTAAATGAAAATTAAACTCTAACAAGAACCTAGGAATTTGTTTTACTAATTCTGATCGTTTGGTTAAATTTCATATATCATTATTCTTTTACAGGCGCAGTGACATTGAATTTTCATCCAACAACCGTTCTTTATCTACTATCACTAATGATAGTAGTCATATCAATAGTGATAACTAGTTGAAAATCGGAGAATTCAAGACAATTGGTGATTTGCTCACATTTACAGAGGTATATAATAATTTTTGACTCTTTTTTTTTGTTCATTTAACCTCACATAATTTCTCTTAATATAAATAATTATTTTTATTAGGTTGGCGAATACACCATATTGACAACGATATCTGTTGTGGATTCACATGCTAAATGGTACTACGATGGTTGTAGCAATGTAAAGTGTGCTAAAGAATTTGACAAGAGCGCAAAAAACTGCCTAAAATGCAGTACACCCTATGGCAACATTATTTCGAGGTAAATGCTTTTATAGCTATCTTAGATATTATAAATACTATAATTATTATAATTATTTCTGTTTTAAAATACAAACATTAAGTAAAGACAAAAAAACAAAAAAATTGTGAGGAGAATAAGAAATAACCTGTTCTAGAATGAAACAAAAACTGAAAGGATCAATTAGTAGCTTACACAAAGGAATTAACAACAAATTTCAAAGATAGATCATCTAGAGAAAAATTGAAACAAATAAATTGTTGGGTCATAAAACATTTACAAAAATCTGTTATATTCCTTAACTGGAAAAAATTATATATTCAACGACAAATGTGAGTAATAAACAAAATAAAAAAATGAGAGACCTAAATTTGACCATCCTCGGAGATTATAGTTATAAAAATGAAACAAATAAATTATTGGGAAACCAGGTATTTCAATAGAAACAGATGGGTAAAGTTGCAGATAAGGGGTTATTTGTCAATCAAATTTGAAATCATAGAGCCAAGAGTGGGAATCCCACCCTTTCCTCAAGTCATGTATGGGTCGCTTGCCACATAAAGAATTGAATTGGGGGTTTTGTTCATCTACAAAATAAATTCAAAAGTAAAAGGTTATCAAGTGACCATTTGAAGCACCAACGATAAAGCAGAAAAAATCAGGAGAACTAATTAACATTATTTGCTACTCAATTTGATTCGGGCTATAGCAAAAGAAACATGTAAATTACCCTGAGATTAATGCAAAAAAATGAACAATTCTATGAAGCCCTAATTGAAAATAACCTAATTGGAACTACAACATAACATAGAAAACTAACTTGAGGATGTTGATTTAGAAAATCCAGAAGAATTGAAACGTTAGCAGATTGAAACAGGAGCAGAAATTGTGAGAAATGGGGGAGGTAATAAATTCATATGTATATCGAAGAATCAATAAATATGTTTGAGAATAAGTTAAGGAAGAAGGAGTAGGAGGAGAAGAATCGGTCCGGAGAAATTGCCGGCGGTTTCCCTTTAGGATTTGGAAGTAGACATCAGCCTGCAGGATAAGCGTAAGAAGCCGTCTATTTTTTTATGAACTCGGTAGTAACCTGTGTAGGAGTGAATTTTTTTTTTCAACTTCAATCTTGACCACTCTTTTTCTTCTTTATATTCATTTCCATAAAATTTTCCAAACATATAACCGAGTTAACAGTAAGACAATATATATTACATTGGCAAATTGACCAGAAAGTTACATCAATCTACCAGCTCCAAGGCATTCATTGCATCGACGACAACAATGCATGTCAAAAAAATAAATAAATTTATAGACATAGTTATTTGTTGTAAAAGCAAAATGAGGATCAAAACATAGTAATTCACATTAAGAATTGCACACATATGGAGGAAGACGATTATTTTTTTTGATACAAATCAAGAAGATATAAATTACCTCATTTCATTTGTACTATTAATTGTTTTTTTTTAAAGCTTCAAAATTAGAATTTTGAAGCAGAGACTCACTTTATGTTGTTTGATGGGTGTGCATCTTCCTTGCTTGGGATGTTCGCTATAGTAGCTCTTGCTGATGTTTCAGAGGTACTTAATTCATTTTGTCATTTTTATAGAAGGTGCTAATACTATTTCATATAATAAAAAATATTGTTCCTGTGTAGGAGGACAAATTGCCAGAAGCTTTTCGAAATTTATTTGGAAGGCAATGTTTGTTCAGAGTTGAGGTAGACCAAAGAACTAAAGATACCCCCGACGAGAAACGAAGTTTCACAGTGAAGCGAGTAGCAGAGGATACCAATATCATGATGCATTTTGTATCACTCATAAATTCCGATGTAAGTATAAACCACATCACATTAGCTATCTATATTATGTTATATATTTGAATTTTAATAGTTTTAAGTTGCAGGATGTGGCTTCAAAACCGAATCATGTAGATGAAAATATGTCCAGCTTGAACGGTAATTAACGAGGTAAATTTCTAATGATCATTTATTTATCTTCTACTACACTTTTTTTATTTGATTTTCGTTATGATGAAAATGTGTCAATCTTGACTTATAATATTTGTGTAATTGACTCGACATCTAAATTTTATATAATCTTCATTATTATTTAGATTGCACATGTTATTTAACTATTTTATTTAACTTTATGTTCATGTAGGATACGCCCTTGAAATATATGGGGGACAGTTTTTCAACATTCATAACTCCAAGGAAGCGTTTGTTGAATAACATATCCAATGATAAGGAGGTTCAACTATCCGTTACCAAGGGAATCAAGCAAATCAAGCAGGAGAAATTAGATAAGTATAGAAGAAATAATGAAAGATTAGCATTTTATTTCAAATATTTGATTTTATGTTTTACAATTGAGAAGGATGTATTGGTTTAATACCCCTTACAGTATTTGTTATTTCTTACCCGGTTGACATTATCGTGGTTAGTTTGAGTGGGATTGTTGAACAAAATTTTATTTGGTAGACTGTGATTTCATTGATATTTTTTTTATTTCTGATTATTCTGAAATAAAAATGTGAACTTTATTAGTTTTCAAATATGCATAAGTTGGGACAAGAAACTAAATTATTAACTTTACATTTCATGTAGAGGGAGAAGGGCAGGATACAGGGACAGAAGTTACATGACCAAAATCTCTTGCAATGAAAAAAAAACCACTAAGAAACTGACATATTTTTTTCCTTTTAGCAAGGTATTCAACAATTCAATCATCTCCTGATTTCATTAATCAAAATAAACCCTAATTCAAAGTAATTTCATAAAATAAAAAATAAACCCTAATTTCAAAGTAATTTCACGGAATCAAAATGAAACTTAATTCAAAGTAATTTCGGGAAATTAAAACAAACCCTAATTCATAGTAATTTCACATAATCAAAATAAAATCCTAAATCAAATGAGCATCAAAAATTGAAAACAAAATAGAGGAATGAGAGATGAGAAGTTATGTCTTAGAGTTTAGCTTTATCGGAAGAGAGCTTTGAGACGATTCCCTGAACGTCTAGGGAAGTGACCGTTTGATCGGAGCGGAGTTTGGGGAGGCAGAGTGACTGTGTGAGAGAGAGAGCGTGTGAGAAATAAGTGAAGGAATGGGGGGTGTATAAGAGGAAGGGTTTTTCTTTGAACTAGAAAACATAATTTTCATTTTCAAAATCTTTGCATGTTACCTACCTGTTTTGAGTTGAGCTGGCCAATGAAGAGGAATCTTCATTTCTTATGAAGCCAGGAAAGAAGAAAAGGGTTCGAGTTCTCATTGTTTTTTTAGCTTCATTTTTTCGGATTTGGGTTTATTAACTTTGCGTTGGATCTCATATCGTCTTTTTGAGAAATTTATGTCCCTGATTTTGGGTTAATCCACTAGGAATTTATATTGAAATTACATAAATCAAGTATACATTTTTAATTCAATATAAATGTTGCATATTATTTATTTATTAACTTGATTGAATTTTGATAAAAAAAATTGTGTAAGTGAGGGACAATGGCAGACCAAGAAATGAAAGATAACTCTGCACGCTGAAAAGTGAACCGTAAGATTTGACTCGCCGTATCTCGAATGAAAGAAGGACAAAGAAAAGTGTCTTGAATAATTAGCCTCACTATACCCGTCGAATTTCGACGGGTTACTCACTAGTACAAATAAAAACAGAGAGAAGTAGAAAGGGATCAGAGGTGCATGATTTTTGCCAAATTTTTCGGCTTAATTTGTTGATAAATTATTTTAATTAATATTCAATTATTATTAACTTTAAAAATTTACAAAAAAAATTGAATTTCAGTCGGATTTTAATTTCAAATTTTAATCTTCAGATTTCATTTTAAATAGACAAGTGAATTATTAGATTATAACCTTATTAATTTATTTCCATATAATTTCCTTATTTTTTTTTTAAATTCCTTATATAACTAAAGTAGAGAAAAGAAAGAGACAATATTCTGGCTAATTCTAAGGAAATGATTTAAAAGATATATACCAAATAATTAAAGATACGTTGACTTCTAAATGGTAGATTCGGATCCCCTATCTTGCACCACACTTATACATTATTAATAAATTGTAATTTTTGTAATATGTCAAGATATTTGGTAGTTTATTGCATATGGATTATACTTTATTTAATCTTTTTCGTTTGAATATAATTCTAAATGCGCATTCATATGAATATCTTTTATATCGATAGTTATTTAAAAGACATAAAAAGATAAAACAATATATAAAAATAAAGGCCTAAAAACATGCATATTTAAGATATATAATTGCTTGAAATAACAATTATTTTGAGTCGTAAAAAGTATGAATAGACATTTGAAAGTGAGAAAATTTTGTGAATCCAAATCATTAGATACTCATTCAAATGAGACATAATAAGAAAGTGTACAACTTAATTTATTTTTAAAAGTAATAAATGTATATTGAAAATAAGAAAAAAGTATAAAACACCAATATTTGTAAATCTAAAATGGGGGCATACATCTTTATTTATTATATAGTATATAAAGGTCGAATAATTCAACAATTAATGTGATTCACTTACTTTCTTTGAAGATAGTGGTATAGGTTGCAGCGGTTTAAGCTACAAATTGGCTACAATTTTTAGATGTTTTTCGAATTTTGGGGACCTATAAGTAGTGCTTCGTTGTTGATGGCGGTACAACCCTTTGTGTTAGGGTAGTTCAGATGATGGTTTAATGGATGATCTCAAAAAAATAAAAAAATTACAGGGTAGAGCAATAATGAATAATAATGACAATAGATTTAATTCACCACCAGAGAAGGCATATGGGAAGAGGTGTTGGTCATGTTTTGAGCGAAAGAGCTATAGTGGACGAATGCATTGAAGTCGTGTTTGGGTAGTTTATAATTTGATAATTCATGGGTGAATGTGGTAGTAGGAGAAATAGTAATAGTTTATGTTTAATTATTTCAGTTTTGAAAAATATCAAGGTTTCTATTTGCAATTTTTACAACTTTACCCTCTTTCTTTAATAAAATTATACACTTAAGTTGAATGCTTGTGAGCTAAGTGAAAATGATCCACATGTTGCCATGTTAGCATTTTCGTTTTGGGTAAGAACTTGACAAATGTCAAATTTTTAGGCCAAAATATATTTAATCCCCCGGGTATCCCACTTTTCACTTCATAGAGAATGAAGTGGTGCTTCATATAAAATTATCCCACTTTGCCCCCTCACTATCTCTGTTCCAACAAACACGTTAAAAAATTAACGAAAATGATCATTTACATGTCACGTCTATGGTGAATTATTACGTCTTTTAACTTCAAAATTGAAGGGGCTAAATTACATTTAACCCTAACACATGAGGTTAAGGTTATTGTTATGAAAAATGACTTAAATACACATCTGAATGTATATGATCCCAAATTCCTAATTATATTAACATATTTTATATATTTTTCAATTAATTTAGATGCGCTTTAGATACGTATTTTCAATTATATTTCTTAATTAATTAACTCCAATTCAATATGTCCGTCGAGTATCGACGGGTTACTAACTAGTTTATCAAATAAAGACAAAATAAACAAAATTCAAAAAAATTGGCAAATTAATTTGGGCAACTTCCTTTAGGGGTCCGGGCCCCTCAGACGAGATTTAAACCCAATGCATGACACACCAGATTCAAAATATCAAAGACACCCCTCGCTAATAAAAATCCAAAATACCAGTCAGCTGTTATAACTGACATATAAAACCAGTTCGTCTCTTATAATTAAATTATATTAGTCAAGTTTTTCACTTTTTTTCACAAAAATATTTTTCTTTTAATATTTTATAAATGTTGACTCTTATATTCGGTCAAACATCAATTAACTTTTATAACTGATTTATAAGACGACTTCATATTTTATAAGTGACTTATAAGAGTAATTTATCTCTTATATTGACTTATAAGATAATTTTTTTCAATAAAAAAATCAAAATTTTCAATAATAATAACGAATTACTATCTTAATTTACACATTACAACTCTTATAGTTAAATTATAAAATCAACTTGCCTCTTATAACTAATTTATCTTTTATAATTGACTTATAAGACAAAAAAATTTCAATAAAAAAAATTAAAAATTTCAATGATAACAATGAATTAATCTTATAATTTAAACATTACAACTCTTATATCTTAATTATAATACCAAATCACCTCTTATAATTGACTTATAAGACCATTTTGCCTGTTATTGAAGCTGGAATGGAAATTGTATAGAAAAGGGATAACATTTAGGGTTGTACAAAAAATCCGAGGAACTGGATCGGACCAGTAGAACCGGACTGGACCAGTAAAAATCGGACCGAAAAAATAGTATTGGTCCGGTCCTGGTTCCAAATTTTTATGGAACCGATTATTTGGTCCTGGCCCCGGTTTTGAAAATATACGCGGCTCCTCGACGACCGAATCTATATATATATATATATATATATATATACTCCATATAAGGTCTATTATAATGGTAACCACATTTATATGGTAACCATAAGAACCACTAATTACCTATCGGATTAAAAACACATCAACGCCTGCATTAAAAAAAAAAAAAAAAAAATAGAGTGGTGGCATTTTCGTAATTATTTCATTTAAAATCTCCCCTCAAATTTCAAAATAAAATATCTCAATATCTATAAGTCAAAAAAAAATCGAAAACACCGATTTTTTGTCTTGTGAGACGATTCAAACTAGATCCCCGAAGATAGGATTTTGAAAAAATAATATTGAACAACGTCTAATTTTTAAAACACTGTGTTGCTTTAGTGAACACTAAATGTGTTGCCTTAGTGAACACTAGGCTGTGTTGTATTAGTGAACACTAGATGTGTTGTATTAGTGAACACTAGTTGTATTGTCTTAGTGAACACTAGTTGTATTGTCTTAGTGAACACTAATTAATTACGAACACTAAATCCGTAGCCGAACACTAGCTACGTTGTCTTAGTGAACACTAGCTATGTTAACACTAGCTATGTTGTCTTAGTGAACACTAGTTGTATTGTCTCAGTGAACACTCAATTAATTAGTGAACACTAGTTGTAAGTGAACACTATGTAAGTGAACACTAGCTATGTTGCCTTAGTAACACTAATTAATTAGTGAACACTACCGTAAGTGAACACTAGCCGTAAGTTAACTAGTTATGTTGTCTTAGTGAACACTAGCTATGTTGTCTTAGTGAACACTAGTTTGTGTTGTCTTAGTGAACACTAGCTATGTTATCTTAGTGAACACTAGTTGTATTGTCTTAGTGAACACTAATTAATTAGTGAACACTAGCCGTATTGCTCATTAATTAATTAGTGAACACTAGTCAGATTGTCTTAGTGAACACTTTTCAAAAGCCTAGCTGTTCACTAATTAATTAGTGAACACTAGCTGTATTGTCTTAGTGAACACTAATTAATTAGTGAACACTAGTCAGTAAGTGAACACTAGCCGTAAGTGAACACTAGCTATGTTGTCTTAGTGAACACTAATTAATTAGCGAACACTAGCCGTAAGTTAACTAGTTATGTTGTCTTAGTGAACACTAGCTATGTTGTCTTAGTGAACACTGTTGTGTTGTCTTAGTGAACACTAATTAATTAGTGAACTCTAGCCGTAAGCCGAACACTAGCCGTAAGTGAACACTAGCTACGTTGTCTTAGTGAACACTAATTAATTAGCGAACACTAGTAGTAAGTGAACACTAGTAAGTTAACTAGTTATGTTGTCTTAGTGAACACTAGCCATGTTGTCTTAGTGAACACTAGTTGTATTGTCTTAGTGAACACTAATTAATTAGTGAACTCTAAATGTAGTTTCGAACACTAGCTATGTTGCCTTAGTGAACACTAATTAATTAGTGAACACTAGTCAGTAAGTGAACACTAGCCGTAAGTTAACTTAACTAGTTACGTTGTCTTAGTGAACACTAGCTATGTTGTCTTAGTGAACACTAGTTGTGTTGTCTTAGTGAACACTAGCTATGTTGTCTTAGTGAACACTAGTCAGTATTGTCTTAGTGAACACTAATTAATTAGTGAACACTGTACCGTAAGCCGAACACTAGCTATGTTGTCTTAGTGAACACACTAATTAATTAGTGAACACTAGCCGTAAGTGAACACTAGCCGTAAGTTAACTAGTTATGTTATCTTAGTGAACACTAGCTATGTTGTCTTAGTGAACACTGGGACAAGGCTGTTTGCCTTAGTTTTTCGAATTTTTTTTCAAAATTATTTTTTCAAAATCCTGTCTTCAGGGATCTAGTTTGAATCGTCTCGTCAAGACAAAAAAATCAGTGTTTTCGATTTTTTTTTCGACTTATAGATATTGAGATATTTTATTTTGAAATTTGAGGGGATTTAGTTCCACAATAATTACGAAAATGTCACCGCCTCTATCTTTTTTTTTTTTTAATCCTGAAAGATTACGTTGTTTTTTAATCCAAATGGTTAGGCTTCTCGCTGCTTCTCATATAAATTTGGCTCTCATTTGAATAGTTTTCCTATATATATATATATATATATATATATATATATATATATATATATATATATATATATATATATATATATATATATATATATATATATATATATATATATATATATACTCCATGGAAATAAGTTTATATTGCTCAAGCTAGTACACACACTTGCCCATTTCATTCATTATATAAACTCCATGAAAAATTTACCTTTGTTGCGTTGAGGGCATCTTCTACTCTAAGATTCTTCTCTTTCAGCTCTGTTTTAGTCTGTGCACCAAGCTATACCAAGTTCCACAGAAAGTCAGCATGAAAAACTTCACCAGAAAACACTCACAGAAAACACTCACAGGCCAAATATTTGCACATTTAATTGTTCAAAGATTACCTGAATGACAACAACCCCTCCTGCGAGCTTTGCAATTCGCTCATTGTAATTTGTAGAACCGGTGGAACCGGACCGGAACCGTACCATTGAAACCGGACCGATGGGACCGGTCCTATAATGTAATGGTCTGGTCCTGGTCCTAAATTTTTACAGAACCGAAGTATTTGGTCCGGTCCTGATTTTCTAAAATTTTGACAAAAACCGAACCAACCCGGACCGTGAACACCCCTAATAACATTAAGCTAAAAGTTGGAGTAGGGCAACCCGCACCCTTCTAATGGGAGCGGCCGCACCAAAAGACCAGAATCCACAGAGCGTTCGCGTCATATTTGGAGCGATCGCTCCAAAAATCAATTTGGGGGAGCCTATGGGTGTATGAGGAATTATAATTTGGAGAAAACTCTTTATGTGTGATTTAAAAAAGGATTTTATTTACAAGAAATAAAATCTGGGCTGAGAAGCACTAAGGTGGCGTTTGGTTGGTGTGAAAAGGGGGGAAAGGAATGGAAAACTCCCCCTTTTCCATTCCTTTCCTCCGTTTGGTTCAAGTTTTTAAAAAAAAAAATTCCGAAGGAAAGTTGAATTCCTTCAAATGAAGGAATTCAACTTTCCTTCATAAAATCGATGGAAAGTCCAATTCCTTTGGGAATGGAAAAAAAATTTTTTTTTTTTGACCAAAATACCCCCAAACCCTACCCACCCCTACCCCCTACCCAGCCCCTACCCAGCCCCACCCAGCCCTTACGCCCCCCCCCCCCCACCCCCACCCCCCCCCACCCCCACCCCCACCCCCACCCTCCCCACCCTACCCCCACCCCCTACGAATTTTTTTTTTTAATTTTTTTTTCTGCCTACCCTCCCCCCACTCTACCCCCACCCCCACCCCCACCCCCACCCCCCACCCCCACCCCCACCCCCACGAATTTTTTTTTTTTTTTTTTTTTTTTGCCTACCCTCCCCCCCCCCCTCCCCCCACCCCCCACCCCCTACCCCCACCCCCACCCCCCCCCACCCCCACGAATTTTTTTTTTTTTTTTTTTTTTTTGCCTACCCCCCCCCCCACCCCCCCCACCCCCCCACCCCCCCCACCCCACCCCCACGAATTTTTTTTTTTTTTTTTTTTTGCCTACCCTCCCCCACCCTACCCCCCACCCCCACCCCCCACCCCCCACCCCACCCCCCACCCCCACGAATTTTTTTTTTGCCTACCCTCCCCCACCCTACCCCCCCACCCCCCACCCCCCACCCCCACCCCCACCCCACCCCCCACCCCCCACCCCCACCCCCACCCCCACGAATTTTTTTTTTTCTCGCCTACCCTCCCCACCCCCCACCCTACCCCCACCCCCCCACCCCCTCCAAATTTTTTTTTTTTAAAGGGTAAATTGGTCATTTTATATGCTTTCATTCCATTCCTATAATTTGTATTTTCAAACCAAACATGATTTGCTGCCAAGGAACCAACGACAATTCCATTCCATTCGTGCCAACCAAACTAGAGGCCGATCAGCTTTTTCCATTCCAATTCCATTACAATTCCATTCCATTGACAATTTCATTCCTTCACTTTTTTTTCCACCGAACCAAACGCCCCCTAAAAGAATTTTTCCAATTAATTTTCCGTGCGTGCGGAGCACGTTCTACCCACCGGTATAAAATAAAATTGTATGAAAATCTAGCCCTTTATATGCCACCAGATATGCTGGTAGATTATGATCCCCGGAGGAGGAGACGGAATCAGACCCAACGGTTAGCCGCATTTCTTGATCACCTCTTCCAGGTCACGTTTAAATTTTTCAATTTTAATTTTTTGGTACGAGGGTCAAGTTTAATTTCCTTGATTCTCAATTTCATTCGGCCTCCGTCTGCATGCCAGCAATATTTTGTGTGTTTCTTATAATTATTTTATTTTCTAGATAGAGAATAATTATTATTTTATTACTTTGATTTGAATTTTTTTTTCAAATGTTGCTCCTGAAATAGGAATTCTTGTCTTTGTAATGCAAGATTTCTGGTCAGGTCTGGGTTTCTGAAACCCAATTTCAATTTTGTTCATCTTTCTATTTTTTTTTTTGTTCTCAATTCATCTCTTTCAACCATTTAGGTTTTTTATACATTTTCCCTCCTATTATTGTTCTTTTGAATCAAATATTATTTTTTATATGTACATAATCTTTTGGGAATTTGTCATAACACAAAAAGATTGAGTCTTGTTCAATCTCCCATTCCAAACTTCTTACTATCTGATTGATATTGTTGTTTGGGAGATTGTCTTGTATCTTATTGTATTGTAAAAGATTTCGCCCCGAATCATAACATATTCTGTTTTGGGGGTGAGATTTTGGTTTGGATCATTTGAATGAAGAAGGGTTTCGAGATCAATTTATTGCATTTTCATTTTTCTGATGATCAATATCATTTTTAGAATTCCAAATGTAGCATGGTGATGGTTTTCACATATCCTGAGGCGGGTTTCCCGCGAAACCAGATTACATGAAAAACACAGATCATATGATTGAAGATAGTTTAGGGGTTAGAATATCAAGCGTTTAAACACCAACCTTTCGGATAGGAAAGAAAAGAGGGCATTTTGGGGAGACTTTTTGAGAAGAATGGGTAGTATATGTTCAAGATCAAGCTCTGAGGATATAGGTGGAGAAAGTGAAACAATCAAAGAGCCAAGAAAGTCGTCCGTCCAAGTTGTTACTCCGTCAAATAAAGATGCAGTTGTTGTAGAAATACACAGTAGCCATGGGGGTTCTGATTCGATGTCCAAACATGGAATATTGCAGCCTCCTCCTTCTCCTCCTCCTGCAGCAAAAGAGGTTCAGGAAGACTCGAAAACGAGAATTATTGAGAGGCCCAAAGAGGGTCATAGGAGACGAGCTACAAATGAAATGGATAATGGAGGAAGTGGACTTGGTAGTACCCGAGGTGGTGTTGAAAGTGAGCAAATTGCAGCCGGATGGCCTTCATGGCTAACTTCTGTTGCTAGTGAGGCCATTGTTGGATGGGTCCCTCGGAGTGCTGAATCTTTCGAGAAGTTAAACAAAGTTAGTTCTATACACCTTTCATTTCTATCATTGAAAATTCGTTATGGGTGTCAAATTATTATTATTTTCCCTTCTAGTTGAGTTAATATTTGACTTTAATGTGATATTCTTTTTTCACAGATTGGCCAAGGTACTTATAGTAGTGTTTACAAGGCCCGTGATCTCAACACCGGTAAAATTGTAGCCATGAAGAAAGTGCGGTTTGTTAATATGGATCCAGAAAGTGTTCGTTTCATGGCTAGGGAGATTAATATATTGCGTAGATTAGACCACCCAAACATTATGAAGCTGGAGGCGTTGGTTACATCAAGAATTTCAGGCAGCTTGTATCTCGTGTTTGAGTATATGGAGCATGATCTTTCTGGTCTTGCTGCAAACCCCAACATCAAGTTTACCGAACCTCAGGTATCTATCCATTCATAATCCAGAATTTGACAAGAATGTATTCCCTCCGTCCCAAAATGATAGTCCCACTTTCCATTTATGTGTTTGTCCCATAAAGATAGTCCTATTTCTAAAATTGGTGTATTAAAATTGTTGAACTTTAAAACTTAACCGTGTGATGAATCTATTGAGGAGTAATATTTGGACCTCACTAAGGGTTGTAATGAAAATGAAAATATGTTCTTAATATACGGAGTATATGTTTGAATAGTCAAATGAGACCATCATATGGAACGGAGGGAGTATGTTTTTAGATTGTTTCAGTGCCTTTGTCGTGATTATTGTACATTATTGTCATTTTCTTATTATCTTGCATTTGTTATACACTTGTAGATAAAATGTTATATGCAACAACTGCTTTCTGGACTGGAGCATTGCCACAAACGAGGGATCTTGCATCGAGATATCAAGGGTTCTAATCTTCTACTCGATAACAATGGAGTTTTGAAGATTGGAGACTTTGGTTTGGCTACGTTTTATCATCCCGATAAAAAACAGCCATTAACTAGTCGTGTTGTGACTCTGTGGTATAGGGCACCCGAGCTTTTACTTGGTGCAACTGATTATGGAGCTGCCATTGATATGTGGAGTGTTGGTTGCATCCTTGCTGAATTGTTTGCTGGGAAACCTATCATGCCGGGAAGAACTGAGGTCTGTTGCTTTCTCATGTTATACATATTGTGCTTATTTTTTTTCATTTCTATATTATGCCAATGTGGGCCCCGCCCTTCCCGAACCCCGCGCACAGTGGGAGCTCCTATAGGACCAGGTTACCCTTTTTCGTGTCCTTTTTTTCTAGATATGTGTATGGACTAAGTTGTAGATGGTTGAATTTATGGAAGCCTTAATACTCACTCATCACAATGATTACGTTCATTAAGCTCATTGTGTGCATAATACTCCCTCTGGTCCGAAAGATAGTCTCATTTGACAAGTCAAACTTTTACGGATGATACTTGCTTGTACCATCTTGAAATTGTACTACTACCTCTGTCCCAAAATGAATGACCAAAAAAATTTCAAATTTGCTCTTGAACAAGAGCAAATCTGGAAAGAAAAAAATTTGGTCATTCTTTTTGAGACGGAGTATAATTATTACCATTTTTAGAAGCGAGACTATCTTTTGGTTGGGACAAAACAGAAAGAAAGGAATGCTGGACTATGTTTTTGGGATGGAGGGAGTAACAAATTTGGTGATTATACTTGACATGCCAAAATAATGCTGATTATGCGTTAAAAAAATTATTTATCTTATAAATACTTGAATTTGCATATTCAGGTTGAGCAAATGCATAAGATTTTCAAGCTTTGTGGTTCGCCTTCAGAGGAGTATTGGCGGAAATCAAAGTTGCCACATTCTACTAGTTTTAAGCCTCAGCAACCTTACAAGCGCCGTGTTGCTGAGACATTCAAAGACTTCCCTTCTTCAGCCTTGGCTCTTATAGACATTCTTCTTGCTATGGAGCCAGACCAGCGTGGTACTGCTTCTTCAGCCCTTTCTCACGAGGTAAGCTTTAAAATCACATTTTCCTTCGAATTTTTTGAAGTTCATTTCAACTTTTGAGTTATCCGAAGCACCCTATTGCCGTCCCAGCTTATTATAACTTCTTGTATTATATTATTGGTACCCTTCTTAGTAACATCGATGGATGAAATTTTTTTTTTTTTTTTGGCCTTTTGCAGTTCTTCACGACGAAGCCACCTCCTTGTGATCCATCCAGTTTACCCAAATACCCCCCAAGCAAGGAATTCGATGCAAAGCTTCGAGAAGAGGAAGCTAGAAGGTATAAGATATGAATCTTCTATATGAAAAAATGGCATAATCAAATGTCAATGCATCTCTTGATTCTAAATATTTCTCATATCTCAGTTTCTAAAAGTTTGTCATACCTGTTTCAGTCCGGGTTTTGGTTAAATGAAATTTTCTTTTTTATATTTCCAGGCAGAAAATTGATCCTGGCAAAACTCGCGGGACTGAATCTGTTAAAGGGGATACCAGGGAATCCAAGGGGGAACGTACACCAGAATTCAGTGCTCATGGACAGGTATATATATCTTTATGTAATTTGTTTATCTTTTTCTATCTTCT
This sequence comes from Adenophora triphylla var. japonica, assembly GCA_022495995.1. Classification (NCBI taxonomy): domain Eukaryota; kingdom Viridiplantae; phylum Streptophyta; class Magnoliopsida; order Asterales; family Campanulaceae; genus Adenophora; species Adenophora triphylla. The sequence continues at coordinate 220,053 of JAFEMH010001953.1, read as the reverse complement.
CCGTCAGTCCTATGTTTGACTTTGGACCGGACACAGGCACAGTCAAACAAAAGCACGAGCGTAAAGTTCAACCCTCAAGAGGAGAGTGGAACTGGCTTCCCAATCGAGCCACCAAGAATGAAGGTGAAAAATGGATTCAGCCATTCCAATTCAATGATCCACCCGTCATCTGGATATACTTCGTGGAGCAAGAAAGACAAAGATGATTCTTGTCATACGGGTATGGGCACAACATATGGATCTACTCGACAGAACCCAACTCTGTCAAGGCAGAGATCACACATGCCTCAAGTCGTAATAGGCTTGTCTCAAAATCAGCCTAAGAAGGATGATATTGCTACTAGCACGGAAACTATGGTATGTTACTCGTAGATATCGTTATTATTTCCCTTTCAAGTGCCTTTTCTGTGAGCTCTAATGTGTTACTCCCTCTATCTCTAAACAAATGTCCATTTTTTTTTCTTCAAAATTGCTCTTGATCGAGAGCAGATTTGAAAAAAAATAATCAGTCATTCATTTCAGGACAAAGGTAGTAACTTATGGACACTCATTTAGGGACTGAGCAAGCATGTTTTATATCTCAAGTATGATAATATTAATAGTTGTGCTCCTTTTTGGACTACAACTTCCTATACTATTGAAAACAAATTTCAATCCATGACTTGTATTACCTCCGTCCCAAAATAAATGTCCAAAACAATTTCAAATATGCTCTTGATGAAGTGCAAAATTGAAAAATTAAAAAAAAAAAATGGATATTCATTTTGGGAAGGAGGGAGTACTTGTTTTTTTATTTATAATAATGACATACTTTTAGCAAGTGATAGAAACTTTCATTTGGAAAAATGTACATTCATTAGGTAAACTATAAAATTTGTCACTGTACTTTGAGTTTACCTTCATATTTGTCAATTTAATTACTTTATTTCCGTCATATTTTCCAATGTACTATGATTTCTGCGACAATTTCTTCCTTCACTCTGACGTGCGTTAGAAAATTAACAGAAATGTGAAAAACATAATGGAAACATTAAAAACTTAACATAGCTGTTATATTAAAGATAAAAATTTAACTATGCACGTCAAAATGCCAACTAGGCCTACAATGTGAACAACTAATGAAGACTAAGATTTATTGCAAGCCTTGTTTGCATTTTATTGTGCATATTTTCTTTTAATTTTTAACAGATCTGTTATGTTTTTAACAGATCTGTTATGTCTTTAACATCTTTGTTAAAATTTTATTGCTTCTCTTAGGTTTGTAACATCCGTTAGGATAAAGGAAAAAAATGAAGCCAAAAATCATAGTATAGTGGCAAATGTGAATAGTGGGATTTTTTTTTTTTGTTTACCCTACATTTATCATACGAAAGGAAAGCAGTAAGCAACATATACTCCCTTTGTCCCAAACCTACGTGCACGTTTGATGTTTTGCGAGTAGATTAAGGAAAGTGGGTAATGGAGAAAGTGTTGTGAATGTAATAATAAAATAGGAGAGAAAATGAGTGGAGGGAATAGTAAAGTTGATTGGTGTTGTGAGTATAAAAGTAAAATAGGAGAGAGAATGAGTGGAGGGAATAGTAAAGATTCTTGCCATTTTAGGAAATGTGCACGTAGGTTTGGGACGCCCAAAATGGCAAAATGTGCACGTAGGTTTGGGACGGAGGGAGTATAGAATTTGAAGACACTATAGAAATGTCCACAGAGAAAAGAAATGGCAAATCCACCGGACTCCTTTGTTGCTTATCTCTTTGTAAATGCATGACACTTGTTGAAGTACTCCCTGCGTCCCACAATGAACGACCAAAAAAATTCAAACTTTCTCTTGAACCTCCGTCCCAAAATGAATGACCAAAATAATTGGAAATTTTCTCTTGAACATTCATTTTGGGACAGAGGAAGTATGATTTTTCCCAGTTGGAAGTATTTTCTGTACATTTCACTTGTGTTTTTTTTTTCCAGAAAACTTAACAGTTTCTCGTTAAAATATATCATCAGGGTTATGCACCAAAGAGGAACAGAATCCACTTTTCTGGACCATTAATGCCCCCAGGTGGAAACATGGACGACATGCTTAAAGAGCACGAAAGACAAATTCAAGAGGCTGTCCGGAAAGCACGTTTGGACCAGAGCAGGACCAAAAAGAACTGTTATGAATAGCTAATTCACGCACGGCGTGGGCCCCACAATGCAAGCCAGAAACGACAGAGATTATGATACAATTTCCACCCGAGATTTGAAGTGAGGTAGTTTGGTTATAATACACTGCAGTAGAGCTTCTGGTTTTGCACAAAATTTGCTGCAAATTGATACTCAAGGAGAAGATGTCATGTTGTATTGGCCTTGAGGAAAGACTTGTACTATATCACATAACAAACTTGTACCATGTGAATGCTGTTGGTGAAGAAAAACTTAAGAACTCTATTCAGTAGTTCATAGATGACATTATCTTAATGTTTGGTTCAGAGATTCACTGTGGGAAAAGGGAAGGAAAATGGAAAAGAATCAATGGGGAAATGACTATTTAGGGTTCAATGTTTAGGCGTATGTGCCAATTGGGGGTCTGATGTTAGAATTTCGTCAATTTAGGTACAAAGTCTACAATGTTAGTCAATCGGGGTTTTTGAACGGAATTATAGAAAACTATTTCAGTAGTTTAGGGTCCAACGTTTAGAGCGTGTTGTCAATTTATGGTCCAAAGTTTAGAGGGTATGTACCGAGGTTTGACTTAGGGCCCGTTTGGTTTGTAGGAAAGTGGGGGGAATGGAATGCCCAATTTCGTTCCTCCAATTCCTTTGCCCTGTTTAGTTTAAGGTTTTCTAAAATTTTCATTCCCAAGGAAGGAAGGACCAATTCCCTCCAACTAAGGAATTTACCATTCCTTCCATATAGAAGAAATGGTCAATTACTTCGGGAATGGAAAAAAAAAAATTGACCAAAATACCCCCAAACCCAAACCACCCCTACCCATCCCCACCCAGCCCCTGCCCTACCCCACCCCCACGAATTTTTTTTTTCCCCGCCTACCCCCCCCCACCAACACATCCACTCGCCTCTACCCCCCCACCCCCACGAAAAAAAAAATAAAAAAATCCCCTACCTACCCCCTCCCCATCCAATACTGCCTCTACCCCCCACCCCACGAAAAAAATGTTTTTTTACTCATTTTGCATACCCCTACCTACCCAACCCCCCACGAAAAAAATATTTTTACTCATTTTGCATACCCCCCCCACCCCCAAAAAAAATAAAAAATTAAAAGGGTAAATTGGACATTTTATATGCTTTCATTCCATTTCTATAATTTGTATTTTCAAACCAAACATGATTTGCCAAGGAATTGAATGACAATTTCATTCCATTCCGTGCCAATCAAATGGAGGGGTTTGACCAGTTTTTTTCCATTTCAATTCCTTAAGGAATTCAATTCCATTTACCATTCCATTTCTTCATTTTTTTTCCACGAACCAAACGGCCCCTTAACGATCTTTTCTAACAATTCCGTCGAAAAATCCTAAACGACTTACTTCTAACAATTCCATCGAAAAATCCCTAAACGACTAACGTCGTTAACTTTGAACAAAATTGAAACATCAAACCCCAATTGGCACACCCCTCTAATCTTTGAACCCTAAATTGTCATTTTCCCTAATTCATTATTATGTGATGAAAATATATTAAACATGGAAACAAGACCAAGGTCTTATAGGTTAGTTAAGAAGATTCACACACACCCACACAAAAAAAAAAAAAAAAAAAAAAATGGAGAAGCACTAACAAGAACTCTATAGCTTCTGAGTTCCCATTTTTCCAAGTAAACAAGGTATTACATACACACACCATATATAAGCAGGCTTCCAAGAAGACAAACAAAGACTCTACTTTTAACATTCTATACAATTAACTGCACATTATTATGTGAGTTTGGTTCTAAGAAAAACTACATATCTTGCTTAGGCTTCCGGCTCAGTTCCTGAGTAATCCCCACCCATTTGCTGCAATATTTCTCCCCACAAACCCTCAGGCGAAGAATTGTCCGCTTCACCAAAAAGCAAATCTGAACTACAAGCTGCAACATGCCATAAGCCTATTTCAATTTCTTCTTTTAACTGATTCTTATCCCATCCAGCATACCCCAAAAGGAATCTGAAATCACGAGGCTCAAGAACCCCTTTTCTCACCAGTTCAGCAGCTTCATCTAATCTGTCTCGAGAGCTAAAACACACACCAGGGATGACTTCTTGGAACCCCAGAACGTTTGTTTTGCCGCTAGCTTTTAGCAAGAACATGCTTGCCTCCATGGGCCCACCAAAGTGCACGGAACAATCGCCAAATGTGGTTGCGAGATCACGGTTAGTGGGGACCCTCTGTTTGATTTTCTTGCGGAGTGGACGGTTGATGATGACTCCGTATGGACTCTCATCCGGACAGCCATATCCGAGGAGGAAGATGACGGTTCTTTCGAAATTTCGGTCCCCGTCAAGCTTTTCGGTGGCGACGAGGACACAGCCAGTCTCGGGAGATGAAAGAGGATGTGCCCATTTTTGGCCTAGACGCGAGGAACCGTCGGTTTTGTTATCTTGCTTGTGAGTATCAGGGGCACCCATAGCTGCCTGGTAAAGAATTGCAATATTGAATCGTCTTTTTATTTTATTTTTTCAACAGACAATAGAAGATTCATAGCTTCTCAGAGACTAACTCCAAATTATATCACTCAAAGGAATGATTGGATGCACTATATGAGCAGGGACTTAGCTGGGGGAAAAATACATATAGAATCACCTTCTAGATGGGACACCTAACACCTGTAAGAAACACATCTGGGAGACATGAACAACTGAACCAGTACCAGAAAGGTGGGGTCCCTAACACGTGTTAATTATGTCTGATTCACAAGAAACTGACTACATAGAATTTAGCTTTACATAAAAGGTGCTGAGTGTGATTCCAAATATCGTTTTGTGGGTATGTCTTTCTGTGTGTGCTTTTTTTGGGGTGGGGGATGTTAGTAAGGACAGAGTAGGGATGTAATGGAGCTCAAAAATGTGTCAGTCAATCTTGATCAGGCCCCATCGGTAGGCACCAGCGATCGAAGACCCATTGGCATGAGTAAGGTGAAACCTTTTACTGATTAATGTAAATGCATTTCAAATGGGTAATATGTAACGACCCGAGCCCAAAAACACGAACAACTACATAAGCACTACGCACCCACTGAGCACAAACAACTTGGATCCACTTGACTTCCCACAGGCCCACTCAAAAGTCCATGGATGTTATTGGTGCCTAGAGGTAGTGGAGTGGGAGCTTATATATCACAATCAAAGCCCACATATTTTGTATTTTCGATGTGGGATCGAGGATATCACATAATCTGATATGTCCCCAAGACCACATTGGCTTGGATTTCTATCCAAAACCCCAATAGCAATAATGCATGGGATGGTGAAAAAAGAAAAAAAAAGTCTCTTGTTCGACATCTAAATAAACGAAGAGTAAAAATAAAACATCTCTTAAGGTACTAATCTCTTAGTTTTCTATTTCTTTGTGATACAATTTCTTAGTACATTCTCATCTTTGAGACGAATGGAGTATAATGAAGAACTCAATTTATCTCTAATGTTCTTAGTACATTCTCATCTTTGTCACAAGTTTTATAACAGTTAATAAACAATTTGGTTGTCGGAGCTATTCGGGTATTTGGGTAGTATCCAAAATTACTTAAAACCAGTCGCCACCCCTTGGCATGAGTAATGCAAATGGAAATAGAAATCCTCTGATAATGATCACCAAGATAAAAGCATCAGATAGTTGACCATCTACCGGTACCAAAAAAGGAACATTGTGTAAGGCCAATCCAGAAAGGAATTTATACAAGAGGGTTCCCATCATGGAGGGGATGAAACGTCGATGATCATACCCAACCACCAGATAAACAGTGAAGAATCCAGGGAATGGATAGCAACATAGACGTAAATTTTATACCTATCATAGGTACAGACAGAACTGTTTATGGTACTGAAAGGTGATGATGCAGTTACATGGAAGTATCACCAACCGGGTTTACTGAAAAAAGAAAGGAAAACTACTTTCTGAATAATAGTCTAATACTCCTTCCGTCCCACCTCAAATTGCAAAAAGCCGTTGGTGCACGGGAATTAAGGAAATGAATATAATATTAAGTTGGTGTGAGTATAGATAATGGGGTAGGGATTATTAGGGTTTCGAACCGCTGCAGCACTCCTTAGCTGTAGCGCTCCAGCAAATGAAGACTGGACAACGTCGTGTAAAAAAGTGCACAGCACAATGTAAAAAGTGTGCTACACATTGTAAAAAAAATAAAATCACATTCTTAGTGTAAGTTTTATATGCGATAGAAAATATTTTACATCATATTTTAGTACAAAAATGTGTTTTTATATCGTTCAAAATATTTCACATTCGGTAGTAGCTTTTTCACATGGCGTTGTCAGGTATGAAACACTGAGACGCTGGAGCTAAGCCGCGGCTGTGGCGGTTCCGCGTCCATTATTAGTGGAGTAGGGAATAGTAAGTGGGTTAGTTGATGTGAGAGTATAACAAGTAGGTTTAAAAATATCAGTAACTTTCCATTTTAGATTTTGCAATTTCTAATGGGACACCTCAAATGGAAAATTGCAATTGAGGTGGGACGGAGGGAGTATTGCCGGAAGTTTGAGCCAAACCAAAAATATTCAAGGCTGGTCCAAAGCAGCCATTATCATTGTGGAGTCCCAATTGTATGAGACCAAGGACTGATTGTATCCCTTGCACTGGAATGTTATCTTATCTCGATATCATATCTTACAGGATATGTGTAGGAATTTTAGGAACTTCGCTTTATTTTTTTCTTCTTAAACAAAGGCAAATTTGAATCATGCAGGAAAGAATATTACCTGCTCCCCTCGGTAGAGGCTCGCTCTAAACTCTCTCCAGTCCAAGGTTTTGTTTGATTTGTTGCCTTGAGCAGAAGGATTGTTTCCTTTGAGGCTATCCTCCTCTGGAACTGAATGATCACCATTACCTGGATTTATGAAAATCCCAAACCAAACATTAGTTCAATTAGAGTTTTGGGGGTTCCTGACATGCCTTGAAAGGCGTGACAGCTCTCGATGAGAGACCTTCACATAACAAAGCTAGATAAAAGTCAAACTTGAAGAATGGAGACCTTCCCATAACAATTCTAACCGTAAACAGTAGAACTCTATTCATTGATCATCAAGCAGCATTTTTTTATTAATCTACTTTCTAAAAGTTTAACAGAGTCCTACTTCGAGGATCTCACCTATGACTTCTCTTGGCATGCATCAAGTTGGCATGTCGGTTCGTCTTTAATTGGCATGGTGAAGGATCCTTATGACTAGTCAAAGATGTTAACTTACCGGGCAACACAGAAGATATGGTAAACAGCACCTCAGAAAACAAAAGGATGTACAAAAATATATCCATACAAGCCATGTCAGAATCTTATGAATATCTAGTACGAACATCAAATACACTAATTAAATTTCATCATAAGGGAATTGAGAAAAAATGCAGAGAGGACAGAAAAGGGATTAGATATATTCATGGGTAATTTTGTAACTTCTAACCTCTTGTGCTGCAAGTGATTCTGTAAGACATCACTAAGACACAAAAACATTCTCAAAATAGCATGAATGCCTGCCTGGGATTGTATAACTATGCACCGATAGATAAAACAATTTAGCAATACATTTGTTTGGTTGAAAATTTTAACCAAGGAATTATGGCTAGATGTTCTTCAAAATACACAAGATCTTAGAGCATGAGGAGCCACCATCCCTACCTTTCCTTTTTGCAAGGCATCGCATAGGAGGAGGTATGCCCAAATGAGTTGCTTTCATTGAATTATTGTCCTGTTTCACCTATAGCAAAACTTTTGGTTTTCAATGGCTGCCAAGGAAGAATTATAGCCAATTCCATGCAAAATGTCATACCCAATATTAATGATAAAAGTATCATGTTAGCCGACCCCAAATCATTTTGGGACTAAGGCTTTGTTGTTGTTGTTATAGCATTAGTTCTTCTTAGTTCTTACACACTGCCTGGACACTTCATAGTATATTCAAATGGTAGAGAAACTGCATACGATTAGAGTGCGGAATCAAACTAGCACAGAAATCAACACAACGAGAGTTTATGTTTTAACAAATAGCCTAGTACAGGACCAATCAGTAAGAATGATATTGTAAAAGTTTTACCTTTATAATTACTCCATCCATCTCGTTTATATTGGCCACTTTTCTATTTTTTTTTTCTGTCTCATTTTCTTTAGCCACTTGCCAAACCAAGACATATTAATTATTCAGTTTCCCATTATATCACTATTTCCATCATTTTCGATGGAGCCAAAAACTCACTATTTTTGGCATTGAAATATGATGGAATAAAGCAAAATGGCTCACTAAACTACCTGCGCTTCTTTTTTTATGAAACTGTAGTCAGTCCATGCAATTTTCGACGCAATTTTCATTCTGAGTCATTCGGAAACAGCCTCTATGTGCTGCTTTATTACAAGGGCAAGGTTGCGTACATCTGACCTCTCATACCCCACCGTAGGTGGGAGCATTTGCGGCACCGGGGTAATGTTGTTGTTGTTGTTGTTCCCATTATATCACTACTCCAATTAAATAATTTACAACCTTTTACGTTTCCAAAATATAATAAAGGAAGGGTATCTATGGAAAATAAAAAATAGAATAAGCATTTATTATACTTTCTTAAATCAATAGTTTTTGTTTTTCTGTAGTGGCCAAAAATTAAGAGGGAGGAGTACTATGTTAGGCAGTTACACAAAAGTTGGTCGAAGATTGTAAGCATAGTGTGGTAAGTGAGAAACAACTGTGTTGGTTCAAGAGCAAACCGAGCGAATCCCAACCCAATTTAAGCTAGGGAATGGCTAAATAAACAATCAAACTTCTATTCAGGCACAAGATCGAACGAATTACAGGTTCAGCTCGCACACATAGATACAACTTCACCTTCAGTGACCTTAGCAAACTGATAAAATGGAACGAAATCGTAAGAACATAAACTTAAAATCAAATAATAAAAACACCCAGAAATCCAAAACCAAGAAACAACAGCTCAAATTAAAAAAAAAAAAAGCCCCACATGCAACAAATCAAAGACGGAGGTCGACAGTGAGGGAAATAAATCAAAAAAACAAACCTGAAGAAGAGGAATTGTTGGGATTTTTCTTTCCCATAGCTCTAACAACAAGTGGCCGAATCGCAAACGACGAGGACGAATTCTGATTCCGATTCCAATTCGGAATTCTCAAATTTCCCAAGTGGGTAGACGAAATTGATTTGAGGGAAAACGAATTCCAACGGAGGTAGGGGTTCTGAGTGTGATAAGAAGCCATCTTGACGTTCACCGACCAGAGATCCATGGCTGGAATTAGCTCGATCGAGGAATTTGTAGGGAAAAGATGGGAATTTTGTGGGAAGAAGGCGTCATAAACGAAGAGGAAAGACTTTATTTTGGGACTGCGACAACAACCACCGTAACGGATATGGGAGAGGGAGAGGGAGAGGGAGAGGGAGAGAGAGAGAGAAATATGCTTAATTAATTTATACTCCGTTTATTTAGCGTAAAATATTTTCTGAAAAATGATTTTCGGCAAAATGTTTTTCGAAAAATGAAAATATTTTTCGAAAAATAAGATAAAAATAAAATTTTTTCCATTTTTTGATGGGAAACAAACAGCAAAAAATGAGAAAAATGTTTTCCAAAAAACATTTTTTCCCGAACAAACGGAGCCTTAAGCGGATTATGATAGTACGAGACGAAAGTGTACGGGAAGTTGGTCCATGAAATTGGAGAGGAACGCGTTAGTTCCCGTCATGTGTGCCATAAAAAAATGGATAATATGAAAATAATAGTCCCTCCGCCCCACTTCAAAAACGTTTTTACTTTTTTTTTTGATTCGTTCCATTTTAAGATTTTCTTTCATAAATAACAAGTTTTGAATATATTTATACCCTTATGATTTAATATATTTATAAAAAAATCATTCATTATACCCTTATAAATAAAGTTAACATATTTACAAAAAAAATCAATCATTAACTTACTATTCTTATCACTTATTCTCTCTCCTATTAAATGCTTTAACTTTTACATTCTCTCTTCTCCAATCTTCTACCCACTTTAAAAAAAAACAATCATTAACTACTATTTTCTACCTCACATTTAACTTTTACCTTCTCTCTCCTCTAATTTTCTATCAATTTTCAAAAATAATTCTTAAAAAACATGAAATTCACACCAAGAAACCTTAGTGTGAAACGGAGAGAGTATGATTTTTCATGATTTTATTGGTGATTTTTATTAAAATGTGTAGATGCATACTAATTGATATAATTAATAAAATATAATCACTCTGTTTTGTGTCTATATTTAAGGCCCCACATTGCGAGTCCAAATTTAGTGTCTCGATCTTAAATATTTATTTTTTTAAAAATGTTTATAAATAATAATTACAAATTAAACGATCATTGCCACCCTTCCACCGCTATTACCAACTCTCTCATACTACCTCTCTCACACCTTTGACATTACCGCACCCCCTACCACCCCCCACATTACTTTCTATACTACTCTACCATCGATACCACCTTATCTTAACACCATCGCTTTCACCGCAACTACCACACTACTATTGCAAACTTCATCGCACCACCACTAATCCCATCATACATATTAATATGTTATTACAATTTCAACCATAATTGTCACCAAGTCAACACCACAATCATCTACCATTGCCATCACCACCACCACATTAATGCCTTTGAATTTATATGGCCACCATAAACTATCACACCAATGTCATCTTTATCACTATACCACGCTAATGCCTTTGCCATTTATATGACCACCATAACTGTCACACCCGGATTTGAAATAGGTCGAATAACAGTGATGAAAAGGGGAGTAGCTTAGTATCTTTATACGTTATAAACAAGTTTTCGTTTGTTTCTGATGTAAGATAACGTTCTCTTACAAACAAACATAATACTTGCTTCACAATGACCAAGGGTGAAACGAGAAGTACAAACTAAAAAAACAAAAGAAGCAAATTTGTCAAATAAGACATACCAAAGCAAAGATTGCATTCAGGTTAAGAATCAAAAATTCAAAATATAAATACACAAAAATAGCAAATGTTGGCATTTTAACAGTACCTTGTCTGAAGTATGTTTGGGAGAAAATAGAAATATCAGCAAAAGTTAACTCTATTTTTCATTATTCATTATTATAAGATAAATAGTAGTGTCACCTATATCACTGTCACCCACTATCAAAATCACTTCTGGTGGCCTTACCTCAACTACAACATCTACCACTTTCACCTTACTACTTTTCCATAAACATTAACTATATAATGTCATCGTCATTACCATTACCACCACTACTACCCTTAAAGCCACTTCTACCATTTCCCACCACTACTATTTACATCACCCCCTAACCATCCCTACCAACCATATCGCTCCAATTTTGCCAATACATCCATACCACTTTCACCGACGCTGCCACAAATACCACAACTTATTGCACCATCACCTCTAATATTGCTACAACCCCACCACACCATCCCCAATATTGATAACTGCCACAAATATATATATACAAATATATACATTATATATATACATACATACATACATATACATATTTTTTTATAAAAGTATTACGAAAAATCATTTTTCGTACATTTTAGAAAAAAATTGAATTAAAAATTTCTTAGTCTAACAGTTAAAACTGTTAGTATATCGGTCAAAATCCTAATTCGACCCTGGTTCAATGAGGTTTTAATTAATAAATTGACAATTTTAACTCGTAAATTTATATCCCTTGTTTACAAATTATAATAACTTGATAGTAAGTAAGCTAACATTTTTAGTGAAAATATAGGGAAAATGCATTTTATAAATTCATAGTGACATTTATGTAAATAACATGAACTTCGTGCACGGTGACATTTTTGTAAATAAGTGAAACTTCACGCGTGTGGGAATCAAGATCGTAACTAAATACATGACTAAGAAACTTTCTGGATATTAACCTCATAGAGTTCTAGATATCAATATTAAATCCTTCACGATATGAATTAATAATTACATATTCCCTCCGTCCCGGTAGAAATCGCACAGTTACTGTTTGCGCGGGAATTAAGGAAAAAAATAATGATATAAATGTTGTGAGTGTAAAAGTAAAATATGAGAGAGAATGAGTGGAGGGAATAGTAAATTATAATGATGTTGTGAGTATTAAAATAATGTAGGAGAGATAATGAGTGGAGGAAATAGTAAAAATTTTTTGCCATTTTAGAAAGTGTGCAATTTGTAATGGGACGCCCAATAAGGAAAATGTGCAGTTTGTAGCGGGACGGGGAAGTATATTTGTACAAATTAACAAGCAGGCTTAAACAAAATCATGGCTAACAAACTTCTAGATATCAACCTCAAATAGATCCGAATATCAATAATATTAAAGGCTTCTGAATATGAATTAATAAACATATTTGAACAAAATAATGACCAACAAATCTTTTGGATATCAATTTTAAAAGTTTCTGGATACTAATGTCAAAAGCTTTTGAAATATGAATTAACAATCACATTTGAACAAGGTTATTATCAATAAACCTTTTGAATATCCGAAACCTCTTATATTGATATTAAGAACCTTTAAGATTGATATCTATAAAATTTGAGATTGATATATAGAAGGTCTGTTTGCGAAGAAAATTCTGTGATCTACAAAAAATTGCAGGGCTTTGCCCAGTGATTTAAAAATTTTCAATTATTTAAAAAATATCACCGCAGATTTAATAACACGTTTTTTATAATCAATAGAAAAAACACGTTTTTCCCGGAGACCTCCTCACATTCTCAACACGATTTTAAAGTAGTGAAAATATTTTTTCCTAATAGGAAAAATGATTTTATAAAATAAATTTTCTGTGATATACTCCCTCCGTCCCATTATAAGCCACACACTTTTCTTTTTGGGCGTCCCACTACAAACCATACACTTCCTAAAAAGAAAGTTTTTATTACTATTCCCTCCATTCATTCTCTCTCCTACATTATTTTAATACTCACAACACCATTATAATTTACTATTTCCTCCACTCATTATCTCTCCTATTTTATTTTTACACTCACAACATTTATATCATTATTTTTTTTTCTTAATCTACGCATAAATAGTAAGTGTGTTGCTACTACTAATGGGGCGGAGCCGCGGAGGGAGTAAATGAAAAAAAAAAAGAAAATCTTTTACTATAAACTGTTGAAAGGCAACGGCGGAAAAGGGTGCCGTTTAAAGTCACATTACGAAGAAGGCAAATCGTCTGTGCAGGCGGCGGCGGCGAGAATGAAATTCGCGGTGAAGGCATGGAGCAGTAAGGGGAGGGCAAGGAGGGGCGTTCTAGAACTGAGCAACTGTCAATTTTCAGTAGAGACACCGGCGCTAATGATCAATACCCGGAAAGGGCTGCCCGTTTTCATCTCGCCTGACCTCCTTTCTTCACTCCCTTCTCCGGATTCGTACCTCCTTCAATTCAGCCCTCTTCACTTGTAAGTCTCTTCTTAATTATTTAATCCAAAGCATAATTTGGGGACTGAAGTATATTAACCCATCTGTCCCACATTAAATGTCAACATTTTTTTTTATGATTTTTTTTTTTTTTATGTTAGTACGAAGTTAATTTAATTATCCTAATAAAAATATAAAAAAAATTATAAAACTTGATACACCCTTATATATACTATCCGTAATAATTTATAACTTTTTATTAGGATAATTAAATTAGCCTAAAATTATTGCCGAGAGTACTAACATATAACATACAAAAATAGCATACAAAAAGTGAGACTTTTATTCTGGGACATATGAATATGTGCTAAACATGGGCCGATCAATTGCACCAATGAATTATCAGACAAAATATCAGAAGCATGATAACACTGGCATGCTTTACATTATTGCAATATTATACTCCCTCCGTCTCCTTCGAAGGTTCTCCATTTGAGTTGGACAAAAGAATTAAGGAAAAAGGTGATATATTGTGAGTGTAGATTGTTGGGTACATAGTTATTAAAAGCGCACCTAGGCGCACGCCTAGGCTCCAGGCGCAGAGAGGCTCAACTTTGGAGCCTGGATTGTGCTAGGCGAGGCGCTGTTTCATAGGCGAGGGATTAGGCGCGCCTAGGGCTGAAGCGCGAGCTTTGATGGTGTGCGCCTAGGCTCCGGGCACAATAATTGACCAACAATTAAATCGTAATTAAACCTAATACGCGACTAATACTCTTCTCTGCCACGACTCTCTCACGTACACGTGTCATAACTATGTATAAGAATAGCGATCACTAAGAACTCCTTCAAACTAACAGCGACGACCTCCGGCGACCTGGGAAGAACTCCAGCGATCTCCCTGATTGCTTGATGTTATATGTATACTATATTTTTAGTATAGTATACATACATTTATGACATATAACGTATGTTTGTGCTTGTTTCTTTTATGACTTATAACGTATGTTTGATTTACTACTTGCATTTTATTTATTGCTCATCTTGATGTTGTATGTATACTATATTTTTAGTATTTTAAGGCATTTTTACATCGTCACTCGGGCGCGCGCCCGCCTTGCGCCTAGGCTCCGGGCACACCTTTTGCGCCTTGGTGCGCCTTGGGCCTTTAATAACTATGGTTGGGTAGGAGGGAGAAAATGGAGTGTTGGAAAAAATAGTGTGTTTGAAGAAAATTAATGGGTTAATTTCTAAAGGATAATTTTGTCAAATTACTCAAGTGGTTAGTGTGTTTGTGAAATAAAATATTTATTTGTTCAAAATGGTTTTTGGATGAAGTAAATATAAATGCTCAAAGGATTTGACCCACTTATGGCTAATAAATTTTGATTTTGTAAATCAAAATTGGTTTTGGATTTTACTGAGGTGCTCGGCCGAGCAGAGTGTTAACTCGGCCGAGCACTCGGCCGAGCACAGCATGACAGTAAGTACCAAGTTTCTGAAAAGCCATGCTCGGCCGAGGCATATGCCTTGCTCGGTCGAGCAGATCCGGGAAAAGCCTTGCTCGGCCGAGCAAGGTATAAGACTCTAGAGCGGCTCTGAGCGATTTGTAAATGTACCCAAGTATTAAATGTGGAAATTGAAACCAAAAATCATTATGGTTAATATTTTTGGATTAATGACTGATTAATTTCGTAATAATGTAGTTTATTACTTAATTAATTCACATTATTGAGTTTTTAATCTTGGTTTTTGAAATCTTTAAATAGTTGTTTGATAACAACAATTGAGTACACTTTGAGAAATCTTTTGGCAAAGAATAGAGAGCAAACCACAGCAGAATCAAACACTTTTCTCCTGCAATCTTCCTCCATTTCTTTGGTTGCATATTGTCATCTTCCTCTCTTGGCCTCCTTGCATAGTTACAAAGAAGAGGTGATTTTGTCCAAGCTATATTCAGCTCGCCAGGAACTTTAGGTGCAAAGTGCCCCCGGTCCGCACGTTCTATCCTGGGAGACAAGCGACTCAAGAAATCTCAAGCACACTCGGTGAGGAGTCGAATATGTCTTAAGGAGACAGTGATTTCATTGGGCTCGTGCAGCAAATTCAAGAACTTCTCCTTTTTGTATTTTTCTGTTTTTATCAATTTATATTGTATTATTTTTTCTGTAATTGTACACCCTTGTGTAACAATCTTAAGACATTTCCTAATCGAGGGAGTGTCGATTACAGTTTGAAAAACTGAAAATTCTAATTTAGTTGTTGTGTTTCAGATGGCGACGAACAACAACAACAACGCGGAGACACAAGTTGGATCCCAAACTGAACCCCAAACTAATTCCCAAACTGGAAACGGAAGTGGCTCTACGACTGTGACTAATCCTCATACTATCCATATCCCGACCCCTTATGCGGAAAAACCCGAGAAGTTTGTTGGCCACGACTTTAAGCGTTGGCAACAAAAGATGCTTTTCTACCTCACTACCTTGCACTTGGCAAGATATCTGAAAGAAGATATGTCAAAGGTGAGTGAAGGAGAAAAGGATGTTACAACCTCGTAGCGGTTGAAACATGGAAGCATGGGGAGTACTTGTGCAGAAATTATGTCCTCAATTCGCTTTCAGATTCTCTCTATAACGTGTTTAATGAGAAGAAAACTGCAAAGGAATTGTGGGGGTCGTTGGACCACAAATATAAGATTGAGGATGCGGGAACAAAGAAGTTCATTGTTGCCCGTTTCCTTGATTTTAAGATGGTGGACAACAAGAGTGTGAAATCTCAAGTGGATGAGTTTCAAACTATCTTGCACGAGATTCATGCCGAAGGTATGGTTATAAGTGAAAGCTTCCAAGAGGCTGCAATCATTGAAAAATTGCCTCCATCTTGGAATGATTTCAAGAACTACCTTAAGCATAAGCGAAAGGAAATGGATGTGGAAGGAATTATCCTTCGATTGAGTATTGAAGAGAACAATAGAGTTGCTGAAAGCAAGTTTGTTTCTAGTGTGGCTAAGGCCAATGTGGTGGAGCATGGTGAAAACTCCAAAGGTAAAAGGTTTGGAAAGGGAAAAGGGAAGGTTGTGACAACTTCCAAGAATTCCCACTTGGGACCAAAAGGTGGTGTTTCCAAGAAGAAGTTCGTAGGAACTTGTTACAATTGTGGCGGTGAAGGCCACAAGGCTCATGCTTGCAAGTTGCCAAAGAAGGCTCGTGAGGCAAACATGGTGGAAGGCATTGCTAGAGACGTGTCCGAGATGCACCTCGCAGCTGTGATTTCCGAGGTGAATTTGGTGGGTTCAAACCCAAATCAATGGTGGATTGACACCGGCGCTACTAGACATGTGTGCTCCAATAGAGACATGTTTAGTACCTTTGTTGCTAAGGATGGCGAGAAGCTATTCATGGGGAATTCAGCCACCTCCGAGATCAAAGGAGAAGGAAAAGTGGTTTTGAAGATGACATCCGGGAAGGAGTTGACTCTCAACAATGTGCTTTATGTGCCCGATATCCGGAAGAACTTGGTGTCCGGATCGCTTTTGATAAAGCATGGATTTCGTATTGTGTTTGAGTCCAATGTAGTCACTTTGTCTAAGAGTGGAATGTTTGTAGGCAAAGGTTATGTCAATGATGGACTGTTTAAGCTAAGTGTAATGGTTGTGAAAGCGAAAGCTAATGAAATGAATATCTCTTCCGTTTACTTGCTTGAGTCATCTAATTTGTGGCATGGTAGACTTGGTCATGTTAATTTTGATTCTATACGTCGTTTGACAAAAGCAAATTCTATTCCAAAGTTTAAAGTTGATTGTAAAAAAAAAAATGTGAAATTTGTGTAGAAGCAAAATTAACAAGAAAGTCATTCCCATCAGTTGAAAGACATAGTGAACCACTTGAATTGGTTCATACGGACTTATGTGACTTTAAATCAACACAATCACGGGGCGGCAATAAGTACTTCATGACTTTTGTAGATGATGGCACAAAGTATTGCTATGTGTATCTTCTAAAAAGTAAAGATGAAGCTATAGAGAAGTTTACTCTATATAAAAATGAAGTTGAGAATCAATTGGGCAAACCCCGGTGCGCCAAGCGCTCCCCGCCAAGCGGGGGTTGGGAGAGGGAACCATTTGCTAGATCCTTCCCCTGACAATTGCCAAGAGGCTGTTCGCCAAGGTTCGAACCCGTGACCTTATGGTCACCAAAGGAGCAACTTAACCGTTGCGTCAAGGCTCGCCCTCTAAAGAAGTTGAGAATCAATTAAACCGGAAAATTTAGGTGCTAAAAAGTGATAAAGGTGGTGAATATGAATCTCCATTTGAGGCAATTTGTGCTCAAAGTGGAATTAAACATATTACCTCGGCACCTTGTACACCCCAACAAAACGGTGTTGCCGAAAGGAAAAATCGGACATTGAAAGAAATGATGAATGCCATGTTATTAAGTTCGGGATTACCGGATAACATGTGGGGGGAAGCCGTGTTGTCGGCTAACTACGTGTTAAACAAAATACCCCGAAAGAAACAAGACAAAACTCCTTATGAACTATGGCATGAAAGAATGCCAAGTTATAAACACTTGAGAGTGTGGGGGTGTCTTGCAAAGGTAGCCATACCTCCTCCTAAAAAGGTGAAAATTGGACCAAAAACTGTTGATTGCATATTCATTGGATATGCACATAACAGTAGTGCTTATAGATTTCTTGTGTATGAGTCGAAAATTGAAGCTATACACAAAAATACTATAATGGAATCTGTGAACGTATCGTTCTTTGAGAATATATTCCCGTGTAAGTCAAGAAATGAGGCAAGCTCATCGACTATGGTAATAGATTCAACAGAAGACGAACATGTTCAAGATGAAAGAGAAGAAGAAGAGGTAGAACCTCGACGGAGCAAAAGAGCCAGGATTGAAAAATCCTATGGTCCGGACTTTCTAACATATATGGTAGAAAGCGAACCACAAAGTTACAAAGAAGCCGTTAGCTCTTCAGAAGGACCTTTGTGGAAGGAAGCAATTAAAAGTGAAATTGATTCCATTTTGCAAAATCACACATGGGAACTAGTGGACCTTCCTCCGGGAAGTAAAACACTAGGATATAGGTGGATTTTCAAAAGAAAAATGAAAGCGGACGGAACAATTGATAAGTACAAGGCCCGACTTGTAATTAAAGGTTACAGACAGAAAGAAGGCCTAGACTATTTTGACACCTATTCTCCTGTCACGAGAATAACGTCAATAAGAGTTGTACTTGCAATTGCCGCATTGAGAAATCTTGAAATAAATCAAATGGATGTAAAAACAGCCTTTCTAAATGGAGATTTAGAAGAGGAGATTTACATGGAACAACCCGAGGGGTTTGTTGCACATGGACAAGAAAAGAAGGTGTGCAAATTAGTAAAGTCATTGTATAGCTTGAAACAAGCACCAAAACAGTGGCATCAGAAATTTGATAATGCTATGATGCAAAGTGGATTTAAGATAAATGAGTGTGACAAATGTGTCTATACTAAAACCACGGAAAATGGCTGTCATTTTGTGTCTTTATGTAGATGACATGCTTATCATAGGGAGTTGTGATAAGATGATCAAATCCACGAAAGACATGTTGAATTCGAAATTTGACATGAAAGATATGGGACTCATGACGTAATCCTTGGAGTTAAAATTTCTAGAATATCCAATGGACTTGTGTTAAGTCAATCTCATTATGTGGATAAAATTCTTGAGAAATTTAGCAAGGATGACCATGGAATAGCGAGTACTCCAATTGACCCAAATCTTCATCTATCAAAGAATAGAGATGAACCGGTGTCTCAATTAGAGTATTCGAGAGTTATTGGAAGTCTAATGTACTTGATGAGTTGTACTAGGCCAGATATTGCTTACACCGTTAGCAAGTTAAGCCGGTATACAAGTAATTCTGGAACAAATCATTGGAAGGGTATAGTAAGAGTACTAAGGTACTTAAGATATACTCGTGATTTTGGATTACATTACACTAGACATCCAGCTGTAATAGAAGGATATAGTGATGCTAATTGGATATCAGATATCAAAGACTCAAGGTCTACAAGTGGATATTTATTCACATTAGTAGGTGCAGCTATATCATGGAAATCTTCTAAGCAAACTGTTATAGCTAGATCAACCATGGAATCTGAGTTTATAGCACTAGATAAATGTGGTGAAGAAGCCGAATGGCTACGCCAATTTCTAGAAGATATTCCAAGATGGGAAAAGCCCGTGCCCGCAATTAGTCTACATTGCGATAGCCAATCTGCGATTGGAAGGGCACAAAGTCATATGTATAATGGTAAGTCTAGACATATACGTCGAAGACATAATACCATTAAACAACTACTTGCAACTGGCACCATATCTATTGACTATGTGAGGTCAAAAGATAATTTGGCGGATCCGCTAATCAAAGGGTTAAGTAAAGAGATAGTTGCAAGGTTGACATTGGGAATGGGTTTAAAGCCTCTTGAGAAGTTAAACGCAATGGAAAACCCAACCTAGTTGACTGGAGATCCCAAGATCTAGGTTCAAAGGGACAACCTAACTGTTAATAGACTTGTAGCGTCACTGTGGGGGTCAACCCTATACTCATTCCTTAAAGTGACATCCCGAGATGAATGAGGTTAAGCATATGGCTTTTAATGATTCTTATGTGAAGTAATGGGTTACTTAAAAGAATCACCTATGTGAGAAAGAAGAAGAGGTCGCTTCGAGAAGAATTGTGTGAGGCTCAATTCTTAGACCTTCTCACAGAACCAGGCATTGTGATCCAGGGCCATGAATGGACACAGCTATGAGAGATGAATTGTGTTAGGGAGATACTTGTGTAAAGTATATGATCGGCTACACAAAAAGCTAGCAGTTCAAGGACACCGTGTCTACTGAGTAGCGAGTAGAGTAAATATGCTTTTACAAGGGAAGGTTCAAAGGGCAAACCCCTACCTATCCTATGCGCAGTTTTCGATTATAGGACTTTATCACCTATCCTCATGAATTTCCTTCATGTGGGGGATTGTTGGAAAAAATAGTGTGTTTGAAGGAAATTAATGGGTTAATTTCTAAAGGGTAATTTTGTCAAATTACTCAAGTGGTTAGTGTGTTTGTGAAATAAAATATTTATTTGTTCAAAATGGTTTTTGGATGAAGTAAATATAAATGTTCAAAGGATTTGACCCACTTATGGCTAATAAATTTTGATTTTGTAAATCAAAATTGGTTTTGGATTTTACTGAGGTGCTCGGCCGAGCAGAGTGTTAACTCGGCTGAGCACAGCATGGCAGTAAGTACCAAGTTTCGGAGCCACGCCGGCCGAGGCATATGCCTTGCTCGGCCGAGCAGATCTGGGAAAAGCCTTGCTCGGCCGAGCAAGGTATAAGACTCTGCAGAGCAGCTCCTGAGCAGATTTGTAACAGCCAAGTATTAAATGTGGAAATTGAAACCAAAAATCATTATGGTTAATATTTTTGGATTAATGACTGATTAATTTCGTAATAATGTAGTTTATTACTTAATTAATTCACATTATTGAGTTTTTAATCTTGGTTTTTGAAATCTTTAAATAGTTGTTTGATAACAACAATTGAGTACACTTTGAGAAATCTTTTGGCAAAGAATAGAGAGCAAACCACAGCAGAATCAAACACTTTTCTCCTGCAATCTTCCTCCATTTCTTTGGTTGCATATTGTCATCTTCCTCTCTTGGCCTCCGTGCATAGTTACAAAGAAGAGGTGATTTTGTCCAAGCTATATTCAGCTCGCCGGGAACTTTAGGTGCAAAGTGCCCCCGGTCCGCACGTTCTATCCTGGGAGACAAGCGACTCAAGAAATCTCAAGCACACTCGGTGAGGAGTCGAATATGTCTTAAGGAGACAGTGATTTCATTGGGCTCGTGCAGCAAATTCAAGAACTTCTCCTTTTTGTATTTTCTGTTTTTATCAATTTATATTGTATTATTTTTTCTGTAATTGTACACCCTTGTGTAACAATCTTAAGACATATCTTAATCGAGGGAGTGTCGATTACAGTTTGAAAAACTGAAAATTCTAATTTAGTTGTTGTGTTTCAGATGGCGACGAACAACAACAACGCAGAGACACAAGTTGGATCCCAAACTGAACCCCAAACTAATTCCCAAACTGGAAACGGAAGTGGCTCTACGACTGTGACTAATCCTCATACTATCCATATCCCGACCCCTCATGCGGAAAAACCCGAGAAGTTTGTTGGCCACGACTTTAAGCGTTGGCAACAAAAGATGCTTTTCTACCTCACTACCTTGCACTTGGCAAGATATCTGAAAGAAGATATGCCAAAGGTGAGTGAAGGAGAAAAGGATGTTACAACCTTGGCTGCGGTTGAAACATGGAAGCATGGGGAGTACTTGTGCAGAAATTATGTCCTCAATTCGCTTTCAGATTCTCTCTATAACGTGTTTAATGAGAAGAAAACTGCAAAGGAATTGTGGGGGTCGTTGGACCACAAATATAAGATTGAGGATACGGGAACAAAGAAGTTCATTGTTGCCCGTTTCCTTGATTTTAAGATGGTGGACAACAAGAGTGTGAAATCTCAAGTGGATGAGTTTCAAACTATCTTGCACGAGATTCATGCCGAAGGTATGGTTATAAGTGAAAGCTTCCAAGTGTCTGCAATCATTGAAAAATTGCCTCCATCTTGAAATGATTTCAAGAACTACCTTAATTCAATTGATTTAACAAGATGGCAAAGCTGTCATTAGTGATATGCTTTGCTTATCGCCAACGGCCAAGTGAACTCTTGAGTCCACCTTTGTATTGAAACTTCCTCAAGCTGGTGAACAAATGCAGCATGTTTCAACTGAAATTGTTTGAATGAACTCTCATGACTTTCAATTTAAGATACTCTTATCAGAAAAAAATAAAATAAAAAATAAGATACAATTGACGAAGGTAAAATTAAAACTAGAAAATAGTTGATCGTTATCCTACTATCAGTCAATGCGTGGCCACCTTTCTTTTGTCCAAGAAATTTCTACTGTCCAACATCATACACACCGGTACGTACTGATCAGAGGTTAGCTTTCTAATGAGTCAACTATAAATTTACACCTTCCACCTTCCACCTTCCAGTTAGACAAAATTTTCAAATGGATCACAAATCCAATTCCCAGCTTGACCAGATTGTCAATTCAACCCTCCAATTGACCAAACTGACAATGAGAGCACGTAATTTTCAGAACTGGCAACCTAGTGTTCCAAATTTCTTCCATGTCCTCGGCGCACAAACTGCACATTATAAACTGATCAACCAACCAATAAACCACATCAAAATTCCAAAAATAAAAGCATAAAACACTATGGGGACTTGCTTGCAGGCTCCAACACCTTCTCAAACAACAATGGGATATATTTTGAAGAATTATACTTGCATGAAGGGGAACAAATATTGGATTTGAGGAATAAACTTCCAGAATTAGCATGATTGGTAGGTCTTACTCCAGTGTCCCATCCATTCCTCTGAAGCCCAAATTTGTGCCAAGTGACTTGATTCCAAGAGCATATGGCTCATGAGGAACCCCAAAACCACTCACGAGTGTACTCGTGATGGCGGGCTTACATTTGACGAGGTGGACTTGTTGCTATCTTGCGTTCATAGTTTCTTCTCAGTCAACAAAGTATCCATTTTTACAGGGAAATATGTATATATACACTCGGATTGTCCGGGTTGATTTAGTAACATACTCCCTCCGTCCCACTTCACTTGATACCAATTTCCATTTTGGTCTGTCCCACTTCACTTGATACTACCCTAAATGGTAAGTTTTTATACTCGCAACAACAATTAAATTACTATTCCCCCACCCATTCTCTCTCCTACTTTACGTTTCCTACTCACAACACCTCCTTCCACTAATTTCTCTCCTACTTTTCTTAATTGTTGTGCTCACCAAGTTGGTATCAAGTGAAGTGGGACGGAGGGAGTATAATTTTGATCATAGTCATCCTCCTAGGATAGTCGACTTCTCCAGGATGCTGGTTTCTCTTTTTGTATTTGACTGAAATATGTCCTAAAGATTCGTTGATAGGCCTTATTTGCTACCCTGAATGAGTCATTATTTGTATTCAGGAAAATTTGGCACTTCCGTGATGGGAAGTAATCATATTTTTCTATTTCATTTTGCAGCTTAGAGGGTCCTAGCCCAAAGACAATATCAAATATTGGAGGAGTTCACCAGCTGCTTGGTTTGAATGATTACGCATTTGCAGCCGTGCCAAGGGATGATAATGTTTGTATTCCAGATTATAGTAGCACCAACAAGCTTGGGGCATCATTCCAGACTCCATGTGGCCGTCTTCCGGTAATCCTTCAAACATTTCTTCATTTTGTTCATTCTAGTCATAGTTGTTATAGTCAAAAAGCGGGAGGCGGACAATACATGCCTGAAAAAGGCGAAAGGCGAGGCGGTAGAAAGGCGGCAAAAAGGCGAGCAAGGCCGAAAAATAGAATAATTTTTTTGTAAATATTAGAAAAAATATATAACTATACATGTAACATATAAACAAAAAATAATACATGTCAGGAACAATAAAACATTTAATAAATGTCATTTTCACTTATAATGGTATCCTAAACGTAATTTAGACCCCAAAAGAGAGAATTATTGACAAAAGGAACATAAATTTAAACCACACAGTTCAAATTAACAAAACAACTGCTAGATTAAGAAGATAACAATATTTAAACAAAAGAATAGAGTTTAAAGACGAAAGCAACAAAATAATTTGACTAAAAGTAAAAAGACATTATCTGAAACTAGAAAGAAGAGAAAAAACAATAATATTTTAAACAAAGGAAGAGGAATAAAGAGAAACAAAAGAAAAATATCGAGAGGAAGACACGTTGACAAAAATAGAAAGAAAGGAACAAAAAATTATACAAAAAACAAGATCTTTCTTGCTTTATAATATGTTAATGTTGGAAAAAAAATAAGAACAAGAAATACAGCTAAAAGCTAAACACATAGTTAAAAAAAACTAAACGCGGAACAAAGTACCAAAATGACGCGAGTTAAGAACGCCGAAGAGTCGCAGTCGCAAAGGTCGTCGTTCAAGCCAAGGTCGTCGTCGTCGAAGAGTCGCTGGTAATTTCTCTGTGTCGTCTGTTATTGTGGTAAGTCTTTTGTGATCGTCGGTTTTATACAATCGGATTTACAAATTAGCTTCTATTCCTTACCTAATTTAAGAAGTTTCCATAAGAAAGAAAACTCTAGAAATCCAATTTGACACGTTCTGGCTTCTCCGCTCTGACTCCGAAGGTATTACACTTTTCCTAACCGACCGCCTCATCCCGCAAAAGCGGCGTAACCTCCAAGGCGCCAATATGGAGAGGCTGGCGAGAGAGGCGGGCACCTTTCGCTACTATGATTCTAGTATACTTGCAGCCACTTTCTTGGTGAAATATCTACTGCTCCATTATGATATTATGATTTACAGGTGAACCCTCAACAATACATGGAAATGATATCTTCAATGAAACCAAACTTATGGGCCACTTTAGCTGATGAAGTACCTGCCTCTGTTACCGAGAAGAGAAACAAAATCTCTGTGAATAGAACTTTGAAATGGCTAGAGGATTGCATTAAGCTCAATTGGGCAAACGAAGTATGTATTTTCATATGTAAAATCTCTAGTGATCTGCTGTTTCTTAGATTCTTTTCTTTCATTTGAACTTCATTACTGCATGCTGTGACTACCCTAGTTTAAACAGAGTGCATACTTTGGGTTTATATGCTAAATACTTTCTTTTGCATCTATGTTTTAATAACTAAATTTGATAGACCACAAGTATGTAGCTGAAGATCCAGTTATTTTGTCAATCACAATTGGCGTTTATGGGGGACTTAGGTGCAGCTGTTCATGCTAGAGGATGGTGATCGAATCTTTGTTACTTCTTTTTGAAATAGTATACACAAAAGCTAATAGACACAAAAAGCAAATATACGCATAGTGAGACCATTTATGATTTTCTCGTTCTTAATGGGGTGAAATTGATTCGATGACCATAAATTAGGAAATTGATTGTTTTCTAAAAAAATAAAATAAAAATTACACATTGTGCATTGAAAGAAAACACTGATCATCTTTGTGAAAATCCGCTTTCAAAAGTGGGCGTTATATTAGTATTTTGATAATAGTAATTGTGGTGAACCTAATCTTTTGACATTTTCTCTTATTAATTTATTATCTGCTTTAATTAGTTATGTTAGCAGTAATATTTAATATAATTACCATTAAAATTAGTTCATTTCGTGTGGGTTCAATACATGATAGACTGCGGACATGCATACCTATCAATAGGGTGAATTAGCATGCCTTTTTGAGATGCTGCTAGGTGGCCTTTTCTAAGCTCATAACCTATATTAGGATGCCTCATGGAGGTGGTAATCTTTTACAATCTTTAGAGTAAATCTTGAAATTTTGCATGACAGACCTAACACTCGGATTGCATCCATATATGATTTTCATAGTTGAATCCAGGTAATGCTAGACTCCAGTCTAAGACTTATCTAAGATAAGTTACAAATTGATTTTTTTGTTGGAATTTGGATCTCCAGTCTAAGACGTATTATCTATGTTACTATTGATTTTTGTTACACCATTATGGTAGCTGATAGTAATTCATTCCTCACCAGGAAAAAGTTACAAATTGATTTTTTGTTGGTTTCCATTTGCCTTAATTTCTGTGTAGACAGGTGGAGCTGTTTTTGGATCTGTTGTTGGGGGTTGTAGCATTGAAGAACGCAAACGTTGTGCTCAAGAGGTAGCAACAAAAAATGTATCAGGTACGTGGATGACCTTCTGCATCAACTTTTATCTTTTTGCTTTTGTGGGTTTTGACTATAAAAAAAAATAATAAAATGATGACCAGGGAAGTGAACTTCAGATGCTTGACCTAGATTTCTAGGTAGTTCAAATATGATTAAACGAGATGCACAATGAACCTTCAAAGATTATTTGTGCTGGTAGCATTCGGTGCTTCCAAGCGAATTTGTTTTGTTTCGCACTATCTTTTTGCCGATTTCTTCTTCCGCTTATCCACTTATCAGATCAACTTCTAGTTTGCTAAGAAAGATTGTGGGTATGGCACAGTAAGCTGGTAAATCATTTGTATATTCTGATTTGCAATGCAATCCTTTATTAAGAAGCATCTGTCATTTGCTATGCGTCTTGAACAACCCATCCTGTCCCCTTCTCTGAACATAGCTTCAAATTGTAGATACTTGAACGCACACACACACACACATATCATCTTAGGCTAACTATTTTCTATCCATCCATAAACACCAAAATATATCATCTTAGCTCATCAACTGTTCCAATGATAACAAACAACTGAACACGGGAGAAAAAGATGATCACGCTACTCGTCGAACCCCCACTCGAATCTCTTATGTTTTTAAACAACTACTTGTCCACGAATGGATTGGGAGTCCCTTTGCTAAGACCAATCTAAAGTGGCACACAATTCGAGCGATTTCCTTAGAGTAGAAAATCTCTATAAGTCAATAGCCTTTGTTAAAGCCAATTGATTTTCAGTTCCCACAAATTCTAGGCTAATTATTTTCTGTTCAATAAAATTCCTAATGAAGTGATGTCTAATATCAATGTGCTTAGTATGAGAATGTTGAACAAGGCTTTTTGATATATCGATGGCACTCTTATTATTAAAAAAGACAGTTAAGATTCTACTTTCCAAACCTTAGTCTATGATCATTTGAACTATACCGTGAAACCAAATTGTTTCCAAGGTAAAAGCAACCTCCGGTGGTGCTTTTTCTATCATCCACAACACAATTTTGTTTCCTCCAAATTGTTTCCAAGGTAAAAGCAACCTCCGGTGGTGCTTTTTCTATCATCCATGTTTCTGGCCCAATCTAGATTGAATCACTAAACCTATCAAGTACTTAATCTAAATTTTTGGCACTTGGTTGCTGTTGTACTCAATTTCTTTGGTTGAACCAAATGACCAAAGACTATGGTTTGAAAAGTAAAATTTTATTTGTCTTTTGTGATAATAAGAGTGCAATGGTTATATCAAAAAACATGTTCAACATTCTTGTACTAAGCACATTGATATTAGACATCATTTCATTAGGGATCTTGTTGAACTAAAAATAGTTAGCCTAGAGTTTTTGGGAACTGAAAATCAATTGTCTGACATTTTCACCAAGGCTATTGACTTGAGAGATTTTCTACTCAAGGAATTCTCTCGAATTGTGTACCATTTGAGAAGTTCGCACAAGTGGGCGGTCGTTTGTCTACACATTTGTATAATTGTATAATACAGAAGTAAAAAAAAATGCATTTATAGTAGAATGACTTTGCACGATATATCAGAAGATATATCTTAGGTCACTTGTTTCTTTCATTGAAACGTTCTTGAAACTTTGATTGTGAGCCTTTTCTAATTCTAAAATCAAAATTTCTATCTCCTAGTGGGTTCTTAGCTATCTTCTCCTTTTGAAGCGTTGCTACTCATGTGTAATCTTTTGGCTATTATAAAAATATGAGAAGAATCAATTGAAGCGATCACTTGAGGTAAAAATTTGGGGCACGCAATGGTGTGAGCTTGATAGCTACCTCAAAACTGATTTTTTGGTACCAATGTGGAAACATTATAGAGGCTAAGACATTGGAAGTGAAATCGCTCATTCACTTCTTGTGCTTAGAAATGTGTCTTAAAATGTTCGAAACATCCCATCTCACATCTGTAATGTTGTACATCTGTACTGTACTATATCCCACACTTATGTATTCACCTTTTTGTATCAATTTTAGGCATAAATAAATTTAGGACATTTTTAGCCCGGTTAGAATCCCATTCTGTTGTTTTTATTTTTTTTTCATAGATTTTGTATAAGAGTTGAGATGGATTATCCATAGGAGATTGTTTGTGTGGTGGTTTTGTCGTCAAAATGTTTATAGCATAAAAAAAGGTAAATGCACAGGGAACTCAAGAGGTTAGTCTGGAATGTTATCCCCAAAAGTAAAATACGATATGCAGGTGGTAGAGTTTAGGGGAGGACGGTTATTGCGAAGGCTACATTGGTAATGTAGTCTCTATAGAGAAAGTAAACAAGTGGTATAAGGATGCATTACGGCAAAGGGCAAACCCCGGTGCGCCAAGCGGGGGTTGGGAGAGGGAACCATTTGCTAGAGCCTTCCCCTGACAATTGCCAAGAGGCTGTTCGCCAAGGTTCGAACCCGTGACCTTATGGTCACCAAAGGAGCAACTTAAGGATGCATTATTGGCTGTTAATTATTTGACTCATTTCAAGTTGAGTGTACCTTGTCATATGAGCTATTTAGAGGTATCATTGTTCTCCCTGACGTATGTTGCATATCTTATAAGGTGGTGCTTCATGGTTCTATTCTTTATTGGTTCTTTCAGATATAAGGGTTTGGTGACTGGTGCTTCTTTTTTACTTAATGGTCCTAAATGGCCAAGTGAGCATAATCTTTTTGGTGAAGCTCTTAGAAGAGGCTCTTATTTTGTGGGATAGTGAATGTAGGTGTGTGAACTGTTGTTAGAACCTCATTGCTCTTCAGTAGTTTTGTCAGCTCTTGGTATGTAGGTTATTTTTGTTTGTTTGGAGAGCATGTGGTGGGGTTACTAATAATATTCTGTTTCAGATTTCTTGCATCTCATATCTTTCTTTTTTTCTGAGATTCGAGTTTCGCTAAACCAATCGTCATCATCTTTTCTCCTAAGAAGTAAGAGAAAAACAAAAATAGAATGCGCTTTGGGATCTTATCTAGGAGGTCCCTCTTCCTAGACTAGTTTCTTCTTTGTCCTATCTTCTTGAAGTCTAGTCTTTTAAATATGGATCCTAGTTCATTCTAGTCTTATCTAGGAGGTCCTTCTTCCTAGACTAGTTTCTTCTTTAAGAAACAGTGGGCCAAGGGATGTAGTTTTAATATGCGAGTGTTTACGACAAATGGGCTTGAAGAGATTCTGGTTAGAGAAGGGATTGATTGGTGCAATTTGTAGGATCTAGACAGAGTAAGGGGATATATTGCAGCTGTAATCTTGGTGCAATTTGTAGGATCTAGACAGAGTAGGGATAGATTGGGAGGTTGTTCCAGATGGAAGAAATTGCAGCTGTAATCTTTGAGATCACTGTTGGTAAGGCTTCTGTGATTGGTTTCTCTAATAGATTTCCTGCTCCTGCTGGGAGATACTTATTGGCCTTTGCTTTGTAGCTAAAATGTTCATGTCAATAAACCTGTAGCAGGTGTGTATTAGATTCTTTCAGAGGTCATTCTAAGTGGTCCTTGTGAAGATGATTTTAATGGCTCAGGGTGCATGGAAAGGTACACTGTCCCAAGGGTTGAACCTCTTCGTTTCTAATTTTAACAGTATGGCAAGATAGTTCTTTAAAGTATCCAGGTCAGTGTTTTGGTTGATGAGACTTTCTATATATGGATGAACAACACATCCAAGTGTGAATCTCCAATTAAATGTACATTTGGAGTAACAAACAATCAATGGATCAGTATCTTTTTACGTTTTCATGTAAATAGTCTTTGTCAAATTTGATAATCTTCAATGGGATTGGTATTCTTAACTGTAGCTTTTATGCAGAAGACCTTGCATTTTAGTGTTTGTATTGTCACATAGCTTTTATGCAAAAGAAAAAGACCTTGCATTTTAGTGTTTGTATTGTTACATAGCTATAGTGTGAAATTATTTGAAATCAATATGCTGTACTTGCAGGCTATTATATTGGAGGGTTTGGGCTTGGAGAGAGCATTGATGAGCGATCTGCTCTCCTCAACGCTGTCACGGTACTATCATAAGTATATTCTATCTACTCATATTCAAGCTACATTTTTTAACTTATGTCGAGAACTTTTATAGCGAGTAACCTAAAATGGATGAAAAAAGAGAAGTGTATTCATATTGCCACTAAGTTGACACTCTTTATATTCTCCAATACTATACTGTTGGTTATTATAGGCTCTAACTTGGAAAGATGAAATAAGTGTTGTGAGTTTGCTACTGTGTGGTATGTCTGGCTGAGGAGGAATCACATAATCCTTTGTTTGCTTTTGCCTCTCTTGTGCAACAGCATTATTGTACATGTCTTTTTCTTATGGATTTCTGCTGAGTGCCTTGCAAGGGTGGACCGTGGGTATCTCCGAGCTTTAGTATGTTGGGGGGGGGTGTTTTTATTCTATTTTTTTTCGGTTCCTGTACTCTTCTCTTGTTAGATGGACTTACATCTTCTTATAACTTTTCTCGTCTTTAATCTAGTCTCATTCTCTTACATAAGAAATGAATGATTAAAGTATTTAAATCAAATGTTTTCTAGTTGGCTTGGAATTCATTTAATTTGGGTTCCTTTCAGTATCCAATACATTGGCCCAGTTACATATAGTGGGTGGTGGACATAATTATGCGACTATCTGAATCAATAGTTAATCTGAATTTATTGAAATGATTCAAACAATTAGATTGGCGGATGGCCGTCTTATTTTACCATCCACTCACTCGCAATAATGATCAGACCCATCAGTTTTCTCTTGTTTAGTTTGCCTGAATATCATTATTATTGTAATACTTTAACTTGTTACAGTAATTGGATCTCTTTTTTTTTTTTTTCCTGTATCAGTAAATTTTCAAGTTGCATGATTGATAAGTGACTATTATATAGTCATTTATCCTTATTTTTATATACTTTTTATGGCATAAAACATCATTTTTCATTTCATTTCTTATACTTTTTAGTTTCTTTTCCTTATTTTCTAGATTTTACGCTTTTTGTATATTTCTTGCCTTTTTAGACAGGTTTTAGGTTCATTTTTTATCAAAAGGATACTTGGACACTTCAAGGCAAAAGACATGGGAGAGCACCAACCAAATCAAGCACACAAAGTTAAAATTCAGACAGAGCGGCCGTGCAGCAGAGATGGAGCGGCCGTGCACTTGGCCTTTTTCAGGCCATTTTTTGCCCTAAAATATAGAGTGGCCGTGTCTTGAAGAGGGAGCGCCCGTGTCATCTTATGGAGCGGCCGTGCAGCTTATATAGGAGCGGCCGTGCGAAGTGTCAAGACTTAAATTCAAATCTGGCGCCAAGGGTCACACGGCCGTGCAACTTCCTTGACACGGCCGTGCAAAACGTGACTGCTGACGTAAAGGCACCTTTTGGTTGCACCCGATTGAAGAGTTCCCTCCTTTTTATAAATAGGACCCTAGAGATCAGTCTTAAACACGAATCATTAGAGAGAAATACTGATATTTGATAGATAGAAAACACAAAATACTTGTGATAACAATTTCCAATGAGATTTGAAGATCAAGTCATTACTTTGTTCTTGAAGTTACTTTGGAAGAAGATCAATAAAAGTGAAGCATTATTTCCAGCATTTGTCCATCATAAGTCTCTCTTACTCAATCTCTTATTTTAATTGCTTTTATATTATAAATGGCTTGTGAGTAATCCCCCATATTCTTGGGGTTGGAAACTCAAAAACATGCTTATTCATCATCTAAAAAATGATTAGTCTTGTCTTCTTTCTTCATCTAAAACAATTTCTTTATATTATTCTCTAAATGCCTTACTTATTGGCGATATCCAATTTGTATGATTCGATCGATTGAGAGAAGTACCTAGCGGAGAATCTCAATCGACGGAACCATATAAGGAAACTAGGTTCATTGATCACGAGAGTAGTTGAATGGCCTAGGGATGTTCTTTTAATGGAAAGTATGTTGAACTTCCGTCCTTAATGGATTCTTACTAATTATGATCGGCTAGAGATTTCTGGAATGCCCAAGCCAGGATGTACGGGGTCAAACATAAACGGATTTCTCAAACAGTTAGAACATAATTAGTGAAGAATACAAACGCTATTGTCCTAGCCCGAAATAGCGTAGCCTAACATACCATCCTTGCTTTTTATGAAAACCTTTTATTTCTAAGACAATGACAATTTGATGAATAAGATTATGTGTATGATTTCCAATCCCGAGAATGCTTCGTTTTATAAGAATTCAATTAAAGTATTTTCTGTCTATGCTCTCTCTATTATTCTAAAAACAAATTTTATCTACCCCCCAATCCTTTTTATATTTTCTAAAGACAAAAATATCCCTTAAGTAAACCCTGTCTCTGTGGGATCGACTCGTACTTGCACCCGCTATATTACAATAGCCCGTGCGCTTGCGGATATAAAATAAACCGTTAGGGTTTCGGCCATAGAACAAGTTTTTGGCGCCGTTCTTAGTGTGACGGTTTACTTTTTATTTTTGTCTTTACTACAAAATTTTTAGTTTTTGTTTTATTTTTACTATTTTGCTTTCTTGTCCTATAATCTGTTACGTTTAATTTTTCTTCAAGTATTTTTCTTGTAGCTTATGAAACGTTCTCGGACATTTGTTGACAACTTTGATCCGGAACCCGAAAGAAGCTTTCACGAAAGATTAAGAAGATTTAGAGAAACTCTACAAAAACACATGGACGGAGAACCGCAAACACTGCCAGGACCACTACGGGACTTTGTTAATCCAAGTACCCGGGAACTAGATCCCCTATTGTTGTGCCGAATGCCGAAGCGGCACACTTTGAGATAAAGCCGCGACTTTTGCTTATGGTTATGAATAACCAATATAGAAGATTTGCTTTCGAAGATCCTCATCTCCACATCCAAACATTCTTGGAATACTGTGATACCACACGTATTCAGAATGTTACCCCGGAAGCGATTCGGATGCGCCTTTTTCCTTTCTCTCTTAAGGATAAGGCGAAACAGTGGTTAATTTCAGTCCCACCCAACTCTTTTACAACTTGGGACCAAATTCAAGAAGCATTCCTTGGACGTTTCTTCCCTCCGAGCAAGACTGCTCAAATTCGGACGAAGATTACAAATTTTAGCCAAACAGGAAGCGAATCACTGTATGACGCTTGGGAGCGATTCAAAGAGCTCCTAAGGATGTGCCCTCACCACGGGCTTGAAAAGTGGTTAATTGTGCACACTTTCTACAATGGTCTCACATATAGAACAAGGGAGACAATTGATGCCGCCGCAGGAGGTGCACTAATGAATAAGACGGTGGATGAAGCATACGACTTGATAGAGAACATAGCCCTGAATCACTATCAATGGTTCAATGAGAAGGAACTACCGCAGGGGATTCCAGGTAAGTACAATATTGATGTCATTACTATCTTGTCTTCTAAAGTTGATATGCTTCTTAAAAAAATTGAAAACTTTAATGTAAATCCCGTGGCCAACATTAATGTTGTTTGTGAGCTATGTGGGTCAAACTCACATAGTACAGAATGTTGTGAATTGCTTGACACTACTTCTAGTGATCAAGTAAACTTTTTTAATTCTTATGGGGAAAAGGGTGGTATGTATTCAAACACATACAATCCTGAGTGGAGAAATCACCCAAATTTTTCCTATAAGAATAACAATATTTTAAACCCACAACCTTCTACACAACCACCGGGATTCACACAAAAGAATTTCAATGGCAATTCTAGTGCTTTCCCTCCCCTTAAATCTAAATTGGATCTTATTATGGATTTTATTGTTGAAAGTAAAAACGAACAAGAGAAGACCAATAATGAGTTAAGGGAATCCATTAAGTCGTTGAATGCTAGGTTTGATAATTTAGCCGCCCACAATAGAATGCTTGAAAATCAACAAGCTCAACAAGCCGGCGCCTCGCATAGACCACAAGGGAGTTTTCCCGGTCAATCGCAAAGGCCCGATGAGCATGTTAGTGCGGTAGAAACTAGGAGTGGAAAAGAAATTTTAGATCCCCTTCCTAAGGAAAGTATCAAACCGAGCAAAGAGAACGTTAGTCCAACCCCACCGATGGTTGAGACTAATGAAGATGTTGGAAAGGGGACAAAATCTCCTAAGATGTCTAGAAATTTTGACCCTCCAATACCATACCCCCAAAGGTTGGTAAGAGCCAAACTTGACAAACAATTTGCAAAATTTTTAGAAGTCTTAAAGTCTATTTACATCAACATACCTTTTACCGATGCCCTTCAACAAATGCCGTCCTATGCTAAGTTCTTAAAGGATATTCTTGCAAATAAGAGGAAACTTGAGGAGCATAAGACTGCCGCTTTGTAAAAGAAGTAAGTGCCATTTTACAAAGAGAACTTCCTCCTAAATTAAAAGATCCCGGCACTTTCTCTATTCCTTGCAAAATAGGTAAATATAATGTTGATAATGCTTTGTTAGATCTTGGGGGCAAAGTGTGGAGCCTCATTCCGCTTTCGGTAGGTAAGAAACTAGGTGTGGGGGAAATGAAACCCACCACTATTTCTCTCCAACTAGCGGATCGCTCCATTAAATACCCGATGGGTATTATGGAAGACGTCCACTTGTCAAATTGGGAAATTGATCATCCCGGTTGACTTTGTAGTTCTTGATATGGAGGAAGATCACCAAATTCCAATCATTCTAGGAAGACCTTTTCTTGCCACCGGGTGCAATAATAGATGTAAAGAATGGCACTCTTTCTTTAAACATTGGAAATAAGAAAGTCGAATTTAAAGACTTAAATCTCAAGAAATCATGCCATGAAGTTGACAGTCCTAAGAATGATAACAAAAAGAGTGAAAACTCGCAATCCAAGGACTCAAAAATAATAATTAAAAAACCCTTAGATCATAGAGGTGAAAAAAATGTGCACCCTAAAAAGCCTAATAAAATTGAAAAATCAAAGGGTAGGGGGCCTAAGAAAAAAGGCACACCGGGATGTCGTATGTGCATCAATCATAAGAGCTCAATCACGCCAAAGGGGAAGGAATGGCGAGTTGTTAAGGATAAGAGACCATTACAATACCACTCACCGTCCATTGTCACTGATAGAAAGGGGTCGAGCTTATGACCTTAAACAAGCATCATCGGAATAGTAAACCGATGGATTATATTACTTTTTATCATAATTTTGTTTACCACCACATGCTTATCTCTTTACTCTTTGTCCTTGAAACATTGAGGACAATGTTCACTTCAAGTGTGGGGGGGTATTTATCTATTTGCTTTCTAGTTTTAATTTACTTGCTTTCTAGTGTAATTTTTTCTTTTTAACTTAGTTGCATTTTTTTTTCTTTTATGCATGTTTAATAGTATATTTCAAAAAAAAAAAAAAAAAAAAAAAAAAAATCCTATGATGATCAAAAATCATTATCATTATGCTTGCCATTTGCCACTAGTATAAATGCCTTTATCTTTCCTCTCATATTTTCTATACACTTAGAAATTTATAAAAGGAAAAGTATAAGGGATCTTTTTAGGAAATAATTGAAAGCCTCATAAGTTGGTATAGCACAATATAGAATCTCATCAAGGAAAATGCATTTGATTAGAAAGGAATTCTTTTATGCTTGGTTATATATGCAAATTTTTGAATATATTCCTTTAAGTTTGTACATTTTTATCTTTATTAGATATTTATTCTTTTTAGAAGCACCTTTTTGTTTGCATCCCTTGAATCACACCCTTTCATAAATTTCATCCTTCCATTTTCAAATCAAGTCAAAGAAAAACACTTTTATCTTATTAATAAAAGAGTGACGATGGTCACCAAGCCTTAAAAGCAAAAAAGAAATTATCTCCTAAGTAACTCGGGGAGCTGCCGGGCCGCGACGATGCTTCCTTGCCAAAACGGAAATAATATCCAAAAGTATTCTTGATCTAAGTATTAGGAACATGGGGCTCGCGACCACAATGTCTCCTACTTGAAAGGATCAAGAATAACTTAGGACTTTTGCAAAAATATAACACGTACAAAAATAAGATAAATTTGTTTGACTTTGACGAGATTTTTCCACTACCATCACCCATTCTTCACCTTTGTGATTCAAGAATGTAATGCAATTCTTCGGAACTTCTAAATTGTGAATAAATGTCTATACCTTTTCTTGTACATCTTAAAGAAATAAAATTCATCTTTTCTAAAAATCACTCTAAAAAGTGA
The DNA here is from genome assembly GCA_022495995.1 of Adenophora triphylla var. japonica. Classification (NCBI taxonomy): domain Eukaryota; kingdom Viridiplantae; phylum Streptophyta; class Magnoliopsida; order Asterales; family Campanulaceae; genus Adenophora; species Adenophora triphylla. Next base: position 183,460 of record JAFEMH010001953.1, on the reverse strand, counting down.
TGGCTTTTTCTACCAAGAAAATTCTTCCTTCTAGCATGCTTTACTTGATCAAAATTCTATATATGCTATACTAGGTTATTGTCTTGCATTTTATCTCTTTAAAATATCCCTAAAATACTTCTTCCCAAAATAAAATTTTTAAAGATATTCAAAATATGATTGGATAGATAAAAGGCATTATCTACAAGGCATTGAGGGCTTGCTACTTTATTTACGAGGGATCAATCATAATTTTTCTCCCTCCCCATATTTCATTATAAGTTTGCTTGGGGACAAGCAAAGGTTTAAGTGTGGGGGAGTTTGATAAGTGACTATTATATAGTCATTTATCCTTATTTTTATATACTTTTTATGGCATAAAACATCATTTTTCATTTCATTTCTTATACTTTTTAGTTTCTTTTCCTTATTTTCTAGATTTTACGCTTTTTGTATATTTCTTGCCTTTTTAGACGGGTTTTAGGTTCATTTTTATCAAAAGGATACTTGGACACTTCAAGGCAAAAGACATGGGAGAGCACCAACCAAATCAAGCACACAAAGTTAAAATTCGGACGGAGCGGCCGTGCGGCGAGAGATGGAGCGGCCGTGCGCTTGGCCTTTTCAGGCCATTTTTTGCCCTAAAATATAGAGTGGCCGTGTCTTGAAGAGGAGCGCCCGTGTCATCTTATGGAGCGGCCGTGCGGCTTATATAGGAGCGGCCGTGCGAAGTGTCAAGACTTAAATTCAAATCTGGCGCCAAGGGTCACACGGCCGTGCAACTTCCTTGACACGGCCGTGCAAAGCGTGGCTGGCCGACGTAAAGGCACCTTTTGGTTGCACCCGATTGAAGAGTTCCCTCCTTTTTATAAATAGGACCCTAGAGATCAGTCTTAAACACGAATCATTAGAGAGAAATACGATATTTGATAGATAGAAAACACAAAATACTTGTGATAACAATTTCCAAGGAGATTTGAAGATCAAGTCATTACTTTGTTCTTGAAGTTACTTTGGAAGAAGATCAATAAAAGTGAAGCATTATTTCCAGCATTTGTCCATCATAAGTCTCTCTTACTCAATCTCTTATTTTAATTGCTTTTATATTATAAATGGCTTGTGAGTAATCCCCATATTCTTGGGGTTGGAAACTCAAAAACATGCTTATTCATCATCTAAAAAATGATTAGTCTTGTCTTCTTTCTTCCTCTAAAACAATTTCTTTATATTATTCTCTAAATGCCTTACTTATTGGCGATATCCAATTTGTATGATTGATCAATTGAGAGAAGTACCTAGCGGAGAATCTCAATTGACGGAACCATATACGGAAACTAGGTTCATTGATCACGCGAGTAGTTCAATGGCCTAGGGATGTTCTTTTAATGGAAAGTATGTTGAACTTCCGTCCTTAATGGATTCTTACTAATTATGATCGGCTAGAGATAAGCCGGAATGCCCGTTTGTGACGGGCGGGGTCAAACATAAACGGATTTCTCAAACAGTTAGAACATAATTAGTGAAGAATACAAACGCTATTGTCCTAGCCCGAAATAGCGTAGGCCTAACATACCATCCTTGCTTTTTATGAAAACCTTTTATTTCTAAGACAATGACAATTTGATGAATAAGATTATGTGTATGATTTCCAATCCCGAGAATGCTTCATTTTATAAGAATTCAATTAAAGTATTTTCTGTCTATGCTCTCTCTATTATTCTAAAAACAAATTTTATCTACCCCCAATCCTTTTTATATTTTCTAAAGACAAAAATATCCCTTAAGTAAACCCTGTCTCTGTGGGATCGACTCGTACTTGCACCCGCTATATTACAATAGCCCGTGCGCTTGCGGATATAAAATAAACCGTTAGGTTTCGACCGAACAATGATTGATTTAACTATTCATAATTGCAGGATAGTCTACCCGAGGAAAAACCTCGATACATTTATGGCCTTGGACTTCCAGGTATCAGGCTTTAGTTCATTTCTCCTTGCATTTTAGATATCTATCCATTGAATCCATTACTTGATACCCATGAAAAGTAGTTTTATGTAATCCTGCTATACAGAAAAATATCGTCTCTTCTCCATTCTTGTGTAACTTCAATGTTTGGATAAGGATCTTTAGTAGGTTTTGTTTGTATTAGGCCGTTTCTTGATTAGGACCTCTCTCTATGATTACAGTTGAAGCTTTCACGCAGTTTTACATGAATCAGTTCGATATCTTGAATTATTTCCCAAAATTTACCAGCTATATAAACTATCTCCTTAAATGCCCTTTGTCAAAAAGCTCTCACGAAAAACCTTATGTTAAAACTTTTTACCAGAAGTAGCAAATATGCCAATGATCCAACTTGAATCAGTTATTAGCAATTGCGAATTCAGGGAGACGTATCGGGATGTAGGTGATAAGTTTGTACATGAAGTTAATTAGCGGTAACAAAAAATAAAGTCCGTTTCTTGATGAATTTGCTTCTGCCCGTAGTGAATTCGGGGGAAAGGTATTATTTTGGGAATTAATTGTTTTTAGAAAGAAAAAAAAAGTCATTTGAGAAGTTAATCTACCATGGTATATACTACCCCTTCTTCCCCAAAATGAATAACAACAACAAAATTGGTCCCAAAAAAAGTCATTTGAGAAGTTAATCTGCCATATTTTCATTCAATCCAAGTAAACTCGTATCATATCAATCACTCTTATCCAAGTTTGCTTGGGCCTTCCCCTACCCTCACCATTTTATCACTTCTCCACTCTTTAGGCCTCCTAACCGGTGCATCACTCGGTCTCCGTCTCACATGACATGACCTAATCACCTTAGACGATTCTCCCTCATTTTATCTTCAATGGGTGCAACTCCTACTTTACCCATCACCTTATTGCTCAACCGATCCTTTCTTGTATGCCAGCATTGATCTATTTGACTCCTCGTAAGTAGCATAGCTCAACGTGCTGCTAGTTTCTTTGTGTTTGGTTTTTCTTTTCCTTTAAGAACTTGGAGACATTATGATGTGTTCATAGGTACAACATTTTGTCCCTAAATGAATGTCCGAAAAATTCAAATTTGCTCGACCAAAAGCAAATTTGAAAAAAATCGGACATTCATTTTGGGACGGAGGGAGTATGTTGGATGCATATATTAAGTTTATTTTCTGTTGTTGATATATATTTCTTCCATTTTCACAGAAGAGGTACTGCAGGGCATTGCTGCAGGCATTGATCTATTTGACTCCTCGTAAGTAGCATAGCTCAACGTGCTGCTAGTTTCTTTCTGTTTGGTTTTTCTTTTCCTTTAAGAACTTGGAGACATTATGATGTGTTCATAGGTACATTTACCATCTTACCCTTGGAGGTTTTGCACTTACATTTCCAGTAGATGCATTGAAGAATCATGTTCCTGATTCTGACTTGAGCTTTACCGGCGCCGATCACACAAAGATAAATCTAAAAGCAACAATTTATAGGTACGCACGCATTTCATCTCCTGTACCTTAGAAGTCAGTGGAGAAACTTAATGATGTAAGGTAAGCTTCAAAGGCATCAAAAATTGAAACTTCTGAAAAATATTCTTGAAATTACATCTTTGTTCAACATTTAAACTTTCCAAATTTATAGTTTATTTTTTTAAAAAAAGGGTAAAAAGAAAATTATAGTCTAAATATTATAGGCTTCCATAAAGATCATGTGGTAAATTGTCCTTCTGAACCCTCACTTTTCGGGATATTTCTCAGCCACTTCGCTGAAATGGTTTTTTTTTTTTGTTGGAGCAGGAAAGACACATCCCCGATTGTTGACCGTTGCAGATGCTACACATGTCAGAATCATACTAAAGCCTATATTAATCACCTGCTCAATGTTCATGAAATGTTGGCCCTTATTCTTCTGGAAATGTAAACTTCTTTACTGGCTTTATTCTTGTTTCTTTGCTCTGTCTATATATACACACTCCGTATATATTCTAAACTCATCTTTTCTCTTCTTAACCAGACATAATACACATCACTATCTGGCCTTCTTTCGCTCAGTTAGAGAAGCAATAGAGGAAGGAAAGTTCGAGCAATTTCGTCAGAAGTTCATTGAAAGAAGGCGACATCATCTTTACGCCGTTCCCTCAACTGCGTAAGCTTAATTTCTCTCTCTGGAGAAAGTAGATTGTTGTAATTTAAATTTTAGATTAATTAAACAATAATGTTAAACTTATTTGTTGTCTTGCTGAAGTTTTGATTATTTCAGAAGCAAACTTTATTAAGGTGGCATTTGATTTTTTTAAGTGTTAAAGTGGTGAAATCTGATTTCATGTCTGAATTTTGGCTAATTGAAAAGAGGTAGCGTCTGAATACTGATTTTTGAATTACTCAAACTGTTTGAATATTCATATGAATTCATATCTGAAATTAATAGAGTAGAGAGATGAGATGAATGGTTATTGATCTAGTGTTTGGGTTGGGTATTTTTGAAATTACAACTTTATGGAAGAGATATATATAAAAAAATTAATTAAGAGGCAAATAAGTGATAGTTTTACATCTGAAAATTAAGTGAAAAATAAGAGGCATTTAGATCTGAATGGAGAAAAAAAACAAACAATCTGAATTGTATTATGTTTGATGCACCCACCCAATTCAGATATGAATAAGAGCTGAAAATGAAAAACAAATGAGAAATTGACATTACAAATTTAAACTAACCAATGAAATGAGGTGATAATTTTTAAATCCTACCCAATTCAACTCACAAAATTTATTGATGTAAATAAATAACAATTTACAAATTTATCCCTACAAATTGCCCCCTTCTAAAGGATAATTTATACAATGTGCATCTACTTTGAGAATGTTACATTTACTTCTATTTTTTCTTTCTTATTTTTGCTTATCTCTACTGAGTTGAACCTGAATCAGATGCTATATGCCTGTTCTACAAGGGTTATGCATGTGATTTTTCACAATACAATTAAAACAAGCGGACATTTCGTACAAGTAAAAAAAAAAAAAAAATTCCCTGCTAGCAATGTTACATGCTAATGGCTCTAGTTGACATTTCCGATTCACCTTCCTCCTCCTGCAAAGGAAAAAAAAAAACGTCGGCCTCAGAATCAGAGCAAAACACCAATCAATATGAGAAATAGTATACATGAATACCTCAAAGCTGACACTTCTGTCCCATTTTATACTACTTAATGAGTTCCATTTTCAAGATTTAAGCTTATAATGGAAAAATAATTCACTAATTTGCATTGACTTCCTAAGTGGCAAAAAAAATGGGCTAAAAATAGAAATGTGGCCAATATAAATGGGACGGGGATTATGCATGTGTGAGATCATACCACTTGGTCATTCAACTTGTTCTCTGCAAGATAATGGTCTAATGCACCATCACCACGAAGAATCTTTCCACCGCATCCAGGTGCATCTACCGAGCCAACTGATTCTTCATCAACGACCACAGCATCTACTCTATCACTTCCTCTCTTAGCATCTGGAATCTAAACAATACAAGTAAATGTTCCATTAGCAATCGTAAAAATATACTCTGACGGTCTCCATAGTAAATGTCACATTTGACTTGTCATTGTTTTCAGAAACGTGCTATACTTCTTTGTACATTGCTTGTCCATGGTAAAATTAGACTAAAGCTATTTCCTTACTTAGAAATGCGACATTTATTTTGGGAATGACTAAAAAGGAAAATGTGACGTTTATTATGGGATGGAGAGAGTATTGATTACATACCAAATGGAATTTTCAAGTAAGTACAACAAAGACAAGCTAAGTTCCTTACATACCTCATACATAGCATCAGTTAGAATGGTTTCCAGAAGGGCTCTTAATCCCCTAGCACCAGTATTCTTGGCCATTGCTTTTTTAGCAATTAATCTAAGTGCTTTCTCTGAAAAATGTAACTTTACCTGAAGATGGCAACACATTTGGATGATGACTTGGAAGCCAAATTCATACGAACTCAAATATGAATCATGGATAAAAGAGAGATTTGCGGGATTAAAAGCTTACGTTGTTCATGGATAACAACTTTTTATACTGCTTTCCAAGGGCATTTTTGGGTTCCATAAGGACCTGTCAAGATGTGAATACTAAGTACAAGTACCATACTTGGGAAGTAATGGACAGGACTTCATTTAGTAGTTTAAGAACCAATGCCAAAACACACAGAAGTTCGGGCACCTTTTACGACTGGCATTGGAAATAATACTATGATTAAATAATAAGTGCAAGAAGGATAAATGCCAACAATGTCAAATCATTTGATAATTCCACTTTGGCATCCTTTAAGTCTGACACTAGAAAAATATAGCTTAAAGTCAAAGCTGAAAAAAAAGGCAAAAGTCAACCTACAATGTCAAAGCCATCTATATTTTTAACAGATGCATGGTAAGTAAATCCAGTGAAAATAAGATATATGTAGAAGCCCTCCTCAACGAAGAACAGGAGTCTGGATAGAAGATAAGGAAACGGAGAAAGAGAGGACAATATAAATACAAGTACTCCCTCCGTCCCTAAATGAATGTCCAAATTTTCAAAACTTTTGTCCCAAAATGAAAGTCCAGTTTTTGGGAAGTTAGTAAGTCCTCCATCATCATACAACAAGTTCTAATTCACACTTAGACTTGCGATGCAATATGGTAAGATCATCAAGGGGTTTTATAAACTTACGTAAACATTCTTGCAAATGTTCCTCAAAGTGAAATCTAGAGATTCATTTAGGGACGGAGGGAGAATATATTTTGGTTTTATTACTTGGGAAAAGATAGGGTGATTGATAGGCGCTGACATTTATAAATAAGAACTTCAAGCAAGATGTTGTAATAGCACCAAGGAAATGACAGATTCTCAAAAACTTGAAGCTAGTTCAAAGAGTATCTGTAGATGAGAAAGTATAAGTTGAAGAAGAACTACACAATTCTAAACTATAAGAATGGTCTTCATTGCAAGATGGCAGCCCTAAAAAGGGAATATGTCCAATTCTATCAATTCGCTCCATAATGCCCTCAGAAAGAAAAAAAGAAAATGACCCACTCTACTCTACCAAGCAAACGTGAGCGCGAGTGGCCAGGTTTGGTTTTAGGATTTTAAAGGGAGGATATATTTGGAGACATTATATTACTAGCCATCATTAACTACCAAGAGATCGCTTGAGCATGGAACTTTGTACTACTCCCTCCATTCTGAAATGAATGTCCAAAAAATTTCAAATATGCTCTTGATCAAGAGTAAATTCGGACATCTTTTGGACATTCATTTGGGACGGAGTATAAGCCAAGATGCTATTGAAAATTTGAAAGTCAAAACACACCCCCAACAGGCAATTTGATCCCAAGCGTATCACCCCCTAAAAATAAAGCAAGGGAGAAGGACAAATTCTACAAGTCCGCTCTTTGTAGCTAAAGAAAGAGGAGAAAACAAGGAAACACAATCAAACATAATAACATGGACAGTAAGATATAGTGAGCTTACCTGCACAAGTTGATCCTCAGTTAAAGCTGACAAACTAACTAAAATTGGGAAACGCCCAATAAACTCAGGAATGAGCCCATAGGCAATCAGATCGCTACTCTCAACCTGAAGACGAAGGAAGACAAATTTCAGGGAGCCTATTTCTATATAACCTAGGAGAGGGATACGTTTACGGAAAAGGATATAACTAAAGAAAATAGGTTGAAATTCTAACACAGATTCTTACAGATTCTAGTAAAGATGATGTCACTACAGCGTTAGTTAGTGCACCACTTCTCATGTTAGCACGAACAGGTGCTCCAAAACCAATTGAAGAATCCTGCCGCCTGATAAACAGGATTTTCAGTGTAGACCGTTAAACTCCATGAAGAAAGTTTTTTTTAAAAAAAAATACTAAACTACATGAAGCAAGTAATATCTCTGAACAACTCTCAACCAAAAAACATAGTATAGTACAAAGACAAATAAATAACAAAGAAAACATAACAGCACGACGTTACCTCTCTGATATAGTTTTCTCCAAATCAATAAATGCTCCTCCACAAATGAAAAGGATGTCTTTAGTATCTATCTGCAAAATGTGTACACATGAAAATGTTTTAGCAATGCCAGCATACCAGGATGAACAAAAAAACCCAGATCAGATCCTAGTATGTTTTTGTTCTTCTAGAAGAAGACCTATACTTCAGTACTTAAAAGTATTTAATGGAGAAATATATTGTTATGTCTTTGTATGATGTTACAATAAAAGCATGACGAGCAAAGATATGATAAATTTGATAATGTGGATGGCAGGACAGACTATTTTTGATAAGTAATCAGGAAATATATGCTATTTTTAGTAAAAACAAGTAAAAAATAGTACACTTGGTGAAGTAAAGAATCGGGTATTTCATGGCAGTATGTTGTGTTTTTGCTAGCAGAAAACATAATCCATGAAATGTCAACTTTGACAAGGACAGACCATTTAGCCATTGCAAAACATATTCTTGCTTAAATTTGGGAAAATGGAATAACTTTTAGGAAAATAACCGTTGTAAAGTATTTCATCATTCCTTTATGTATTGAATTGAGTGCTGATCAACAATGATAAAACCTCCAATGATTCAATATATCTTTCATAATAGAGTATTTTGAGATTCCAATAAGGGACGACTATACGATTCAAATTCTAACAAGCATGAAGTCTTAGCTTAGTCAAGGAAAGACGAATAAGTACTCCCAGCTTTCTGGTGAAGCTGATTACCCGATGACACTCCAAAAAGATTTGCAACGATGCAGCATCAGGATGGCTCCAAGTATGGGGTTTAGTAGCATGTATATATATTGGCAATGGCAGGTTTCATTTTGAAAACCAATGTTATTTTAAACTTTTATGCCAATTGTCCGTTCTATAGGGCCGCCATAGCTACGGAGTAATGAGTTTCTCAGGGCCACATGGAACATGTAGCCATCTCTCCAAAGATACAAGTTCTTTGATAGGTAACAGTCAGTCAACTGTGAGCCAAGTCCTGGAAGCGTTTCTAGTGATAAGTGGCAGAACAAAAGGCTTAAAGAGAGCCAAACTTTTATTCTGAACATCTCAAACAACTTAACCCAGACCAGCTAAAGCTCGGATCAGCTCAGCTATGACATTATTTCATAAGTGGTCGTGAACTTTGAAGGGTCCCGGGAATTAAATAATAATAGAGAAGATTCACCGGCATAAGTTAGATCTTTTGATTTACACTGACAATTTTGAGTTATAATGTGTTGATAACTTAGGAGAGACATATTGAAGATTAAAGATATTAAAAGCAATCCTTGCTATGATAAACTTGCAGGGGCAAATGTGGTAGAATACATAGTTTTACATCAGATGTAAAACAAGACTAGCATATGAAAACAAGGATGGAAAAAGACAATTATCTGCAACATACCAGAATGTTTTCACCACGAGGATGCTTTCTGGACCCTTTCTCTGGCACACTCACTATCTGAACGGAAGAAATAAGTTAACCAATGGATGGCACAGCAAGTCTAGCAGTTTAACATTCTTGAGCAGGGAAAAAAGAAACAAAATAAAAACAAAAAAGAGAACCCATGAAATGCACTATACTTTTGGTCCCAAGAAGACTAAAGTGTCTAAAGCATGGCTAAAACAAAAAGTTAGATAAGACACTGAATACATGCTTAACCCCTAAAGAAAAATATATAATGTAAGGCTAAAATAAACTGACGGGGAATTCAGTCTCATAAATGAAGAGATGTGTACAGTTAAATTCACACTTTCAACTTTTTAAAGAGGATATAAAACTTAATAAGGTACAAGGTGTATAAAAATGTAAACAGTAAAGGCAGTTGTCTGCCTTCACGTGTCATGTCACAGATGCAAATAAAGGGAATTAATGATTTAACTATTTATCCTTACAATAAAATACTCACAGTTCCTTCCAGCATTTTCAATAGTGCTTGCTGAACACCCTCACCAGAGACATCTCTACTATTTAAGCTCTCAGCCTGCAAAAATGACCACCAATAATAGATAATTAGATGGGTATCCCTTGGACTTCAATCATAGAAAGGTTAAGCAAAGAACAAATGTAAAGGAAGAAAGAGAAACCTTCTTTGTTATCTTGTCAACTTCGTCAATATAAACCATCCCTTGTTGTGCTGCCTGAACATTGAACACAGCCACCTTCACACCAGATAAAACGACCAAACATTGAATTCAGCAGCAAAACTTGGAGGTTCTGAAGTGGGGGGTGGGGAGCAGAAGGCTAAAGTACACCATTAGACATGAAATTATGGTACTACTGATAAACCATAATAAGAAGGGCATTAGGCGCCTGGGGGGACTCCCTAATCAAAATTTTCTTAAATACTGTATGAGTGACTTGAAGTAATAGCAGGAAGGTAATTTGGTGCGGAACGTGGAATGGGAATGGGAACACAGTGGGTGCATTGGTTAATACCCAAGAGAATGAGCTGGTTGGATTTAGCTTTAGTTCATTAGGACCCAAATTGAAGGGTCACAAAGAAGTAAATATTTCTGCACTGACAATACCAAATTTTTGCACAAGAAGCAAAATAGCAAAGTGAAAAGAAGTTGTACCGTACCATAAGCAATTTATATAAAATTGATTCAACATCTTCCCCCACATAACCAGCCTGAATATCACAGAAAATGCCACATTTAGTTACATGGTAAGAATCAGAAAAAGACGCTGGACTGGAGAAAATGAGCTTAAAACCCAGAAAAGAGAGAGAGAGAGAGAGCGAGAGAGAGAGAGAGAGAGACTATCTCAAACTAAAAACTGAAACCAGTGGTTCTTTTACCAAATACCAATCTGTTGCCTATGCCTTCCTGGGTTAAGATCCTTTTACCTAACTAATAGGAGTTTACTACAGATTAGGCTAAAGCATAAATAATAAAGAGATTATTAAGAGGTGTTTGTTTGTGAATGCCATATTTTGTGCCTCTTTTATTATGGACCAAGGCAATTTGATGATCTAAAGGACAAAAGTTGTGCCTGTTGATCTTTTCGAGGGCTAGGCTCTTTTTCTTTGCCATCATAGTGGCTCTGCTACTGCTCCAGTTAAAAGATCAATTCGGTTAGGGGAATGGCAAATGGCGCTAAACTGATTTTTCTCTCGTTGTCCTCTTTCATGTTCAGTTTCCTGTGTATGCTTAGGATCGTTCTTTTCTGGCAACTCCGTGTCCTCTTGTTTCTACATTTTCCTACTGTAAAAAACAATACCTCATTTCATCTCAAGAATTAAAATCCTCTACTGCTAGAGGAGGTAAATAATTTGACTTGCCTGAGTTAAAGTTGTTGCATCGGCAATGACAAAGGGAACATTGACAAAACGAGCTAGGGTCTTTGCAAGTAATGTCTTCCCTGTTTCAAACAATTGCAGTAAGATCTAGAATCTCAGGCAAAGCGAAAGAATCAGTTGCATGAGAAGCCAAAAACTCTTAACCACAAGCCTCAGGAAAGGTGGAGGGGGAAGGCCAAAGAGACTGATAATTCTTACCTGAGCCAGTTGGGCCCATCAAAAGTACATTGCTCTTCTCCAGTTCTACATTGTCGTCATCATCTTCTGTCCTAGCTTCACCTCCTGACCTAGTATTCAGATAAAGAAGTTCAGTTCAAGAAGTAAGGGCATAAAGATGTAATAGTACTTTCTCTAACCGATTATAGAAATACTGTAACTTGAGTATTACTCCCTCTGTCCCGGAATGATCTTCCTAAATTATTGTTCAAAGTTTACTCAAAGTAACAACAAAAATAGTAGGAAGATCATTCCGGGATGGAAGGAGTACAATTGAGTATTCTAGCCAGATAGCAGCTGCAGGACCACGTATGAGTAAATATGATAACAATTAATAACTAACCCTTTCTTCAAGGATGCATGATATATTCTTTTGTAGTGATTGTAAACAGCCACTGAAAGCACCTGTTACATTAAGAAAAGCAAGATAGGAAGTAAGTTGGATAGGGAAATAGCACCAAGAAAACTCAAATCAACTACTTCGCAGTCATGAATGAATTTCATCAGTCATCTTGCTCAGTCTAGAGGAAATATCTTCGATTTAATCGCAACCCACCAAGTTTACTCTTTAGTTTACCCCATCCACACATGTTATTTTTCTCCTTACCTTCCTCTAGGGAATTGCTAATTTCTTTTAATCAAATCATTGTTCCTTACCAACAATTATATATGGAGGGGGGAAGGGGGAACAAGGAAACAATTTTGTAGAGAAACCAATAAGCAGGAAGGAAACCAACAAAGATGCTACATTTATGTTGCTAGCATTCTTTTCTCGCCATTTACCCAAAACTGAAAGAAAGGTTAAGAACCATACTGCAAGAAGCAAGTAAAAAGATCAGTTTAATAATCTTCAATGGACCAAGTTAAGAGAAATGTTGATAAAGAGATGTATAACAAATGAGAATGCAATTTTTTTTACTATATCTGGAATTCAGAATCTAAGAAAGAAATTGAACGGATGTATAAGAGAATGAAATGGTCAAATTTTGATAATCTGGATTACGTAGATAGCATAGGAGGACTGCAATCCAATAAGCCAAGATACGAAAATCATAAATAAATGGAATGCATTTTGAATTCAAGGTATGCCCAAATAACTGCAAGTGAAAGAACAAATAAGGGATAAAGTGTGCAGACCTTTTTGGCACGTCCTTGGCCAATTACAAACTTATCAAGTCCCTTGCAGATCTCCTTTGGAGTAGGCAAATTCTTTCCCAAATTCGAACCACCCCACCCGTTCTTTTCTTCATTTCCACCACCACCACTACCCCCTCCCCTTCCAGGACCACCTGCACGAATGACATTAAGTCCAGGAGCAAAAGGGGGACCAGGAGGCTTATGAACTGCAATTCCATTGCCACCACCACCACCATTGCCATTGCCATTGCCGGACTGCTGGGTAGGAGGGTAATCGGGCCAATTCTCAGGAGAATCAGCACCAATCGACCTAAGGCCAAGGGTCTGCCAAAAGGAAGCCCTGAGTTTATTACTGAAATCTTCATCGGACGTAGGCGGTCGTTTCCTATTGGATGAATCCTTTTCCTTATTGTTACCATTTCCATTAACATTGCTGCTTTTGACTCTGCCAATCTCAACAAAGCTACCCTGAAGAGGGGCCATCTTGTAAGGTCTGAAATAGTAAGCAGTCTTACAACCAGGACAGAGATTCACGGCCTGGTAAGCCCCACCACCACCACCACCACCTTTAATAGTAGAAGCAACAGAATTGTCGCCGGCCATGGGGGAATCAGCGGCGGCATCGGTGTTGGTGGTAGAGGGGGGAATTAGGTGGCGATTGGAGAAAACGAGATCCATTTGCTTTGAACAACGAGGGCAATTAGCTTCAGCCCTAATCCGACGGGTCGAATGGAGGTCATCGGAAGAACCACCGCCGTGTTCCCACTTATACCTCGCCTGCAGCAACGCAACACCAATTACCGGCAACCTCCGACCACCGCCGTTCAAGAAATTCGCAAACCCACGCTTCAAATGGGTAGTATTGCAAGTACTGATCCTTGAAAACTCCGTAGTACTGGCTGCCATATCTCTCATCACCTTCTTCCATCTCCACATTCCAGACATCCTGTTCTTCTCAAATGGAGTATATCAATTTCAATTTGATCATCAAATCCACCAAAATTTTACTCAAATCAATCTTCTCCAAGAATAAGATTCAAACACAATAATTTGAGATTCAAAATTGGGATCCAATGCATTGATTAGTTGTTACTTCCAGAAACAATTCTTGAATTGTTTATAGGAACTAGTCTTATATATATATATAAGCACTAAAATCGTGTATGAATGGAATATACGACGTTCATGGAGATGAAATCGGAAGAAGGAAAGATGGGAAGGAAGGATTGAAATCGAAAGAAACAAATTTTGGATGAGAAAAAGATAAAGTTAGGAGCGTTTTTAGGATGGAGGAAATGATGGATTGAAAAAATGAAATACTACTTCCGTCTCCTCGACTTAATCTTCGCCAATTATTCGAGGGTCATTGCCCCATAAGTTCTTTTTTTTTTAAATTTATGCTCAATAAGTTTCTTTTAATGTTGTATTATGAATGTTGTATTATGTTTCGAAAATACAATATCAATTAAAGTAATATCTGCATTCGGCGGCCGCCGTCCACCGAGTTCAAGCCCATGGACCGGCGACGGTCGGACCTCCGTGATCGGATTCCGGCGATCGGCCGGCGGATTCCGGCCAAAATTGCCGGATTCCGGTGAAAATTGACCGGATTCGGCGAAAATTGACCGAAATTCGGCATGCGGCGATAGCGACGGCGGCGGCGTAGCGGGCTGTGGCGGAGCGGTGGTGCGGATGCGTATTATGATTTTAAACTCGCATAACTAAATGTTGTATTATACATGTCTGGCTTGAGAACTATGGGACATTTTAATAAAATGAGAAACTTAGTGGAAAGTGATTTGTTCCAAAAGAAACTTATGGGGCAAATTCCCATTATTCAAAATGACGTCTCATTATTATAAGCTTCACATTTTTTAAAATGAAAAAAAGATTTATTAATATTCTATTATATTCACTAATTTTTCTCTCTCACATATTAAATTATAGGTTTCACTTGTCATATTCACTCACTTCTTCCCTCTCACAACTCTTTTCCCACTTTCATTATTTTTGAATATATGTATTGCTTTTTTAATTTGCATGCTTCACCAAAATGGTGAAATTTAACTCGGAACCAAAATGGTGAAATTTAACTCGGAACGGAGGAAGTAGATTGTTTCATAAAAAAATAGATAAAGTAGTTAATAAACGTTAAATGAAGCCTACATACTTTATTTTCGGGTGAAAGACAAATTGGGTTAACGTAACATATGATTTTTTACAATTATTGAAATATGTTACGATTTGACATCTTAATGTAATAATATAATGTACTTTTTATCTCATTTCATATAATGAAACGTACCCTAACAACGTTAAAAAGATAACAAAAATTTCAACTATATAAACATACATTTAACAGTTATATGAGTCTATTTAACAGATTTAGTAATGTTCTTCCACCTCCACTTTGTTATTCCCCCAAAAATCCCCAAATCATTTAGTAATGTTCTTCCACCTCCACTTTGTTATTCTACCCCTTCTTCCACCTCAACCCTCTCTTTCTCTCTTCTTAAACAATCACCAAACATACCCTATTTCCACCGTCCCATTCCATCACTTGCTTCCTTTCCCTTTCCTCCATTTCTCCACCGCCTTCGACCACCCTTTTCACCTCCACTCTCTCCCCATTTCGTCATCTTCCCCTCTATTGCCTCTCCCTCTCATTCTCAATACGCGTCCCCGACCCTTTCATCCTCACTCTGACAACCCAAACCCACCAACAATGAAATCCAACCAAAACCCTTGTTTTCATCCCCCTCCCGCATATTTCCTTACTATGTTCTTCTGTAATCAGACCGGCCAAGAATCCCACACCCGAACTCAATTTCATACCCACCCAAATTCACCCATTTGAACCAAATTCATCAGCCTAGAAATTCAAACTCATTTCAATATCGTACAATCAATTTCTGTTGGAAATAACTTGATTTTTGTAAATTATTTTCTGCGCTAATTTCAAAATTTTCGCAATTGATTTTATGACTTTTGAAGTTTTTGGCTTGGCTTTTTTATAATGGCTTGAGATCTGAAAAGCTATTTTGCCAATTTTGAAGGTTTAACTTTAGTTGGGAATTTTGATCATGGAGGGGTGAGGTCAGTAGTAATGGTTGTAGTGGTGCTTTTGTGGCGATGGTGGCTGCAGTGACAGCGGCGGTGGTGGTTGTGATTATTCTGGTGGTGGTTGTCTCTTGATGGTGGTTGACTATGGTTGGTGGTAGCTGATGACTCTAGTAACTCTGTATTTGATTTGAAATGGAAATAGAATTGCAAGGGTATAAATGAAATGAAGATGAATACGAAAAGGGCGTTACTTATTTGACGATCGTTATTTTATTTGACGAGTCGATTCATTTCGTTAATAAAAGTTAATGTCATCCAACCTTGTTATCTTTTTTGAAATGAGACTAAAAAGTACGTTACAATATATTGTTAGTTCATAGTACAATACCTTTTATTTAATTGAACTAGTTGTACTCCCGTGCGATGTACGGCGGATAATTTGTAACAATCATATTCAAATTTTGTAAATAAAGAAAAGGATATGGACTACAAAAAAATATATTACAAACCAAAGTTTACATATATCTCCATGGATAATTTACAATAATAAAAATACAAACTCAAATGTTATTAAATATTTCCTTAAAAACAACATTAATTGTGTGATTAGCAAATGATGCGGAACAATCGTCATTACATATCAAGATCTTCAAACCATCTGAATTTGTGACTCTTGATAGTGCCACATGTAATTGCCCATGACAAAAAAACTGGCTTCTTCAACAATAAACCAACAACGAACAATGATTGCCCTGACTTTTATTAATAGTCATGACATATGAAACCATCAACGGAAATTGTCTTCTTTCAAATCGAAAAGAGATTCTTGTATCAGACGGAATTAACGACATTCTTGGCGTTGACACTTTTTTTCTTGCATCACGATTGGAAAGTACTTCCCCCTCCAGGACATGATTTCCAAGTCTTGTAATAATCAAACGTGTTCCATTATACAATCCAAGAGACGAATCAATATTACGGAGCAACATTACTGGAGTTTCAACTTTCAAGTGCAATGAATGATTAGGTAGCCCAAAAATGGAGATGCTATTGATAAACTCAGGAGTATGCAAATCGGTTAAGAAATTAACATTTTGGTCAGAATGGCAAGATATATCAGAGCTCAAATACGTCCTTCCTGAATCTTGATTTAGAGACACAATATACTCATTAACAACATTCCCCACGTCCAATGATGGTTCCAAAATCGCTCGTTCCTTCCAAATAAGCAAAATCGTTCCGTCCACATAAATATTCACCATATGTATTCTCAACAATTCCATGGATGGGATCATTATACTCTTTAACTAAGAACTTACTTGAGATATCAATGTAAGCAACGTCATCATTTGGCTCATTTATTTTTTCATTCCCAATTTTTGCGATCCGCTCATCAAACTCTTTCACTGACTCAGAACGCAAACTTCCATACAAACCTTGCAACCTCATATTCTTTGTCAACCTCAAAACTGTACAATGGCTCCATAAATATGATGAATTAATTGATGCATGGACAATATCAGATCTACTCCCCTTAGGTATAGCATGTATAATTTGCCTAAAATCGCCTAAAAAACAATAGTTTTCCCACCAAATGGGTAATCATCCATTCTTCCATCAACTACTCTCATTATGTCCCTCGTACTTTTATCCAAAGCTTCGAAACAATGCTTATGCATCATTGGTGCATCATCCCAAATAATCAGTTATTCTAAAAATAAATATTATTACATATTTGTTTGGAAACAATTTGAAAGTATTATATATAAACCTAACCCAATCAACATTTCATAGTCATAAAATTATTATATTTACAACTCTACATTCTACTCCATCATTAATATTATATTAATATATTTTTTTTTTCATTTAGATTTCACATAATTTTTATAGGTTAGAGAAAGTATTTTACGGGTATAATTTAATCAAATTGAATTATCAAATCTTTGAAGGTAATTATTTCCTCTTCACATTTGTCAAACATACATCACAAAATCACTACACTCCTCTTTCCTTCTTCCCCATTTACAACATTACCACACCTCCCAACCCAATTGTAGGCCCTTAAATAAGCACAAATTATCATCATAAAATTTGGACAAATATTCTCCTATCCAAAGAAAACAATGAAAATTGTGAAATATCTCATTTGCAGATTGGTCAAACTTAAGTTTTATAAGATATAAAACATTTAAAAGTTCCAATTTTTACGCTTTTACTTTTCATTTATTTCTTTATTTTTCTTTGATAATTTTTAGTTTTTCACACAAATATATTGTTATTTTTAGACATTAAATTAAAAACATTGTTGTTCCAATCAAAAGATTGGCACAAATTGAATCATGGGCAACTAAACAACTTGAATAGCATGGGTCTATTAAAAACAATGAAAATTGTGAAATATCTCATTTTTAATTTTCCTAACTTCTCTTTACTTCCCGTATATTATTAAAAAACAATGTTTCTATTAAAGAAATATGTATGTATTTCAAAAATATTTTTTAACACTATTATTTTTTCGCATACAATATATTTCAAAAAAAAATAAAAAAATTCACATGATGATGCATCATACGCACAATACCAGTTCATAGCACATGTACACAATTTATGCATAAAATTGTTGCTTAAAATAATTTGGTTTGTCTTGTACTCCCTCCGTCCCATAGAACATTGCCCGTTTACTATTGAGAACGGAAAATAAGGAATAATGTTATTAAAGTAGATGTTGTGAGTGGGAGGAGAGAGAATGAGTGGAGAAAATAGTAAATTATAATGGTGTTGTGAGTATTAAAATAATGTAGGAGAGAGAATGAGTGGAGAGAATAGTGATTTAAGGTTTCCTTTTTAGGAAAGTGGGACTTTAAAGAGGGACGCCCAAAATAGCAAAAGGGGTAATGTTCTATGGGACGGAGGGAGTATATCATACGCACAATACCAGTAGATAGCCCATCATCATTTGATTTTTTTTTTTTAAATATTATATTTGTCCAGACACATGCCTCTCTTTTCCATTCCTTACAAAAACAAAAAAAATCATATACTAATCCAATAAATTTCAACTCAAAATGAATTGGAAGAATTCCAAATTCCCCCTACGTCAATCATCCTTTACTAACCCATCCCTTTCACGACAATCATCCTTTTTTTCCGGCAGGGGTACGACTTCACCTTCTTCTCTCCGCCTCGTGCACAGCCTGTCCAACGCTTCCAGTGGCGCCACCATTCTTCAACCTCCCACCTCTCCTCGATCCTCTCGCCGTCCACACCACCCAGCTGTATTCTGGGTTTGAGTATTGGTGATGATGGGTTAGTGTTTCTTCTGATTTTTGTGTGTTTTGTTTGTAGATCTAGATGTAATTTTCTCCTCTTTTGTTTGGGCTTTTTTCTTGATTGCCTTGACCGCTTCTTATCTCCCTTGCCAAAGCTTCATCGATTCTGGTATCAACCTGTGTCCTCTGTACTCAGATCTCCCTCGCTCTTAAGAAATGCGGAGAAGGCGTCGTCGGTCTTGATAATTTCAGAAGATGATGAGGAGAAATAGGGTAGTGGGGTGGGGATTCATTTTGTTTGCTTTGAATTTCAAAGCGGTAAATGAAGATAAAGAAAGAAATGGGGAATAAATAAATGTGTTGGGAGTAGACATCCAAACAATTGTCAAAGTTGTACTTCCACGTGTTATTTTCTTTGCCAAACGGAGCACATGCAGACATCAACATTAGCAAGTATATTTTCATTGTGAACTATATTTTTGTCTTATTTAACAAATGAGAAATGACAGATTTGCCCTTGATTTGGGAGGAATTTACGACAATCTTCTTTTTATATAGTTATAGATGTATAGCATGTTTCATGATTCTACAATTATTCACTTTATTTTCATTTTCAATTTGATCATATTTTAACACTTGTTATAAAATTAACATATCAATACATTAAAGTTAATAATTTAACAGATACAATAATCAAATTATTCAAATTTGACCTCCATTATTTTAAGGGGATTAATTGATATTTTTCTTATAAAAAAATAAGGAGAAGGTTAAATAAAAGAATAAAAATATATCCTCTCCTTTATCTCCCCTCCTACGTCCAGCCTCACTCTTCCCTTCCTCTAGTCGTCTTCTCAGTTGATAAGCCATGTTCTCCGGCAATCCCCTCCCCTCCATCACCTACGACAAGCTACCACAAGTTGTCTCCCCTTTCACTTCTGAAATTGTCAATGGCTTAGACAAGTAAGAAAAACTCACAAGTGTTGTCAATAGTATTGATAATACTAATAATGACACAGTTCACACCAATTAAAAAAATTGAGATTTTTAAAGCAGCGAAAATAATAAAAATGAACAAAAGATAATAGATTTTTCTCAATTTATATATATATAAATATATAACTTGAGGGGTGCCCGAATGGCAAAACTTTTCAATATAAATATGCTTTCGTTACAAGGTCGAAAAGTTTCCTAATGATTTTCAATTAATAGTATAGTGGAACAACTATTCTAGAACACACTCTTTACAAGAACAATCTATCTAACACTCATAAACACTCTAGGAATGAAAGTTATACATGATAACTTACTGGTGTTGGACAATGTGTTGCCAACTGTAGCGATGCGTGAATTTTTTAAATAACAGAGTCGCCACTTATTATTTATTTAGGAAAACAATAAGAAAAACCTTTTTGATTTTAAAAGAGATTTGAGGGTTCGGGGGTTAAGTTATGGAATGGGAAGGTCGAGGAGCACCCATTCCACCCAATCCGGAGATCGATCTTGCCAATTGAGTATTATCAATCTTTTCAATACAATAATTAAAGAAGAACAAGTAAACCCTAATCAATTTCTTGATTAGGAATGTCGAATTGTATGCTTCGAGATCGCCTTCATCGATTGAAGGGACTCTAGGCTAATCCTTTTGATGGGATTACACCACTCTAAAAGCCAATGGAGAGAGATTGAGAAGAAGAGAGTAAAAGTATAGGAATTTACCTAGTGTTTAGGGAGTATTTGATTTAGAACGTGTTTCTAAGATGTCTTATCGGTCGA
This sequence comes from Adenophora triphylla var. japonica, assembly GCA_022495995.1. Classification (NCBI taxonomy): domain Eukaryota; kingdom Viridiplantae; phylum Streptophyta; class Magnoliopsida; order Asterales; family Campanulaceae; genus Adenophora; species Adenophora triphylla. Next base: position 162,726 of record JAFEMH010001953.1, on the reverse strand, counting down.
GAAGAGATTTGGGCAGAGTTTCGACTCAATATGAGAGTCAAATCTTGATGCGGACAGAGCTTCGCCTCGGTCCTTGATTCGGGCTTTGATGTTTGTTGATCAACAAGGTTGATAAACAAACTTTAGGTAATTTTAGGGTGATTTTGTAGGTGATTTGAAGGAGTCTTTTGTGGAAAGAAACCAACAAATTGTGTATGTTGTGTGTTTTCGATCGTGGATCGGGGATCTTTCAATCTAAAACTGTTAGGCCTGAAATATTGAAAGTCATCCGATATTTATAGGGGTTTAAGAGGTAAAACACTCCTAGGAAGGTTCCAGAACTCAGATGGGATAGGAGAACCGGATGGGATAAGATTTTATCACGAAAAGAGTTCGAAACGGAGAAGGATTGTGATTCTGCACATCCTGTCGAGGGGTTGTCTCGCGCGAGACACGTTATTCCGCGCGAGATAACTAGTCATTTGACTATTTTGTCCTCTTCAGTTATTCTGTTAGTCAGTTAAGTCCAAAACTAACGAGGTTAGTTAGAAACTTAACGAAACATGACGAAACGGATATGCTTTCATCAAAACATAAAAGAGAGACGAAGAGTAGTGTAATCATGAATTTATTGGTTCAGAATGGGGTGTTTACACCAACACATGGGACAACACTTGAAGAGCCGTGTTCTAACTTGTGCAAATCTCAACTTTCGAATTTGGTGAATGAAGATGTTGAATGCTTGCACTATTTATAGGCTCCTAGAACTTGGAGCCTACTCAAACTAGCCAGAAAATTAGACAAGAGATAAATTCCTCATTTTAGCTCCACCTTCTTTGTTTGTTGAAGACTAAGTCATCCTAAGCTTCACCACTTGTATCACCAAGCTGTATCAATCTTGTACGCCTTATCTTCAGCTCTCATAAGTAGATAACCTCCTAACAATGTTTACTTGGTCTCCACAATTACACATAACTAAAGATTTTATGTATAACTTTCTTATCTCTCTCGTAAGTCATGCCTAGCAGCCATGCCTTAACCTGTTCAACCATAAATCAAGCACACTAATAGCATATACTCCCTCCGTCCCGGGTTAAGCTTCACCATTTTGGTGAAGCACGCAAATTAAGAAAGCAATATATATATTAAAAAATAATGGGAGTGGGTGAAGAGTTGTGAGAGGGAAAAAGTGAGTGAATATAACAAGTGGGACCCATAATTTAAATGTGTGAGATAGAAAAGTTAGTGGGTATAATGGAATATTAATAAACCTTTTCCATTTTAGGAAATCTGAAGCTTGTAACGGGACGCCCTTTTGGGTAATTTGAAGCTTAAGCTGGGACGGAGGGAGTATATAATAATTAGTTATCACTTTTTAATTTATGAATAATATGTATTAACTATCCATATTTTCAACTGCCAACACAATGGCAACACCGTGCAGCTTGGTGTAGCAACACTGGAGACAACACCAGTGTAACACTAACAATCTCCACCTTAGTTACACATTTCTTCACAAAATACAAAGTGATGTTCCTGCATGAGAATGTTAGTCAAATAACCCAACAAGAATATAACCCCCCCCCCTTAATGTTAAACTCCCCCTCAATCAATGATTTAAAAACTACCAAACAAAAATTATTATAAACTAGCCACTTAAAAATTAGAAAAGCCACTTAAAAATTTCAAGTCCAAAATCATTCAACAAAATAGCCATTTAAATCTAAATCAAAACACAAATTGTTTAAACAACCAACTAACAAATAAAAATTGTTTTGGAATACCACATTCCAAGAACCATTTAACCAATAAAACTTCGGATGTTGGATCAGACTGAGGATCAGCCATTTTTCCTTCATTTCCCACAGCCTTGCACCACTTGGACCACTTTCAGTAGAAACATCAACCCGAATTGGGTGAATGAAGATGTCGAATGCTTGCACTATTTATAGACTCCTAAAACTTGGAGTCTACTCAAACTAGCCAGCAAATCAGTCATGAGATAAATTCCTCATTTTTAGCTTCACCTTCTTTGTTTGTTGAAGACTAAGTCATCCTATGCTTCATCATTTGTATCACCAAGCTACCAAGATCTCCGGTGATGTCACCCATGAAATAAATTTGTGCGGCGCAAATTGAAGAGCGACGGTGTCTGAGAACACACACTCCCTTCCTCTCTCTATACTCCCTACATTCGGCTCTCCCTCTCTCCATCTCCGACTGTCTCTCTTTTGCCAAATCTAGAGGTTGGTGGTGTTTTGTTTGATGAAGTTGTAGTGGTCGGCTTAGTTAATGGCGTCCGGGGCTTGACGAGAAATATAAGAAAGGGGGCTAAGGCTCGAAGATTGTTGTTGCAGCCGTGATGGAAGGAGAGAGGAAGTTATTGGCCGAAGAAGAGAGAATAGAGCTGGAGATTGTGCAGAGCCGTGGAGAAGACCGGAGCTTGAGTATGCCATGTATCTGCCGAAATTCATAATTTTTTTTCCGGTCAAATTGATTGAGGCAGAGAGGATATGAGACATAAAATAAAGGTGTGGTAATGGTGGATGGTGTTAGAGTGGTTGCACGGTGGTGGAAATTGAAAGATGGAAAAGGGATGGTTAGACCATCCGCTGGTGACCGGGTCATGGTTACTCTCTCTCCTCCACATCAGTTTCACGTCATCAGTCATCAATAACTATAACTTCATCTTATTTTACCAACAATGGTGACAAAAATTATATATGATAAATAATCTATATATTTTAATTATTAATTAAATAATTTTATTAATATTAATATTAATAATATTAATATTAATATTATTATATTATTATTATTATTAATATTAATATTATTAATAATATTATTATTATTAATAATATTAATAATAATATTAATATTATATTAATATTAATAATTAATATTAATAATTAATATTAATATATTAATATTAAAATTAAAATTAAAATTAAAATATTAATATTAATTATTAATATTAAAATTAAAATTAAAATATTAATATTAATTACTAATATTAATAATATTAATTACTAATATTAATAATATTAATATTAATATTATTAATATTAATATTAATATTAATAATTAATATTAATAATTAATAATTAATATTAAAATTAAAATTAAAATATTAATATTAATTATTAATATTAATATTAATATTAATATTAATATTAATATTAATATTAATATTAATATTAATATTAATATTAATATATTAATATTAAAATTAATATTAATATATTAATGTTAAAATTAATATTAATATATTAATATTAAAATTAAAATTAAAATATTAATATTAATTATTAATATTAAAATTAAAATATTAATATTAATTACTAATATTAATAATATTAATATTAATATTATTAATATTAATATTATTAATATTAATATTAATATTAATATTAATAATATTAATATTAATAATATTAATATTAATATTATTAATATTAATATTAATATTAATAATATTAATATTATTAATATTAATATTAATATTAATGTTAATATTAATTACATTAATATTATTAATATTAATATTAATTATTAATATTACATCCATATTAAATTTACTTTGAAAAAAGTTAAATTCCTTTTTACATCTGGTTTAGCATAAGTAAATGTTTTTGTAGGTTTCTACTTACATAAAAATTATATGTTCGAAATCGAGCCCACCCCGAGGCCTCCATAGCTAAGGCAATTGTGGCTGAAGAATGCATGACTTTTTGTATGCAATATTTGGATGACATTGAGACAAAGTCCAATCGTCCTAGAAGAAATGATGATGAAGGTGACGAGTTAGGCCGCTTTGTAGGAAAAGAAGAGGTAATTATCCTTGATTACATCACACGAGTACAAGCGCATAGATATGTGCTTTTCAATACTGAAGATGTTGAAAAATACCTAGAGTAAGTGATTCCTTACATGAGGCTTACATTCCTTATATCTTTTATATTTTAAATTAATACTTAATTCATATTTCCAATATGCTCAGAATGCATCGTGCACATTTGAGGGAGACACTACCTCGTAATCAACGACATCTTATAGAGAAAGAACATAATGATAAGTTTGTTAGCTGGTTTAAGGATTATGTAAGTATGAAACCACTTTCATATGATACTTTCAATTTATCGTTTTAAATATTTTCTTATTAAATTTTGTTTTTTATAAAAGGTATGCACGACGAAAGATGTAGTGCCCGAAAGAATTAAAAGTCTTGCATTGGGTCCTCATATGGATGCGAGGCGGTTTAAGTCTTACATAATAAATGGTTTTCGATTTCGAGTGAAGGATATCGATAGACGGAGGAAAACTCAAAATAGTGGAGTCATGCTAAATGCAAGTGTGACAAGTTTTGCAAGCCGAAAGGATAATAATCCCATTGTAGGGGATGTTAACTTCTATGAGGAGTTGATTGAGATCCTTGAAATTCGTTATAGCAACTCAATAAGATTTGTATTGTTTAAATGTGATTGGGTTGATAACCTGTAATGTAAGTGCTCCAATTTGAGCCGTTAGTATTTTCGTTAGAAAATTAACGAAAGTTTTAACATCTCCAACATTTCTAACAAACCCTAACCTTTCTAACAAAGCAAGGGTAAAGTGGGCATTGCCATTTAAAGTTAAACCAAGAAAAGAATCTCAAAAAGCAAAAGAAATTGGAAAAATCCGAATTAGGCAAGTTGAAAAACAAACTGCTGTAATTTTTTGAATAATATTCCTCCTGTCCAAAAGCCAGCACTGTAGCAGATGAACAGTGCACGCTGACGATACCCTCCGCGCGGATAGGATTGCCTCTCACAGGGGCCTATAAATTGAACCCTCCTCTCTCAGTCTACACAACACATTTTACACACAGAAGCTGCATTTTGGCGAAAATTAGAGAGAAAACAGTGGGAATCCTTAGATTGCCACCATTTTCTCTTGAACCTTTCCCAATTTCACTTCAACCATTCTCATATCACTCTTAAACACACCAAGCTCAAGCTTAAAACACTACTCAAGAGGAAGATTAGGGAGAAAACATAGAGGACTTAAGTGTTATCTACTTGTTTTCTCTTTGATCAACTCTATCATCAAACCCTAAACACATTCAAGCCTTGAATCCACCCAAACACAACTCCAAAACACCAAATCTTGATACTCCTCAAGTCAAGCACCAAATCTTGATACTCCTCAAGTCAAATTCCAAGCCTAGGAAGATAGGGTGTCACCATTGGTAAAGCCCTCCTTCTCAAAACCCTAAAATCCTCTTTTAACTTCTTGTTCATCTTGTTCTTCTTACTTGGATCTACTTTATGTCAAGTTTAACTTAAGTTTTGACCCAAGATGGTCATCTTGAAGTTCATCTTCATGAATGACCATCTCAAATGGTCCACATTTTTAAATCTCTAGTTGATTTTTCTCTTTAATTTCATCTTTACAAAATTCCCCTTCCCAAGCAAATGAAGTGCTTAAGTCCTAATGTACCCCAAGGATGGTTTGATTAAGTAGATCACCACTAAAATGTCTAGTGACTACTAATCAAAACCTAGGGAAATGGGGACAAGCATGGATGCCAAACCCCCTTTAAAATCATGTTTTCCTTCTTGAGAAGTTGCTGTCCAGTAGCAATTTTCTAAGACCCCAGTCCATGGTTTAATTTTTTGGACACAGATAATCTGGAATTTGGTGTTGACTACAAAATACTTTTTGTAGAAAACATCCAGAGCTTTCCATACATATTTTTATTTTATTTTTTGCGTGAGTAAAACTCCATTTTTCAAATTTTCTTTTGAAGGACAGATCCTCAGTCTCTGGAAGTCCAGATCTCATATCTGAGATTTCCAGAAGGTTTTGAGTCCTCAAATCTTCTCCAAAATCGAAAATTCTTTCACAGAAATATTATTTGAGGTGTCTGGAACAACTTTCATTCTCTGAGTTTTCTCAGATTATGAAGTTTTGAAGCCCTTAAATCCATTTCAAAATTAAGTGTCCACTGCCTTTTTCATTCTGGCAGAAATGGTTTCCAACTTCCAAAAATCTTTTGAGTACCAAAACTCAACCCAAAAATCACACCAAAAATCATGGGATCTGTCCAAAGTCTAATAAAGAATTCCCAATTTTTACTTTCCTCAGTTTCAACTTATTTTGGCCAAAGTAGCACACACACACACAAACAAATGATTTTGAATGTTTGGAAGACTCGTTTTATGAGGCATTCCGGGTGCACACTAACGTCCTTACCGGCATGTAACGTGACCTCCGAACCCAAATCTCTAATCTCGGGCATTTTTCAAAGTTTTGGCCCTTAAAACAAAAATGGCGTGGCGACTCCGTTTGATTTCAAAAAAAAAATCGGGTACATCACAGTGGCGACTCCGCTGGGGATTAATAAGCTTTTTCTAAAAAAATGATATTTGGTATATTGGTGGAAACCATTAAACTTCCCGTTATCGCCTCCTAACACGAGTCGGGGATAAATTGTGGTTTAACAATCCCACGTACCGGTATCACCGTTTTCAAAAAAAAAAAGAAAAAAAAGCTTTTGAGGGTCAAGCTTCCGTCCCGACTTTGAAAATTATTTGTGTGTGTGTGTTGATTTTTGCACATTTTTCGTGTTGTTTTGGCCGCCTCGGAAAAAAGTCAAAATTTTGACTGTCGGAATCATGTCCCTAACTGTCGGAATTTTCGTGCTTACGTGCTTATGTGTTCATTAAATTTCAAAAAAAATTTCAAAAAAAAGGATTTTCAAAAAAAAAGAAAATTTTCAAAAAAAATCATGCATCATATTTTTAAGACACATAAAAAAAAAAAATCTATTTTACTCAGAAAAAGAAAATAGGCTTGCTTGCACACTACGCGCACGTGACCGTACTGCGCACACTACGTCCCTAACGGGGAAATCCTTGTCGCGGTCCGTTTGGTCTTATTACGCCTCTCGGACGAGCACGGGACTACCCAACATCCCATGGAGCCTCGTGTCGACCATGCACTTGTCAGTGACACACTTTGTCAGAGACCCGGTTGGTTTTTTGTGCAGTCTGTGTCATGCCCTGTACGTGTATAGACCTTTCCTTTCAAGCCTTTGTCGGCATACCGACTCAATATCTTTCGGGGACCACTAATCGGTCGAAGTTCTGCGGTTTTCCGCCGCGAGACTTTGACCAAGATATTGACCGGCGCCTTGACTTCGGCTCGGCGGCACAAATTATACACTGACTCCCAGCATTGAAACCGAGTCATCAAGGATTAATGATTATTCCATGCCTAATTACGGCTTCACTGACGACACGTCAAGATCAATTGTGGACGCTTATCGGTCAAATCATGCCGACTTTCGTCGAGCCCTCGGACATGATCTTGACTTTTGACGTCGGCTTTGTCCGTAATTTACATCGAATGCTCGTTAAGACTCGATTACCCGGACTTTTAGGATCGTTTTTATTTCGGTCGGTGGGACCCGCTTGCCCTATAGGACCCTCGCCGGGCATCCACCTGGGAGGTCGAAATACAGGTGGAATACGAGGGGCTTATAGACGTAGTGACGGGGCCCACTGATCCAGGATCCAGAGTAGTTTGCGAAAAAAAAAAAAGAAGAGCAATCTTTTCCAACCGATTAGGTTAATAAAGCATGTTTTAAGTAAACGTGAACAAATAATCGCATGTTGCATGAGCCTAAAGCCCAAACATCTACCCTCCTTCATTCCCACATCTCGAACCCTCGTGCCTTTTCCCCATGACTCCGCACAAAGCTTGGTTTCGGGCACGGGTCATCGTTTGATTAGTTGGGAAGAGTCAGCGCATCATCGGCTTCGCCGTTTGTTCGGACTCGGGCTTCGAATGCGCATCGGTAGGTAATGATGGGGACAACGTCGCTCCGCCTCAGGACCCCTCGGACAGAACAACAGTGGAATCGGTTAGCGAGACAGGATGAGGTTACGACAGGAAGCACTTGGTGAATAGCCTTATGGAGGCTATTAAGAGCCGTGGTCTGGCCGCCTCAATCCCGATGGCACCTTCACCGTGGAAGAAGACGAGGATGCCAACCCCACTCTCAGTCGCCCTGACTACTCCAGGATGCCACCACCCACCTCCTATGGTGCCACCACCAGAGCCCATGCTCCTCGATCTCTAGGTCAGCCGGCTCCCCAACTGCAGACCACTGGATCCATGCAGCCTGACGGGACGAGCCAGTTCGCAATGCCTCAGTGGGGACAAAGTCAGTACGGAATGCCTTCCCATGGTTGGGGATACCCCGGAATGCCACGGCAAATTGGGATCCCGCCTCAGTTTGGAACCGATCAATCCAGGCCTTCGCAGCAACAATTTGGAATGCCAGCGGTTGATTCGGGGCCACGATCGAGCCCCTCCTCGGAACGATGCTAGTTCAAACCCATTTCTCACTCGGGGACCAATGGGTTGCAAGCCCCCATGCCCGGTTTCATCGAGAATCACCGGGACCGCGGTATCCTCTCGGTTATGCATCCTCGCCACAACCCGGCCATGCAATTCGGCAACCGGGGACGGCGGCCCGCACTTAAGCCTACTTATGGGCCTCGCTCGGAAATCCAAGCCATCTGGCTACCTCGAGATCTGCCTCCACCTTCTCTGTCGATTGGAAGCCAACGGCAAGTCGCCAGGGTTCTATCCCTTCACCCAAGCTCCTACCTACGCTCCCAGGGGTAATTTGGGCCGGGACGGAGTTTTCACCTATGCTCCGGGATATGGTATTCCTTCCGCCAATGCACCACCAACAGCTAGTCCTCTTCCCGGCTCAAATATCGGCTTAGGCATTCCCGCTCCACCTTTGGATCCCCAAATGGCTTGGTTTATGGAGCAACACAAGGAAATGAAAGCGCAGATCGCTGAATTGACCGTCAAAAAGAACACTGCTCTTCGGCCTACGAGATCCCGACTCGATTGTACCCCTGCCTCACAAGTTCGTGATGCCCAATCTTGAGCTTGTTTGATGGAAGTGCATGCCCTAAAACTCACTTGGACACCTACACTTTGGCAATGAAAGCTAAGGGATGCACAAACCGGCGATTGGTGACTACTTGATCTCTCTTTGAAGTCGGGGGCTTTGAAATGGTTTTTCCGATTGCGGCTGAAGCTAGGGCTACTTGGGAGCAGTTACCGGTACTTTCACGAGATAAGTATAAAGCCAACTTGGAATGGGAAACAAACGAGTTGACACTGCGGACAACGGTGCGGCGCCACTGATGAGAATATTGGGGATTTCTATAAAAGGTGGAACACGAAGCTTAGTGAAATGGCCATTCCTCCCTCGACGGAGCGATTAGACATCTTTCGGTGATGCTTGAAGCCGCATTTGAGAGCTTCCCTCGGCCACTTCCTACGGCTGACTTGCGTGCAATGGTTAATTCCGGGGCTAAGTTTGAAAAGGCTTACAATCGGCGGCATTGCTGCTGCACACCTTACAGATACCGGGTTTCTTCCACCTCCAACACGGCTCTGCCCAACCAAAAGGTAAAGAAGTGATTAGCTATGCGGGACAGGGCGTAACAATGCCATTTCCTTTGTTCCCAAGAAACACGATGCATCCGAGATCCGGCTCCAAGACTTGAGAAACTTTGGGATGCCTTTGAGTGATATCTTCAGAGGTTTGGTGAGAGAAGGTTTGCTCCGGCCTTTGGAAAATTATCAGCCTAGAAACCCCAATGCTCCTTTGGATACCTCCAAGCATTGTGCCTTTCATCAGTACCACGGGCACCTGACAGATGATTGCGTCCCCCTGAAAAAGGCAATCCAAAGTTTGATTGAACAAGGGAGGTTAGAGGTTCCCGAAGGGCCTAATACTATCAATAACCCGCTCCCTAGAAATAACAACATGAGTGTCAACATGATCGAGTTTGGTGGTTCAAGACTTGGGAACATAATAGAATTTGACTCACCCCTTTGCGAGGTCAATGAACCAGTCATCACAGGCAAGGAAAATGGTTGGATTGAGCAAGAAGCTGACAAAGAAGTCCGGATGGGAAGACCTGCGATAGCTCCCGTCTCCAGCGTCGAAGAATAGATGCATGGTCCAACAGCAAAGAGCGGCTAGACTAGGGGCTACCTATCTCTAAAATAGTCTTTTAGTCAACCTTCGTAGGTTCTAGTATTTTTCTTTCACCTAAGTCCATCTTGGACACTTGTCGATTTTGTCCACCTCGAATGTTGTGGAAAGATAGCTTAACTATCATTTAAAATTTATATATAAGTCTTTCTTCTTTTCTTGCTAGACTCGAGACATCACTTGCACACCCACGTTACATTTAATTGAAATGGTTTTATCCTAGATGATCACTTGTGCTGCTCAACCACTAATTCTTTGAAATGATTAATATTTAAATTAATTGGAGTGAGAAAATCAATTGATATCCCTCTCAAATTGGGGCTTACCAACTCTCCATCTTGCATCTCATATGCTCACATCCCTTTCATCAGCCTCATCATCTCGTTGTTCGATGAATTTGTATGGATCTTTTCTCATTTAAGGCTTAAGCAAGCAATGAAGACTTAATCTCAGGTCATCCGGTAGGGATTGCGGTTGAATCCTTTCACCCATAGGAAAGTCATTACCTCACCCTCACCAAGCAATACCTTTCATTTCGAGATCGGCGTGTTTTGAAACCCCGTTTAACCATCATTTCTGCTCCTTACTGAGAGAAGTCCAAGCAAGGCCAAGAAGTTAACTTCAAGAGTCGGCAATGCGCAAAATATCTCAAGCCATGAAGGAAGGACAAAGATAATCCTCAACTCCTCAGGAGGCTTTCCAAGTCAAAAAAAAAAAAAAAAAAAAAAAAAAAAAAGAGCTGTCGATCCTCAAAAAGTCCCCGACTCCTCAAGAAGCTCTCCAATGATAAAAAAAAAAAAAGAGCCCGAATCCTCGCAAATTCGCAAAAGTTGTCGATAGCTTGGATTTCCTCTCACCATTACCTTAAATCAATCCCAAGCCATCCTCTCGATTTTAGAGGATACTCCCATTACCCTCGCCTTTGGCCAAAGTCAAAATTTGACCTCTCAGAGGCAATCAATATTCCCCGCCATAGATTTCTCAAACACATCCCTACAAGCCAACCTCTCATTTTTAGGGGTTCAGTCAGCAAAAGGCCCAGCTGACCTCTCACTTTAAGAGGTCATAACTTCCAAAATTACCCGATGGCCGATCGAAGCCCGGAAACCCAACTGCAATTCCTATCGGATAGCAATTTCATCATAATATCTTTAAGATCTAAATCAAATTAACGCTTCATTGCTTGCTTAAATTGGAATCTAATCCATCTTGGTTCAAAATCATCAATCAAAGATTGTGCAAATTCAAGTCTGATGTGAGCATAATTCATTTCTACTCCACAAACACTTGCCGTGGATGTCCCACTGGGGCTTCGCATCCGTGTCTTTCATGGACACTCTAAGGGGATATGTTATTCGAATCTCCAATCCTCAAATTCCCAAAAGGACCTCTAAGTCTTGAATTTTCACACTCATTCTCTTTTCATTCGGGATAAGCCCGAACTACGGCGACCTGAGCTCTTCATAATGGAGGGAACGTAGGCAACCAGAAATGGTCCGGTCGAAATCACAAACAAATCCCCAAAAAAAATCCGGTCTCATCAAGGATCGTCCCTATACACTTTCCGAGCTTAACTCTCGATATCAGTTGGTTTTCTCCTTGTGATTAATCAAAATATTTGTTCATATCAGATTTAGGGATTGAATAACCCGAACATTAACAAAGGGTTTTAAGCAGCCTTGTGATCATCATGAATAAGACAAGTTTTCAAGTGTCTCGACAAGTCTTCTCTTTCTACATCATAGGAAAATAGAGCCAAACACTTGTCTTTCTGCGGGGGCCTCCATACACTTTTCCACACCTTGTGATGCTTATACTCTCTCAAAAGAGTCAAACCAAAAGCGAGAGTGTCATACACAAATTCGGGAGACATTCCCACCTTTCAAAAGATATGCCCCTGCACGTAAGCATTTTCGAGTCTTGTCCGATGGCCCGGTTGACTAAGGTGCGAAAAGATGGGTGCCCCCTATAAGACTACTCTGAATTTCTTCACGCGGGGCTTTGCTAAGCGGTTCTCCCGGGTTCTCTGTAGCAGCTCTTCAAATTTGGGGCTTATATAGTCATCTTTGGGTCCACATTGGGTTCTTCGCTACTGAGATAGACTCGCCAAGTCTCCTCTTCAAAATCTGGACTTTGCCTACTCAGGATCCGGGGGCTTTTCAAGGTGGTCTTTTGGACCCGAATTTTATCAAGTCGCAAGAAAGAATTTCAGCTTCAGAACTTGGTACACGGCAACTTCCCGTAGCATCGGAATTCAAGATCAGGGTTTCTCCCGGCATTAGCGATTCCATCAAACCATTCTCAGGATAAGGTTTCGGCCAAAGTCACAGCTCACCCAAATGAAAGAAGCTTCACTCGTATCAACGTGCCCTAGAGCCTGTCAGCATCAGCTTCAAATAACCAAGAATGAGAGGGAAAATTTCAATCAAGACCCGGGATCCGAATCCAATCTCATCAAAATTGGGGTCCATGTGATACTATTAACAAAACCTCATCAACAGCCGCTGTTTTAATCGCGATCGAGGGCGCTCACCCCCCACTTGCTCAAAATCTGTTCCAAGCAGTCTCCATACCCATGCATCCCCACAAAAATCTCCCAAGGGCTCATGTAGCATGCACAAAACTTGAGTCAATAGGAACAATCCTAAGTGATTGAAGATCATAAATCATAATTTCCCGCCCAGCTTAGGCCAAGTGCATCTTCGAAAGCAAGTAAATGCATCATCTCATAATCATTTTTGGTTCTATGCATGCATCCGCCATCATGAATGCCATATATGCATCTTCCTCTTCACTAACGAATGCAGGAATTCAAATGTAATCCCCCTCTTCGGCAAGAATGATCTTCACCAAAGTCGACCTCCAATGTCCACAAATGGATGAAGACAGCCTCCAGCATCTACAGTTTGGCAAAGATAGTCCCCCATGTCTACAGCTTGGCAAAGACAACCTCTGGCGTCTGCAACTCGCTAAAGACGACCTTCAATGTCCACAAATGGATGAAAACAGCCCCCAACATCCACAAACATATGAAGACCGCCTCCAGTGTCTACAAACCGGTCAGAGACGCCAAGTTCTCAAAATGCAAATCAGTCAGAGACGCCAAGTTCTCCAATACAAATCGGTCAGGGACGCCAAGTTCTCAAAATACAAATCGGTCAGAGACGCCAAGTTCTCCAATACAGTTCGGTCAGAGACGCCAAGTTCTCCAATACAATTCGGTCAGAGACGCCAAGCTCTCCAATACAAATCGGTCAGGGACGCCAAGTTCTCCAATACAGATCGGTCAGAGACGCCAAATTCTCCAATACAATTCGGTCAGAGACGCCAAGCTCTCCAATACAAATCGGTCAGGGACGCCAAGTTCTCCAATACAGTTCGGTCAGAGACGCCAAATTCTCCAATACAGTTCGGTCAGAGACGCCAAGTTCTCCAATACAAATCGGTCAGAGACGCCAAGTTCTCAAAATGCAAATCAGTCAGAGACGCCAAGTTCTCAAAATGCAAATCAGTCAGAGACGCCAAGTTCTCCAATACAAATCGGTCAGGGACGCCAAGTTCTCAAATACAATGCGGTCAGAGACACAAAGTTCTCAAAAGCAAGAAGTCCCAATGTGAAGACAAGCTCAACAACCTCTACAAGGTTGACGATCACCAGCAAGATACAGACTCAACCAAACTCCTCCTTCAGGTCAAAATGCCTCCAAAGACCGGCAAATCGTCGGCGAAACCGTCCCACGAACGGCAACCTAACAACTCTTCATCAACATCGGTAGTAGCCTCGGTCCTTGGCGGCTATAGGTAAGCACAGCACAGGTATGAAAGCATATCTTAGTCAACTACTTTTCTAAAAAGAACATTATCATCAAAAACTCGGGTAACTCCCAAATACTGTCAAACCATCAAAGACCATCCCCAGCAAATTTGGAACTACGACTGGCTTGATTCCTCTTAAGGATACGTAGGTAGCCTACCATAGGTCCAGCCGCTTGACCAATACGGTCACCCTTTTCCCCGATAGTTCTCATAAGCCCGAATCTTCCCCAGCGAGAACACCTTCAAATAGTCTCCCTCAGGCACTAAACCTTGACTTAGGATCATACTCCTGAACTAAGTCCCCATTTAGGTTCATACTCCTGAACTAAACCTTGACTTAGAATCATACTCCTGAACTAGGTCCCCATTTAGGTTCATACTCCTGAACTAAACTCCAACTTAGGCTAACAAAATCCCCAGCGAAGTTAACGGAATCCCGCTTCTTTTCCCATTATCCTCGGCAGCAAAAGTAAGACCGATCCCTTCAAATCAAGGTTCGAGGCACCTAAAACGCCATCATCAAGGTTCGAGGCACCTAAAACGCTATCACTTCGATTTCAACACACAACACGAGGAAAGTGACAAATTGTAATCATCCCTAATAATTCGACAAACCGAAATTATTGCGACTTCCCAAAATAGTCAAACCAAAACCATGGGCGACTTCCCAAAAATAGTCGAGATCATAGGGTGACTTCCCAAAAATAGTCGGATCATAGGGTGACTTCCCAAAAATAGTCAGATCTCAGGGCGACTTCCCAAAAATAGTCAGATCATAGGGTGACTTCCCAAAAACAGTCAGATCATAGGGTGACTTCCCCAAAATAGTCAAACCATAGGGCGACTTCCCAAAAATAGTCAGATCTTAGGGCGACTTCCCCAAAACAGTCAAAACCTTAGGGTGACTTCCCAAAAACAGTCAGATCATAGGGTGACTTCCCCAAAATAGTCAAACCATAGGGCGACTTCCCAAAAATAGTCAGATCTTAGGGCGATTTCCCCAAAATAGTCAAACCATAGGGCGACTTCCCAAAAATAGTCAGATCATAGGGTGACTTCCCAAAAATAGTCAGATCATAGGGTGACTTCCCAAAAATAGTCAGATCTCAGGGCGACTTCCCAAAAATAGTCAGATCATAGGGTGACTTCCCAAAAATAGTCAGATCTTAGGGCGACTTCCCCAAAATAGTCAAACTATAGGGCGACTTCCCAAAAATAGTCAGATCATAGGGTGACTTCCCAAAAATAGTCAGATCATAGGGTGACTTCCCAAAAATAGTCAGATCTCAGGGCGACTTCCCAAAAATAGTCAGATCATAGGGTGACTTCCCAAAAACAGTCAAATCATAGGGTGACTTCCCAAAAATAGTCAGATCTTAGGGCGACTTCCCCAAAACAGTCAAAACCTTAGGGTGACTTCCCAAAAACAGTCGAACCATAGGGTGACTTCCCAAAAATAGTCAGATCTCAGGGCGACTTCCCAAAAATAGTCAGATCTCAGGGCGACTTCCCAAAAATAGTCAGATCATAGGGTGACTTCCCAAAAATAGTCAGATCTCAGGGCGACTTCCCAAAAATAGTCCAATCTTAGGGTTAAACACCTGAACTACGACTGGCTTGATTCCTCTTAAGGATACGTAGGTAGCCTATCATTAGGTTCAGCCATTCGACCGAAAATGGTCATTCCTATCCCCAGCAGAGTTTCTCCAGCAACCGACTGCAGAGCTCGCTCATCAAGTTTCGAGGCACCTAAAACGCCATCATCTCCAGGGTCAAAGACCCGAACTACGACCGGCTTGATTCCCATTCGGGATACGTAGGTAGCCTATCGCTAGGTTCAGCCACTTGATCACTTGATCATCCTGTCAAATATGGAGCCTTACTCTTATCGACGACCCCGCTTCCTTCGAAAGCACCGTCGCCGAGGGGCTACTGTAAGTGCTCCAATTTGAGCCGTTAGTATTTTCGTTAGAAAATTAACGAAAGTTTTAACATCTCCAACATTTCTAACAAACCCTAACCTTTCTAACAAAGCAAGGGTAAAGTGGTCATTGCCATTTAAAGTTAAACCAAGAAAAGAATCTCAAAAAGCAAAAGAAATTGGAAAAATCCGAATTAGGCAAGTTGAAAAACAAAGCTGTTTGTAATTTTTTGAATAATATTCCTCTGTCCAAAAGCCTGACCAGTAGCGGATGAACGGTGCACGCCGACGATACCCTCCGCGCGGATAGGATTGCCTCTCACGGGGGCCTATAAATTGAACCCTCCTCTCTCGGTCTACACAACACATTTTACACACGAAGGTGCATTTTGGCGAAAATTAGAGAGAAAACAGTGGGAATCCTTAGATTGCCACCATTTTCTCTTGAACCTTTCCCAATTTCACTTCAACCATTCTCATATCACTCTTAAACACACCAAGCTCAAGCTTAAAACACTACTCAAGAGGAAGATTAGGGAGAAAACATAGAGGACTTAAGTGTTATCTACTTGTTTTCTCTTTGATCAACTCTATCATCAAACCCTAAACACATTCAAGCCTTGAATCCACCCAAACACAACTCCAAAACACCAAATCTTGATACTCCTCAAGTCAAGCACCAAATCTTGATACTCCTCAAGTCAAATTCCAAGCCTAGGAAGATAGGGTGTCACCATTGGTAAAGCCCTCCTTCTCAAAACCCTAAAATCCTCTTTTAACTTCTTGTTCATCTTGTTCTTCTTACTTGGATCTACTTTATGTCAAGTTTAACTTAAGTTTTGACCCAAGATGGTCATCTTGAAGTTCATCTTCATGAATGACCATCTCAAATGGTCCACATTTTTAAATCTCTAGTTGATTTTTCTCTTTAATTTCATCTTTACAAAATTCCCCTTCCCAAGCAAATGAAGTGCTTAAGTCCTAATGTACCCCAAGGATGGTTTGATTAAGTAGATCACCACTAAAATTTCTAGTGACTACTAATCAAAACCTAGGGAAATGGGGACAAGCATGGATGCCAAACCCCCTTTAAAATCATGTTTTCCTTCTTGAGAAGTTGCTGTCCAGTAGCAATTTTCTAAGACCCCAGTCCATGGTTTAATTTTTTGGACACAGATAAACTGGAATTTGGTGTTTACTACAAAATACTTTTTGTAGACAACATCCATAGCTTTCCATACATATTTTTATTTTATTTTTTTCGTGAGTAAAACTCCATTTTTCAAATTTTCTTTTGAAGGACAGATCCTCAGTCTCTGGAAGTCCAGATCTCATATCTGAGATTTCCAGAAGGTTTTGAGTCCTCAAATCTTCTCCAAAATGGAAAATTATTTCACAGAAATCTTATTTGAGGTGTCTGGAATAACTTTCATTCTCTGAGTTTTCTCAGATTATGAAGTTTTGAAGCCCTTAAATCCATTTCAAAATTAAGTGTCCACTGCCTTTTTCATTCTGGCAGAAATGGTTTCCAACTTCCAAAAATCTTTTGAGTACCAAAACTCAACCCAAAAATCACACCAAAAATCATGGGATCTTTCCAAAGTCTAATAAAGAATTCCCAATTTTTACTTTCCTCATTTTCAACTTATTTTGTCCAAAGTAGCATGCACACACACACACACAAACAAATAATTTTGAATGTTTGGAAGACTCGTTTTACGAGGCATTCCGGGTGCACACTAACGTCCTTACCGGCATGTAACGTGACCTCCGAACCCAAATCTCTAATCTCGGGCATTTTTCAAAGTTTTGGCCCTTAAAACAAAAATGGCGTGGCGACTCCGTTTGATTTCAAAAAAAAAATCGGGTACATCACATAACCGGACAGGTAAGATGGAAGATGAGTAAAAATTTACTCTTGTAAACTTCAATCACAAGTTGTATAAGGATAATCGAGTTGGTGATGAACCATTCATATTAGCATCTCAAGCTGAGCAAGTTTGGTATGTTAAAGATCCTATAGAAAGTGATTGGAAAGTTGTGATAAGGATTACACCAAGAGATAGTTTTGACATATATTCAAATGATGATAAACAAGTTTCAGAATCGATTCCACAATTGGTACCATTTTGCTCACAAGATTTGGATGAAAATGTTGCTAACGGAGAAGCGTCATATGTGCGAGAGGGAGTTGATGGGATCGAGATTGAAACTACTAATATCAATAATGTTGATGTTGATATGGCCGATAATGATGATGTTGATATGGCCGATAATGATGATGATTAGTTTGAGTAGTATTTATTTAGATCTTATTTGCTTACTATTACTAAGACAATGTTATTACTTATGTTTCATGTTTCAATCAAACTTGTTATTTTTGTATGGTTGAATATTAATATTGTTACTTGTAATATGTATTTGTTTAGATCTTATTTGCTTACTATTTACTAAGACAATGTTATTACTAAAATTTGTCTCTCCGTCTTATATATAGGTGGGTTGTGCTGAAACTGTAGTGTGGTGGTTCGATTGGGAATTGAAAGGAGAATTTGATTGTGGGGTGTGTTTATTGTTGCACTTTCTTTGTGATTTGTGTGGAGGTTTTGTAGTTGGTTTTTGTGTTGAAAATATGCCTCCTAAGGAGAGACGTTAGAGGGGGTAGCAACAAGATGGGTAGATAAAACCCGCCGCCCGTAGTCCCAAATGATCCCACTTTCCCTAATGCATCATTGTCGTATATGAGATTGATCCAATTGACCTCTGCTCAAAAGAAAAAATGGCGGAATTTGGAGGGTAGGAAATTCCAAGTCACCACTTTCCTTCATTTGCCTGTGTTGAGGGATTTGGGTTTAGAGACATTAGTAACAGAATTGATGACGCAAGCCGGGTTAGGTAATTTCCTGAGGAAGAGGGCAGATACGTATTTGAGATATTCACTTGAGTTCCTTTCAACTTTGGAGGTAGGTAAGGGGTCACAAGAAAATTCTATTCGATTTCATCTAGATGATGAAGCCTATCGAGTGACTTATGATGAGTTGAGGGGAATCTTTGGGGTTGATCAGCCGAGAGGAAACTGGGTGGAGGCTGATGGGGCGACTTATTTTTTCTTTTCGGAGCTCACAGGATTGCCCTGCAATAAGAAATACCTTAGGGCTTCCTCTCTTTCTCACCCGGCTTGAAAATTATTTTACAGAGGGCTATCTATGTCTTGGTTGGCAAACGGAGAACCCGCTCAATTGAATGTGACTATGGTAAACCTTTTGCGAACGGGGTTGAGGAGTTTTCAGGTGATTCCTAATTGGGTTGATATTTTTGTTCGGAGATGTGAGGCATTTGCCCTTACAAAAAACGGAGGTTATTTTATTTTCTAGCTTAAACTCACTGTTTTAACGCCTAAACTCACTATTTTATTTTCTATGTATTTTAAGGCCTAAACTCAATGTTTTAAGGTCTAAACTTGATTTTTTAAGGATGAAAGTGAACTTTTTATAACTTATAGAGAAACAGATTTTTCCTAAAACTTACTCATTTATTATACAAAAATTATTCGTGTGCAGACAGAAAGGTGTGCCACCACATCTAATACTAATAGGATTATAATCGATAGAAATTAGAGAATTCAAATCCCACAAGTATTCCTCTTTCTTACAAATCATACAAACCTCTTTTGGCTCAAAAAAAAAAAAAAAAAAACAAACCAAATCATACACAAATATGGACTCTTTTCTAACATTGTCCTATAAATATCGTTATAAAAGTCCAGCATATATTTATGTTCAAAGTTTTCTTCCTTCACCCTTTCTCCCTGACAGTCTTGCGCATCTCGGATCCGTAAGTAGACATGGCTGAAGAAATTAAGAATCTAGCGGAAAACGAAGAAGAAGAAATGGACTGGTATTGGATGATAAAGACACTTATAACCCTTACGTTGGAGTCGATTTTTGCAGCATTGTTTTTATGCTTATGTGTACAAGCTATAATCTGGATGTTGAATGTGGAGGAAGATTTGCAGCATTTTAACCTTCATGTTTTGTTTTTATATGCATCTTCTTTCAGCGCTTTCAATTTTGTGCATCTTCTCTACAAAGACTTGAAAATTATATGGGAAAAATGGTGTCTGACATCAGAAGAAGAAGATCTACTAGACAACTATGAACAAATAGTCTAGGTGGAGTACTATTTATATTAAGTCTCTTTTATTGAGTTTTTATATGTATTTAATCTTCTTCTTTTTTTCTTTTCTTTTTTTTTTTTATGTTAGATTTTTTGGTTTGTTCTTATCAAAATTTGCCAGAAGCTAGGTTACATAGTTGATATATATATATATATATATATATATGCGGATCTCGAGCCTCTGTAAATTCAGTCCTTGGTGTTAGTATTCATCGATATCAAGCCGGGCTATGATCGAGTTCTAAATATGGAAGATTGGTAGAAAGGTTTGGGTAATATGTGAAACTCAACAAATTTATCAATATTAGAGGGAAAAAAATCATATAATTTTGGATCAATTGAATGAATTACTCTTTTAGTTCATATTTTCTTTAAGAAAAATTTACTGAACCACTGATTTTTATGAAATTCAATTGATAAAAGGTCTAATGTTTTCATGCCTCTAAAACAAATATAAATACTCCCACATAACCCTAAAACAACTTGGAAAAGAAAAAGACAAAAAAACCCAAAATTAAATCGTCAAAAACAGGAAATAAAATCCAACGTAATTTCTGAAACCGCGTTCATCACGAGTCGTGACTCCCTTCACGAGTCGTCCCTCGCTTCTTCATTCTTGGTACAAGGCGTGCTAGAAAAAACACTCGTGCTGGTTCCTGACACGAGTCGTGCTACCAAGCACGAGTCGTGCCTCTTCCAAATCTGCTGCATGATTTCCTGGCTGCTGCTGTCCCGTCCCGAACCGCCTTGCGACAACCCCACGTGCGCTACATCATACTTCCTCTAAAGAGAAAAAGAAAATGAATTCAGGAAAAAAAAAACGAAATTTCTAAAAAAATAAATTGAATTCCACGACTTTGCAGAAAACAAGATGATGTTACACAAAAAACACCAAAGAAATGATAATACAAAAATACAAATCTTACTTCGTATAAAAATAAAAAGAATTCCTAGAAATATAAAAAGAATTCATAGATAAAGAAAAATAATTAATAGACGACGAAGAAAAAGGAAAAACAGAAAAAGAACTGATATAAGTAGAAAAATAATTCATAGATTCGGATAGTGAGTCAAAAGAATGGTATATTTTACCACTCACAAAAGTGAATTGTTTTTAAAGAGTGTCAATGATATTGTAAAATAGATTGTTAGTTGCAAAAGTGAATTGTTTTTAAAGAGTGTCAATGATATTGTAAAATAGATTGTTAGTTGCAGTATTAAATAGTGTCTGATATAGTGTTGAAGTGTGTCATGAGTGGTATTAAAGAATGTCGGTTATAGTTTTAAAGTGTGTCATAGTGTGTTAATAAGTTACAATTATTTTAAAAAATGCCAACGCATCATTTTAAAATAAGTTATGATTATTTACAAAAATGTAACTATACTTCTTTAAAAGAAGTTTCACTAATTTTAAAAAAAAAATCTAACCTTACATTTTAAAAAGCACGTTTTTTTCTAAGATTTTAACTAGATGCAAACACTTAATGCTCAATATCACATGTCATAAATATCTTGACATCTAAGATTGATTTTTGACTTAGTCCCTATGTGAATGGTGCATAAACAATATAATAAAAGCAAAAATAAGTTTACAACATATAAAGATAAAATAATTGACTATATTTTCTTGGCTGTATCGCGATTGTAAATCTGACACATTCTAATTAAAACACTAATAAAATTATGACATATCATTTTATATTTTTATAAATCAAATTTTGTGACATTTTTTGTGACTTAATATTATCCAAACAACAATAGCTATTGATACACATAGTACACAATTTATTATACAAAAATTATTCGTGCAGACAGACAGAATGGTGTGCCACCACATCTAATACTAATAGGATTATATAGAAATTAGAGAATTCAAATCCCACAAGTATTCCTCTTCCTTACAAATCATACAAACCTCTTTTGGCTAAAAAAAAAAAAAAAAAACCAAATCATACACAAATATGGACTCTTTTCTAACATTGTCCTATAAATATCGCTATAAAAGTCCAGCATATATTTATGTTCAAAGTTTTCTTCCTTAATTCACCCTTTCTCCCTGACAGTCGGGCGCATCTCAGATCCGTATAAGTAGACATGGCTGAAGAAATTAAGAATCGAACGGAAAACGAAGAAGAAGAAATGGACTGGTATTGGATGATAAAGACACTTATAACCCTGACGTTGGAGTCGATTTTTGCAGCATTGTTTTTATGCTTATGTGTACAAGCTATAATCTGGATGTTGAATGTGAAGGAAGATTTGCAGCATTTTAACCTTCATGTTTTGTTTTTATATGCATCTTCTTTCAGCGCTTTCAATTTTGTGTATCTTCTCTACAAAGACTTGAAAATTATATGGGAAAAATGGTGTCTGACATCAGAAGAAGAAGATCTACTAGACAACTATGAACAAATAGTCTAGTTATAATATTTTCTTTCTTTAAATATGTAGAGGAGTACCCTTTTAAGTCTTTTTATTGTGTTTTTATATATATTTTAATCCCTTTTTATTGTTAGATTTGTGATTTTTGGTTTGTTCTTAATCAAAATTTGACAGATTATAGCTGATTGATATATTGATATACATATATATATATATAAATGGATCTCGAGCCTCTATAAATTCGTTACCTGGTGTTAGTATTCATCGATATCGAGCCACGTTATGATCGAGTTCTAAATATGGAAGATTGGTTGAAAGGTTTGGGTAATATGTGAAATTTATCAATATTAGAGGGAAAAAAATCATATAATTTTGGATCAATTGAATGAATTACTCTTTTAGTCCATATTTTCTTTAAGAAGAATTTACTGAACCACTGATTTTTACTTGTTTTATTTTGCACCTAATAATTAAGGTGAGACTGTATACGTTGTGGTTCATTAGGTATCTTTACTTGCAAAAGAATTTAAAAACAGATGGACGGAAGAGAAAGAGGAAGAGGAAGGGGAAGAGGAAGAGGGTGGACTTTCCTAACCTCGCTAATGGTTAACCGAATGAGACCGAATTTTTTCCCAAATAATCCCGTTTTATTTTTTTATTTACCAAAATGACTTACTGTTCAAACTATTGCCCAGATTGTCCTCTTTTTTGAAACTCGCTACACCGTGTAGCGAGTTTGACTAGGGTTGGTCAAAACTCGCTACACCGTGTAGCGAGTATAGGGAAACAGTGTAATTAGGCCGTTGGAAAATTAATTACGGCATTTAATTAAACATAACTCGCTACACCGTGTAGCGAGTTTTGACCAGATTTAAGTCAAACTCGCTACACCGTGTAGCGAGTTCAATATATTCCAAACCCCTACATAACCCCCTCCGTCCGTCCCAACAAAACTTACCATTCTCTTCCTTTCTCAGTCCAGTTCTCCCTTTTCTTTCTTTCTTTCTTTCTTAAGTCCATCTTTCATCTATCTCTCTCATAATGGATCCATCAAAACCCCGCCGGTATCGTGGACGAAAACCTCTTCCAAGACAACCCGGTCAAACCTCCAATCGTCTATCTAATCTCTCTCAAATTGAACGAGAGTTTCAATCTCCACCGTCTCCACCGCCTCAAATCGAACGAGAGAGAGAATCTCCACCGCGATCATATCATACCTGGTCCCGCCGGGTGAAGCACGGTTAGCCATGCGTCGGCATCACACCGGAAAAGCTCATGTCTCTCGGGGACCCCCGCTCGGTCGACCCAAGAGGCAATACGTAGAAAGCTTGAAGAGCCGGGAGGACGATGATGAATTCCGGGCAAAGCTTGGCTTTACGCAATGGATTATCTCATGGAGAGGGTACATTTTATCCGTTGAAAATGATCAAGGAGAAATGCAAACAACATGAAAGGGTGGAGCAGTATAATATTTTTACATTAATTATAGTTAAGGTTGAAATTTACAATTAATTGGTCATAATATTTTTGTTCTATTAGGTTGTGGTTGTTGTCAAGAAGTGCACACCAACCGAGAATGGCTCTTTTCACGTGATTTTGAAGGATCCTATCGACACTATTGAAGCTTACTTAGGTGACAAAGTGTTTAAGCAAACCGAGGGCGGAAGTGACATAGGTGAAGGTCTTTGTTACGATACTTACTCGGGTATGAAATATTTTCCTTAACATTACACTCCCTAAATATATCCTTACCTTTTTGTTCTAAATGTTTTGTTTTGTTCATCTATTAGGTTGTTGTTTGGGCCATATCACGCTCAAAAACTACTTAACATTGTTCCTTCCAATGTTTGTAAGGTCTTCCCTAAGGATTGTTAATTTCATCTTTGGACATGTATTATTTGAATTTATGTCGGATTTAATATGTACCTGAATTTATGTAATATTTTTCTATGTGACCGGAATGTGGTCACTGAATTTATTTATTTATGTAAGATTTCCTATGTGGCCGGGATGTGGCCACTAACTTGACAATATTTATTTTTTGTGATTTTATGTAGATTTCCTATGTGGCCGGGATGTGGCCACTAACTCTAAAATATTTATTTTTGTGATTTTATGTAAGATTTCCTATGTGGTCGGGATGTGGCCACTAACTTGAAAATATTTATTTTTTGTGATTTTATGTAAGATTTCCTATGTGGCCGGGATGTGGCCACTAACTTGACAATATTTATTTTTTGTGATTTTATGTAGATTTCCTATGTGGTCGGGATGTGGCCACTAACTCGAAAATATTTATTTTTTGTAATTTTATGTAAGATTTCTTATGTTATCATTTGTTTTAAAATATGAAAAATAAATATTTATAAAAAAAAAATTCAGCCACATGTCATTATTTTTTAACACATGTAATTTTTTTTTGTTAGTACGAAGCTATTTTGAGCAACAATTTGAAGCTGATTTAATTGTCGAAATTAAAATTTAAAAGTTGTTATTGTTACACCATTATATGTACTTCAAGTAACAATTTTTAGATATTCATTATGATATCTAAATTAACCTATAATTATTGCTCAAAATAGCTTCGCGAACGAAATTTTTTTTTTGATGTTACTACGAAGCTATTTTGAGCAAAAATTTGAAGCTGATTTAATTGTCCAAATTAAAATTTAAAAGTTGTTATTGTTACAACATTATATGTACTTCAAGTAACAATTTTTAGATATTCATTATGATACATAAATTAACCTATATTTATTGTTCAAAATGCCTTCGCGAATGAAAAAACAAAAAGAAGTAAAAAATTTTGAAATTTTGTTGCTGTAAAGGGATTTGTTTTTACTTAAACTCGCTACACCGTGTAGCGAGTTTCAATAAAGCTGAAATCGCTACACGGTGTAGCGAGTTTAATTCAGCTTTATTGAAACTCGCTACACGGTGTAGCGAGTTTAAGTAAAACAAAACACTTTACAGCAACAAAGTACAACACCCGTGAAGTTAAATTTTCAATGAATTCACGTGGTTGAGAGAATCTCATAGCTTTCTCTTTTTCTCCTCAGCTTTGTTTCTTCTCCTACCTTTCTCTCTTTCTCTCAATCACCATTTTCTAAATTCCCTTAATTCAAAATAAAACTTCTTCAAGTTATTTTATTTCATCAGAATTGTTGAAGATCAACAAGAATCAAGGTAAATTAACATCATCTTAATTATTATTTTGACTTGTGTTTAGATATAAAATTTAATGATTTAAGCGTGTTTTATTATATTGTAGATATAATAAATGTAAGAGTTTTGTTATGTAGGTTTTAACACTTTGATTTCGTAATGTAGGGTTAAATATGAACGGGGGTCCAATCATTTTTATGTGTTATTGGGAAGGTGATGATGAACAACCGTTTGATGGTCCTCATTTCAAAAAGGGGCCAAAATGTGCAATAAGGGGTAATTGCAAATGGAAATACAATGAGTTGATTGATGAGTTATATAAAAAGGCGAACTTAGATCGGTCTCAATTTGATTTGAAAGTCATTTACAGATGCCCTCATTCTTTTGATAGCGGGATTGGTGAGTACTTTCCTTTCCGTATTGAAGATGATGCGTGTATGGAAGTAATGTTCGATCAGGTTTGCTAAATTTGGGGGATTGGAAATTTGGTTTGTATGTTGTTGTAAAATTAATTGAAAATCGATCCAATCCAGAGTTTGAAACACAGCACACAGAGAGTACTTTCAGGTTTTCTCCAACTGGTAACCGTGATGATGGGGTTGGTCCAAGTTCCCAAACTCTTGTATCAACTCAAACACCAAATTATGATGATGGGGCATTTGGCCATAATTATCATGTTCATGATGATGATCGGGCATTTGGGCATAATGATCACGTTAATGATGATTATGATGTTGACTGTGAAGAAGAGGAAGTGCACACTGATGTAGATGCAATGCTAGAGGATGATGATGATGAATATGAGGAGGGTAGTAGTGATTCTGATGTCGATTTGGGAGCCGGTGATGATGGGCCGATTGATGATGATGTGGAAGCACCTCTTGTTCACTATGAAGTGCCGCAAAATCGAAGATATGAGAGAGCGAGTTATCCCTTTTACAGTGATATTGGTACATCTGCTCGACAAGAACAAGGCTTGATTGATTACGATCATGCACATAGTTTTCCAGTTTGGGATCCGGAACAACAACCGATTGCTAAAGGGATACGCTTTCCTGGCAAGAACGAGGCACAATTTGATATGAAAAGGTTCCATATTAAAAACAATCGCAGGTTCAGGGTAAGAAAGAGCACACCGAACACATGGGTAATTGAGTGTACGTTAAAAAATTATCCATGTCATTTTTATGTTCGTGTGAGTAGGAAGAAGTTTGGCTATTGGGAAGTGACCAAGTATAAGGCTCCTCACCGCGCTTATATTGGAGCAAGTCAAAATCACCACAATCTAGATGCCAAGTTTATCGGTCGGGAAGTCGTTGGTCTTATTAAGGCCGATTCAGGATGTCAAGGTTGGAGTCATTATTGCACACATCTCTAGTAGGTTCGACAAGGTAATTACTTACAAGAAGGCATGGTGTGGAAAGCGAGAATGGCATTGCAGAGGTTTTGGAGATTGGGAGGAATCTTATAAGAGGTTACCCCGCGTCCTAGCGACCATTCAAAAATACAATTCGAGGACAATTGTTGAGTACTCTACACCTCCTCCTCCTGTCGGTGAAGCCTCCCTATTTCGACAGGTATTCTGGCCATTTGGGCCTTGCATTGAAGCTTTCTCTCATTGTCGGCCAGTCATTTCTGTGGATGGAACATTTATGCATGGTAGATATAAAGGGGTAATACTGATTGCCATGGGTGTTGACGCCCAAGACAAAGATACTTCCGCTTGCCTTTGCCGTTGTTGAAAAGGAGGACTGGCCGAACCGGCGTTGGTTCTTATACCTGGTTTGCAAGCATATTATCAAGAGTCGTGAAGTATGCTTGATATCCGACCGTCATTGGGGCATTCTCAAGAGCTGTAGGCGAAGATACGTGGTGGCCAAACGTGCATCATCGATATTGCTTGAGACATATGCGAGCAAATTTCTTGGAAAAGTATAGAGGGGAAGGGTTGAAGTATCTCGTCTGGGAGAGCGGGTAGAGCAACTCAAGATAGAAAATTGAAATCTATCTTAGAGAGTATCCGTGGAATTAAGCCCGAGGCAATTGCATGGTTTCAACATTTGGATGCTAGAAAATGGACATTGGCACACGATGGTGGTTACGGTATGGCATCATGACTACCAACATGTCCGAGGTTTTCAATGGTGTGATGAAGGGAGCTCGTGGGATGCCAATCACAGCAATTGTTGAAACTGCCTTCTATCGTTGTGTGGAGTACTTTCAAGTAAGGCATGGATTTTCAATCAATGCCTTAGAGGTAATCCCGATAACCCTAACATCAATCCCCGACACCAATTCAAAGCACGAAAGTCGCTTATCACTACTTGAAGAACACCCGTAAAAGCGGCAACACATCACGTCGGGAGGTTCAACAATCACGAAATGGGGGTGTATCAAGTGACAACAAAGACGTCAGTGGTGATCACGGAGGAAATATACGATTGTCCGACTTAATGAGCGCACCCGCACATGTGGTAAATGGGTTGCCTATCGCATGCCTTGCTCCCATCTCCTTGCTTGTTGTTCTCGCACAAAATATTGATGGTCGAGATTTCGTTTCGAATATTACACCGTTGGGGAATACTACAAGACATGGAAGGGAACATTCGAACCAATCGAGCATGAGGACTATTGGGGCGTGGATGGTTTGGTGCCTAGTTTCTTCCCTAATCCCCTACTTCGACGTTCTGCGAAGTCCTGGACGACCTAGATCAAGACGCTTTCGTAATTCTATGGACTTTCAAGCGTATAAACGGAAGAGTATGTGTTCATCATGCCATCGGGAAGGGCACAATCGTCGTAGATGCCCGAACCTTAGGGAGTAGAAGAATGTTTTTAATGTAATTTATGTTTGGCTTGAATTGGATTCGCCAGTTTTATTTTATGTCGTTTTCATTAAACTTGAAAAGTCCAATGTAATTTATATTTGAGTTGAATGTAATTTTTCAGTTTCAGTTTTATTTTAATTAAGTTTTAAGTTTTAAGTTTTAATTTATGTTTGGCATAATTACAAAAAAAAAGGTACATATTACATTACAAAATTGGGAGCGGACGCCGCCACATTGGGAGCGGACGCTCCTTTTACGTAAAACTTATGCTGGAATACAAGGAAAAGGAAATGTACATTTATAATCGCTACACCGTGAAGCGATTTTCACTATACTCGCTACACCGTGTAGCGAGTTTAGTGAAAATCGCTTCACGGTGTAGCGATTTTAAAGAACTTGGGCGCCCACCAAAGCTGGCCGAAGAACAAGGGCGGCCACTCCAATTTTGGCCCAATAAATACAATTTTTGATTCGTCCCGCAATAATTACACAAGAGCACATTTGAACATTTTTTTTGGAATTATGCTAAACATAAATTGAACCTTAAAACTTAAATGGAAAATAAACTTTTCTTTTATTACTCCCTAATCTAATAAATATCATCAATTATAATTTTTTAAATATTCATTAAAATAACTAAAATCATTTTTAAAAATTGGAAAATTACATTCAAATCAAATATAAAGCTAAACTACTAAGAAAAAGTTACAAAATTTCAATACAAATAAAAAACATTCAAATAAAAAGTAAACTAATAGTACGGTTCAATACAAATAAAAAACATTCAAATAAAAACTAAACCAATACAACAAAGTTTCATTACGTAATAATAAAAACAAAAGTGAACTCTACCTATTATCATAGTAAGACGGGGTGTAGGGATTAGGCGGATTCGAGCCGAGACCCTCTTCTAAGCATTTGTTCTGAAGCTCTTGTTCAGGGGTCATCTCGAGCCGGATCGACGAAACCATGGAACCGTGCATGTGATAAAGGAGTCCTCAACCCACTTCCACTCGTATAAGCGCCGAAGCCCATAGTGGATGGTCCAGGGAAGGGTCCGCCCGGGCACTCCCACCGCCACCCCCAACACCCCCACCGCCACCCCCCGGCTGCCACCCCCACCGCCACCCCCCACCACCCTCCGGCACCCCCAGCCCCACCCCCACCCACTCCTCCGCACCCCCTGGCCCCAGCCCCCCGAAACCCCGCTCCAACGCTCAAAATCATACTGCGATCGTGGTCATCGAGCCCGGTCATAAGATGTACGGTCGGGTGCCGCTTGAGGCTCGGGCTCGGGCTCGGGCTCGGGCTCGGGCTCATCGTGCAAATCCATTTGGGTGGTGGTTCTTTGTCCCACGACGTCGCCGACGTTGTCGAGGTTGTCCCCGTACGCGATCTACTGGTGGGGAGGTGCAAGAGATCGAAGGCGGTGGAGCTCCCTAACTCCCCGAACCCGTGTGTCACAATCTCCCGCATTTCACCTTGGTGGGGATGCTCATCCCTCTCATTGGCGACATGCATGCGCCGAAGGGTCCGCACCCGTTTTTATATCAAAAATATATATAAGAACGAGAGACATAAGTTAATAATTGATGTTTTCTTAAAAAAAAATATATTAGAAAAAAAAACTTTAAAAATGTAAAAACTTACCATAAACTCTATGGCAAAGGCGCACGACCGGTATCCATCCACCTCTACGTGAGTGAGGCTGCTTTGACAAACCTACACGTTATGTCCCTATACCATACCATATATGGGTCGGTGTAGGTCATATCGTGGAAGCCGAACACCCCGGAAACCAAATTCTCGTGGCGCCTGTCCCCATAGTGTAACAAGTGGGCGATGGTGCTCACCCCATCTCACCGTAGGCCTTCCCCGCCGATCCGAACGGTGCAACTCCAGGCCAGTGTCGAACGGTGCTGGGACAAACTGTCTCAGGCCAAACTGCCTCATCACGCGATCAGGCAGATGCCACTCAACCCTCTCAAAGCATATGAGAGGGACCTTCGCCAACCATATCTCATCACCCTCGCCGGTAGCAGGAGCGGGTCTCCCTCATAAGGCCGCCACACCACGTGACCCTCGCTCGCCCGAGCCACTGATCCCGATAGCCTCGCAGCTATGTGCAAGAACCTCTCTCGGATCAAGCGAAGCCTGCGTCCACCTGAAATTTCATAAACAAAATAATTATAAGATTTTGTTCAAAAAAAATAAAAACATTAACGACGAGAAAATAAAGTATGATATATGCATACATGCATCCGAGGGGCATGATGACGTAGTCCTGGTCTCTGAGGCGATAACGGATCTCGCGGCCTCACACATGTCAACCTCTCCCAAGCCCAGCATCTATATGAAATAAATGTATATCAAAAACTAAGTAATAATGCCGCAAATTTGAAATAAAAACTTAAAAACATAATGAACATTAAAATGAAATAAAATACGTAGAACGTTGAGAAATCCTCCGCACCGTCTCGTGTGAGGGTCCGTCGCACTACATAACTCTCGATACAGAAAGCAAGCGCCGCACTCCCCAACCGTACTCCCCGACCCTAGAAACATTCCTAAGCGAGAGGAGATAACATAGCTTAACCTTATTGTTCGTACGATCGTGCATGATCGTAGAACCCAAGGCAAGCAAGATATAAGCCCGTACGCATCGATCCATAATCTCCGGAGCAAAGATCATCAGGAGGTCACTAAAGTGTGTGAAATGTACGGTAATCCATCGGAGCTTTAGATCGCTCCCATCTATATCTCCGTCTCTGTGGACGGCCCCTAAATACTCCCGACACTCACCCCGCCGCCTATATATGTACTGGAAACCCATCATCGCAACAAAGATCCCCATCAATCGGCAACCCGCAAATCATGCCGATATCCTCGTAGGGTGATCGTCATCTCACCAACCGGGAGATGGAACGTATGGGTCTCCTGGACGCCATCTCTCGATCAAGGCCTCCAAAGAATGCAAAATCGTACCGTATCCGGCCATGTAGTGCACTCCACCGAATCCGCACTCGCGCCTCAATAATATGACAGAGCTAATACGCCCGGCAAGGCGGCACCATGACGAAAAACGAGGGACTAGAAACCGGCCACCCGGACCAAATATACCTAGCCCTATGGTGCATGGCGGGTCGTAATGTATGTATCGATAGGCCCGGATCAATGAACGCTTCCATCTATTTATTTCAATATCAAGGTTGGTTATTGTTCTATAAGGCAAGAAAATAAATAAAAGAATACAAAAAATGTAATTACTAGTACGTGGCATTGTAATCCAAAGTTATCCCACACTTCCAAGAAGTGCCTGTGGGGAAGTTCTTGGTTTCCAAATTTATATACTAAGTAATACTTCAAGAGTAATCCTCATGCGGTTTTGAAAAATAGGATGAAGTTTTTTTTTTTATAAAATGTTTGAACAATAAATCATATTTTAAGGGTTTAGGGTTTGGGATATAAGTATATGAGATTTAGGATGTTGTTATATGTATATTAATTCCTATTCTATTTTTCTATCACTAAATCATATTTTAAGGATTTAGGGTTTCGTGACGAGAAATTAGGGTTTAGGGTTTACAATATGGTATATATGACGCCTAATTAATTCCTTCGACGTCATGCCTCACCTTATGTACCCCTTTCACGAATTAAGGATTCCGTTCTGATTACCTATAACTTATAAGAGTCATTAGGGCACAATCCACTTGGACCTTGTTCGGACAAGCTCACGTTCCTATCTCGGTAATCAAATTTGCTATAATCTCACACAAGTTAAACTTTGTACTCCCTCCGTCCCAAAAAAATATTCAAAAATCTTTTCAAATTTGCTATTTATTTCTATTATGAGCAAATTTGCTATATACTCCCTTCTAAAATTTTCTAAAATGAATTACCCAATTTACTTTAAATTTGTTGTTGATAAAAATACATTTTTTTTTTGAAACAGAGTTGGAGTATATAATATTTAGCATGTAGAAGCTAAATATTATTAAGTTATTTTTTTGTGAAAAATAAATAAAAAATAAATAGACAGTTCATATAAATGGGAATAACAATCGGTCTAATATATCCTCGATTAGTTTTCCGCACAAGATTTTTTATAGTTTTATTATTAAAATATTTGAAATAATAATTTTTTCTCATCTTTATATTAAATAAATTAAAATCTGAATGCATCAATTAATTATTCTCAACAATTAAACTATGTATAGGGCACAATTAATTCATCAGAAATAATATTTACATGTATATATTTAACAATAGTTCAACCAAAAATAAAATCCTAAATTGCAATGTCATAAAAAAAATCAAAAAAATTAGTCACATAAATGGGAATAACACTATTTCAACAACAAATCAACCAAAAAAAAATCATACAAAAAATAAAAAAAAAATCTTGGCATATAGAAATTTGTCACATAAATTCGGAATAATAATATTTCAACAACAAATCAACCAAAAAAACTAAATAAAAATTCAGAATTAAATAAAAATTAGTCAAGAAATTCGGAATTAAAAAAAAAATCATAAATTCGGTGTAGCGAGTTTCAAAAAAGAGGACAATCTGGGCAATAGTTTGAACAGTAAGTCATTTTGGTAAATAAAAAAGTAAAACGGGATTATTTGAAAAAAAATTCGAATGAGACCTATATGAACAAAATAATTTATCTTTTAATTAATCTTTCATCCACTTTGCACCCTAATACCTAACGAAGTTAGAAATTTAATGAAATTTTATCATGAGCATGTTATGTGAGGTTAGTTTAGTTATTTTCATTTTAACTTTTATTTAGCTTATAATTTATGGCCAGTTATATTGTTAATGGTCTACATGTCAATACCGAGAACAATGAAATTTATATTAATAGGAAAATTCGTCGATTTTAAAAATCGTGAGGGTTCAAGTCTCTCTATCCCCAAAAATCCCATTTGACTGTCTAACTCTTTTTCTTTAGGTTTCTCCTGTTTGTTATCTTTGCCATTCACCCGACTTCTTTTAGAAACTGATTTGAGTGGAAAGTTTTTTTCTTTTATCAGAAGATTTATTATATATCTCATACATGTACAAATGAACAGAGCAAGAAAACAATTTTCTCTTTATCATAGTTTTTATAGTTTGAGTTGATTAGTCGTACCTACCCATTTATGCATATAAATGACTTGTAATTCACTCGGTTTTTGGGCCATAATCATTATGTACAAGAGAAGGCGTAGCATTGGAACTGTTATGTAAGCTTTTATTTACAGAGGGTTCGAATCCCTATCTTTTTGTACCTTCCCTCAACTCACTGATTTTACTAACCGCAATAAATCAAATAAGAATCAATACCATTATTCCATACGGTTAGATCTTTCTTTGAGTTAGATTATCTATCCTAATGGTTATGACACGTAAAAGATTAAAAGATGGAAAGAAAAGAGGAGATAAGAAATGCAAATCTCCCTCGCGGTCTATGCTAAATGAGAGAAAAATACAGATCAAACCCTTATATATTTACCCTTAGGTTAATTTACGTCCCCGAAAGTGGGCAAAGTTGTCCGTACTTTACCTTATTCTAATCTTTCTTTTCTTTTCTTTTCATTACGTATAAGCAATGATTATTTTGTCTTTCATTCATGCATGTTGGTGTTTCAAAAGTCCCACCTATGCGACTTGAACCTGAACTTGAACTTGAACTTGAATATAACCAGCAAAAAGACAAATCCTAAGAATTCAGGAAAAAAAAATGGAATTTCTAAAAAAAATAAATTGAATTCCACGACTTGGCTGAAAACAAGACTATGTTACACAAAAAACACCAAAGAAATGATAATACAAAAATACAAATCTTACTTCGTATAAAAATAAAAAGAGTTCCTAGAAATATAAAAAGAATTCATAAATAAAGAAAAATAATTAATAGACGACGAAGAAAAAGGAAAAACAGAAAAAGAATTGATAAAAGAAGAAAGAAAAATAATTCATAGATTCGGATAGTGAGTCAAAAGAATGGTATATTTTACCACTCACAAAAGTGAATTGTTTTTAAAGAGTGTCAATGATATTGTAAAATAGATTGTTAGTTGCAGTGTTAAATAGTGCCCGAATTAGTGTTGAAGAGTGTCATGAGTGGTATTAAAGAATGTCGGTTATAGTTTTAAAGAGTGTCATAGTGTGTTAATAAGTTACGATTATTTTAAAAAATGCCAACGCGTCATTTTAAAAAAAGTTCTGATTATTTACAAAAATGTCACTATACATCTTAAAAGAAGTTTCACAAATTTTAAAAAAAAAATCACCGTACATTTTAAAAAACACGTTTTTTCTAAGATTTTAACTAGATGCAAACACTTAATGCTCAATATCACATGTAATAAATATCTTGACATCTAAGATTGATTTTTGACTTAGTCCCTTTGTGAATGGTGCATAAACAATATAATAGAAGCAAAAATAAGTTTACAAAATATAAAGATAAAAGAAGTGACTATATTTTATTGGCGGTATATATTTTATAATTTTATTGATTGTATCGATTGTAAATCTGACACATTCTAATTAAAACACCAATAAAATTATGATATATCATTTTATATTTTTATAAATCAAATTTTGTGACATTTTTTGTGACTTAATATTATCCAAACAACAATAGCTATTGATACACATAGTATTATACAAAAATTATTCGTGCAGACAGACAGAATGGTGTGCCACCACATCTAATACTAATAGGATTATAATCGATAGAAATTAGAGAATTCAAATCCCACAAGTATTCCTCTTTCTTACAAATCATACAAACCTCTTTTGGCTCAAAAAAAAAAAAAAACAAACCAAATCATACACAAATATGGACTCTTTTCTAACATTGTCCTATAAATATCGTTATAAAAGTCCAGCATATATTTATGTTCAAAGTTTTCTTCCTTCACCCTTTCTCCCTGACAGTCTTGCGCATCTCGGATCCGTAAGTAGACATGGCTGAAGAAATTAAGAATCTAGCGGAAAACGAAGAAGAAGAAATGGACTGGTATTGGATGATAAAGACACTTATAACCCTTACGTTGGAGTCGATTTTTGCAGCATTGTTTTTATGCTTATGTATACAAGCTATAATCTGGATGTTGAATGTGGAGGAAGATTTGCAGCATTTTAACCTTCATGTTTTGTTTTTATATGCATCTTCTTTCAGCGCTTTCAATTTTGTGTATCTTCTCTACAAAGACTTGAAAATTATATGGGAAAAATGGTGTCTGACATCAGAAGAAGAAGATCTACTAGACAACTATGAACAAATAGTCTAGTTATAATATTTCTTTCTTTCTTTCTTTAAATATGTAGAGGAATACCTTTTATATAAGTCTTTTTATTGTGTTTTTATAATTAGATATGTATTTTAATCCCTTTTTATTGTTAGATTTATGATTTTTGGTTTGTTCTTATCAAAATGTGACAGAAGGTTATAGCTGATTGATATATGCATGATATATTGATATATATATATATATATATATATATATATATATATATATATATATATATAAATGGATCTCGAACCTCTATAAATTCGTTACCTGGTGTTAGTATTCATCGATATCGAGTCACGTTATGATCGAGTTCTAAATATGGAAGATTGGTTGAAAGGTTTGGGTAATATGTGAAATTTATGAATATTAGAGGGAAAAAAATCATATAATTTTGGATCAATTGAATGAATTACTCTTTTAGTCCATATATTTTCTTTAAGAAGAATTTACTGAACCACTGATTTTTACTTGTTTTATTTTGCACCTAATAATCAAGGTGAGACTGTACGTTGTGGTTCATTAGGTATCTTTACTTACAAAAGTATTTAAAAACAGATGGACGGAAGAGGAAGAGGGTCGACTTTCATAAGCTCGCTATGGTTAACCGAATGAGACCTATTATTATGAACAAAATAATTTCTCTTTTAATTAACCTTTCATCTAGGGATGGCCAAACCGGATCAGAACCGGAAAATCGGACCGGAATCGGACCGAAAAAGCCCGGAACCGGAGCGAATCGGGGAGAAAACCGGAACCGGACGGACCGGAACCGGGGTTAGTGCGGGCCGGTTAAGGGTTACAAAAATGCCAAACCGGACCGGAACCGAAACCGTGAACCGGACGAAATTTCCACGTTTTCCAAAGAACCGGACCGGAACCGGACCGGAAAAGCCCGGAACCGGAGCGAACCGGGGAGAAAACCGGAACCGGACGGACCGGAACCGGGGTTAGTGCGGGCCGGTTAAGGGTTACCATTTGGCCGAACCGGAACCGGACCGGATTTGGTCATCCCTGCTTTCATCCCATTTTGCACCCTAATACCTAACGAAGTTAGAAATTTAATGAAATTTTGTCATGAGCATGTTATGTGAGGTTAGTTTAGTCATTTTCATTTTAACTTTTATTTGGCTTTTAATTTATGGCCAATTGACCTACATAGTCAACGTATTTTTTAATTTTCCTCATATAATAAGACAACGTGCTCCTTAGTGACGAGGATGAACAACGTACTTTTGCATTAATTATCAAAAAAAGGCAATGTATCATTTTCTTAGCTAACGACGTTAAAAAATTTAATTGAAATGTAATTTAGCTAATGGTCTGAAAATTTGGGGGTGGTAAGATGTTAAACTTTTGTTGAAAATATTAACAAAAAATTTCTCCATCATCCCTCTCACGCCCAACCACCACCCCTTCCCTCTTCCCAACCAACCACATCAGCCACAGCCCCTTCCTTCTTCCCAACCGACCACAACAGCCACTACCCATCTTCCCAACTCACCACCATAGCCACTAGACCACCCCATCACCGCCGCCGCAAACCACCACACCGAATCCCCACCTACCCATCAAACTCCACCGTTTAAAACTCACCAGATTTTTGGATTTCGAAGATAAATAGGCCAATAGTAACATTAAAGAAAGTTTCGGAATCTGCAATTTTTCAGCAAAATTGAACTCGAAATCTGCCAACTAATTTGAAACATGAGATTTAATTTTGAGATCCCAGATTTTCGGAAAAGAAGATGGAGGTGACGGTGGGGCGGGGAGAGGGAGGGATGCTCAGGGGCGGATCCGGGGGCAGTGGGGCACTCGCCCCCCCCCAGCGGCGGAAATGCAGTGGAAATTTTTTTTTTTGCCCCCACCATATTTTTGTTATATATGTATATATATAATTAACTTCAAGATTAACACCAGTGAGTGGTTTGGTTCAGCGGTAGAAGGGGTGAAGTTAAAGTCTTTGGTGTTTCCTTTCAAATCCATGTTCGAACCCTGCTACCTACATTTTTAATTAATTTTGTCTTCCATCTTTGCTATTCTTTCTCTTAACAGTTTTGTTTTTCTCTTTCTCCTAATTTCCTCACATTTTTTCAATCTTAATTAATTCGTTAGGCTTTTCCCATTTTTTTTGTTTTTGGTCTTTCTTCCTATTATCCCAAGTTTAATTAGCAAATTTGAATTTCTTTTATGTACGAGTAATATATTTTAATAAATTGTTTGCGTTAAATACTTCAACATTATTTCAATCGTTCTTGGAATTATTTACTTTTATCATTTTTGTTAACTAAAATACATTGTATTTCATGAATCCGACCCATTTTTTACTTGTCCGACCCGAAAAAATTTTTTCGGGGGCGCTGCCCCCGAACCCCCGTGTAATCTTGCCCCCCCTCGGCCAATTCCTGACTCCGCCCCTGGGGATGCTTGTTGGGAAGAAAGAGGGAATGGGAGTTGACTGAAGATGGAGGTGAGGGTGGAAAGGTGGAGGTGGGTTGATTTTTGAAAGATGAAACTGAAGTTAAAGGGTACGGGGTAGAAAAGATATAGTCTCGTTAAATTTTTATAACGCCCGTCCGTTTGAAACTTTTGATATTACCTTAAATTTTCTTTGAAAGTACGAAACATAGGTGTAGGGCTGTAAACGAGCCGAGCCGAGCTTTGAAGTTTCGAGCTCGAGCTCGAATAAAAAATATCGAGCTCGAGCTTTTCTCGAGCTCGAGCTCGAGCCCAGAATGCATGTTCGAGCTCGGCTCGAATCAAGTTTCGAGCTTTTCGCGAGCTGGCTCGCGAGCTTTTCACGAGCTGCTCGAACTCGAGTTTTAACGAGCCGAGCTCGAGCTTCGACTTATTTTTTGAAAAAAATCTGAAATCAAACGAGCTTTTAACGAGCCGAGCTCGAGCTTCGACTTATTTTTTGAAAAAAATCTGAAATCAAACGAGTTTTTAACGAGCCGAGCTCGAGCTTAAACTTATTTTTTGAAAAAATCTAAAATAAAACGAGCTTTTAACGAGCCGAGCTCGAGCTTCGACTTATATATATATATATATATACTAAAATTTATTCGAGCTTTTAACGAGCCGAGCTCGAGTCGATCTCGAACAGAGCTCGTCGAACATACGAGCCGAACACGAGCCGGCTCGAAAAAAATGACGAGCTTGAAAATCGGTTCGAGCTCGAGCTCGAGTTCACCTCGAGCCCACTCGAACTCGAGCTTTTTTCGAGCCGAGCCCGAGCCGAGCTCGAGCCGGCTCGGTTCGTGTAACAGCCCTACATAGGTGTGTCATAAGTTAGTACGTTTCCTTAATCGGAAATGAGAGGTGATTACGTTTACACATGTTAGTAATTATTCCTTTAATTTATAATTCTCTTTGATAGACGAATTCTTTTATATATAAAATATATATTCCCTTAGTCCCAATACAAAAGACACAAAAGGCCTTTTTGATGTCTCATTACAAATTACAAAAGACACAAATCCTGAAAAAAAAGTTTTAATAATTGTTTATTCATGAGACTAACTTATCATACTTACATAATCTATCTACTTACTATTCTTTATCTCACGTTCTCTTTCCTACCTCATTATGGGTGGGTGCCTTTTAATAAATAAGACACCAGGGCCGGCCATGGCTCAAGACAAGTGATGTGATATCCCCATCCTACATCGAAAATATGTGAGAATTTAGTGTGATATATAGAAGGCTCGTGCACTACTACTAAGCATCAAATCATCCATTGGACTTTTGGAGGCCTGTGATGGGCTGTGATTGACCCAATTGAGGAGGTGCTTAGTGGGCCAGTGTGTGGTGCCTGCGTAGCGGGTCGGGCTTCGGGCTCGGGTCGTTACAAATGGTATCAGAGCAGAACCCCGGCCTTAAGGCTTGCGAGCTAGCCCGGGGGTACGATCTGGGTATTGATTGACCTTGCCAGGGACGGCAAGGGTTTGAGTGGGGGAGATTGTGATATCCCCATCCCACATCGGAAATATGTGGGAATTTAGTGTGATATATAGAAGGCTCATGCACTACTACTAAGCATCAAATCATCCATTGGACTTTTGGAGGCCTGTGATGGGCTGTGGTTGACCCAATTGAGGAGGTGCTTAGTGGGCCAGTGTGTGGTGCCTACGTAGCGGGTCGGGCTTCGGGCTCGGATCGTTACAAGTGAGGCCATGGCCTAGGGCCACAAAAAATGGGCTATAATTTAGGGGTCTCAAAATTTGTTGTGTATATGTATTAGGTAGGCCCAATTTCAACCCAAAAGCTATACACAAGTCAATATTTGGCCCACACAAATTCAACAACATCTCACATTAAAAAAAAATCCAAATTTAATTTTCCCCTAGATTCTTTTTGATCGGGCATTAATTTAAGAGTAGGTCTTGTGAAAAACTAGTTTTCTCAAAATATTATGGAAAAACTAGTTTTCATCATTGTTCATCCCTCTTATTAGTTAGGCTTAGTGTTTAAAAAACTAGTTTTTCTTATGTTATCGAAAAACTAGTTTTTCACAAGAATTTGGCTTAATTTAAAAAAAAACGAAAAATAAAGATTCAAGGAGAAAAAAAAGAACGACGCTCTTGGCTAGTTACGCTACCTAGGGCTTCTTGCCCAAAATTTAGTGCGTAGAAGAAATAATGTTAGTATTAGTACAACTGTACAAATGTGGTTCAACATGGAGATTGCTTATCGGATTTTGTTGACTATTCCGGTGAAAGAAGTTTTCGAAGTTAAGGTTGATAAAAAAGTATCTTCAAAATATGATGTCTCAAGAAAGGCTAAATGGGCTGGCTTTGATATTGATTGAGAAAAATATAGTTGATAAAGTTGATTATTCAACTTTGATTCATGATTTTACTTCTAAATATGCTAGGAGAAATGTGTTTATATAGTATCATGTAAGGATATTATGATATATCATATTTTTATTTAGTATGAAATATCATTACTTACTAGATTGATAATGACCATATCTTTATTTGTTTAGTTAAAAGTTACATACTTCAAAGAGGGAGACCGTCCAAAATGTTAGCCTAGGCCCACAAATTTAACTGGACCGCCCTATAAGACACCTAAAATGAATTATTATTATTTTTCCTTTTCAAATGGGATGAAGAAAGTAAATAATACTTACAATAATATTTAATACAATATATATTCCCTATGGATGTTCTCATTTTTATTATTATTACTACGAATTTCGAGCAATTACATAGTTTAATGTTTATATTTGAATGAAAATCTAAAGCATGATATATATCAATAGCAAATTTTATATTCTCATTAGAATAAATAAATTAATATAAAATTATTGTTTAAAGTTTATTCATATATACATAGTAAAAAAAAAAAAAAAGACAACATTTTTCCGGGACGGAGGGTGTATTACTATTACCAACCGTTATTATCGCTAAAATATTTTGAGATCTTTTTGTGATTGCAGTCTCCAAATTCTATTTTAATTAGTAGTACACCGTAATTCTCTTTTCTTCACTCTCATATACATAGTAGGGTTAGGGTTAGGGTTAGGGTTAGTCATATGTTTTCCCTTGTATTCTAGGTATTTAAATTGCTCTCTCTCTCTCTCTCTCTCTCTCTCTCTCTCTCTCTCTCTCTCTCTCTCTGGCCATCCTTAGCTACTTGAACATGGCCGACGAAGAGACGAATCAAATCAAAGACAACAAAGGCTACTTGAACATGGCTGACGAAGAGATGGATCAAATTGAAGACAACGAAAGTAAAAAAGATTACGAATGGATGGTTCGTTCACGTTTTATCCTGGTCATAGAGTATATTTGGGCTACTTTGCTTCTGTTTACTAGTATACGAGCTTTCGTTTGGGGAGCCAATAATGTACATGATGCAATTTATTTTATTTTGCCGATTGGGATTTTAGATTGCTCTATCGTGTTTTGGTGTCTTTTCTTTGTTCACTTGAACGCGATATGGAAAAGAACTGATGATAGAGAAGAGCTACTAGCCAACTATGAATCCTTGGTCTAGTTATTAGTTCTTGAATTAGTTCTTAAAGTTTTAATTCGCTATATTCGTGTCGTACACTCCTATTTTAGTAATGTTGACAAGGCTCTGACAATATAAATCAAACAGTACGAGCATCATATGAGATAGGAATACCTCGTTTGTATGTTTCGCTGGTAATGAAAGCTTTTTAAGACTGTTTCTTATCTTCCTATATTGGGAGACGACTTGAAAATTGGTATGTTTTGAGTTGTGCTTATAAAATTTTAAACTATATCCCTAAAATCTGAAAGAAAGTAACAGTAAAGCATCTTCTGCAAGTATTGTTCAACAAAGGCATGCAACGGAATTGATGAAGAATCACTACAAGGAAAAACGATTTTAGCTACGGCAAATTTCGTAGCTAAAATGAAGATTCCGTAGCTAAATCGTATTTAGAGACGGATTTGTTCCGTAGCTATTC
This sequence comes from Adenophora triphylla var. japonica, assembly GCA_022495995.1. Taxonomy (NCBI): domain Eukaryota; kingdom Viridiplantae; phylum Streptophyta; class Magnoliopsida; order Asterales; family Campanulaceae; genus Adenophora; species Adenophora triphylla. The sequence continues at coordinate 120,643 of JAFEMH010001953.1, read as the reverse complement.
CGTGGGTGCAGGTTCGTCGCTAAATTGGGCGTCGCTGTTTTGTAGCTGTTTTAGAGACGGACGTATCCGTCTCTAATTTAGAGACGGAGGTGTCCGTCTCTAAATTAGAGACGGAGGTGTCCGTCTCTAAATTAGAGACGGACATATCCGTCTCTAATTTAGCTACAAAACAGCGACACCCAATTTAGTGACCAACCTGCACCCACGGATTAGCTACGAAACAAATATGTCCCTAAATACGATTTAGAGACAGAATCTTCATTTTGGCTACAGAATTTGTCGTCTCTAAAACACATTTTTCTTAGAGTGTATATATGTATATATGTATGTATATATGTATGTATATATGTATGTATATATATATATATATATATATATATATATATATATATATATATTATAATTAAAATACACTTATAAATAACCTTATATTGAAAAAATTGTAATATACATCAATTAATAATGTCAAAATACCACTACTAAAATGTAATTCAAAGTCATAAAATTTCCTAAATCAAAATTTTTAAAATCAATTACAATTGCATTCAATCTTTCTCGCATTTCCTCATAACCTTTACGAGCCTCTTCTGTAGCACGATTAGCCTCTTTTGTAGCTAGATGAGCCTCTTCTACAGTTTCCAAAATCGTATTTATATACTCGCATCACTGACCAAAGAAAGAGACAACACAATGTAAGCAACCATGTTGAATACTTGACAGTGAAGTATATCTACACTCCTAATGAACATATTGAATAATTGAAGTTTAACACACTAGTACCAATACAATGGTGATGTCCAAATGAAAATCTAAAAGTTGAATCAAGGAGATGGTTTGCAAGGTCTTACCAAGCCCCTGAACACACACAACAAAATCATCAAGATCAATGAAATTAAGTATTTAGAGGTATTCAAAAATACAAATAGTAAGGTAAGGATGGCAAAGGTACAAACTTACCATCTCATCTGCAAGAATACCATTGATACCATTTTCATATAGTAGTATCATCCAATTCAACCCAGCAAGTTGGTAATCTCTCATCTTTCCAGGATACCTACGAAAAATAACAAATTAATTCTACAACTGAGCCACGCCTCTAAATGATAATTAAATCAACCATCTATAACTAACCATCTCAACATACTTGATAGATGTAGCATAATAAAAAAATGGACTAGGATCATGAAACCAAAAAGGACTACCTGCTTATACTTTGATTAGAATCCTTCAGTCACATGGGTACATGAGAACAGAACAAAGATAGAAAAAAGAAGTGGCAACAAATCTACTGAGCTGAAGTTGATGAAAAACATCTTTCATTTCTTTGACCAGGAAAACGAATTGAAATGTTAAAATGGAAATATCTAGAACAGTCTATTTCAAACTTTTACATGAATACTACAGAGAGAAAAAACTAGACAGAAAAATCAAACCAAGTCATAGAGATATGTTAAAAACATTATTATGCGCAAATATCTGACCAAAAACAAGGTTGGGTATCACTAAAGTGTGCACACCTTTGAAGGCCCATAGAAGCCATAACACAATATTAAGAAAGAACAAAAAGGATCTTACAAGAGGGTTGTACAAGCAGCCGTGTATGTCCTGTGCCGGAGAGACCATCCTCTTCCTCTTCCTCTTTGAGGTACTCTTCATCTTCTTCCTCTTCAGTTACCTTTGATGCATGATGACCCCTATTGCATAAATTTAGATGAATCAATAATCAATCCTTAATTGCATATACACTTACATAAGAACACGTTGTATGACAGGTTTGCTATGGACATCCATCTTTCTCCAGCTAAAGAAAAGTTTGTATTATGTCACTATGGTTTTATACAGAAATGAGAAAAGGCAGACAAATAAAATAGTAATGTATTCTGGCAAAACAATGTCAACTGATAGCAACACTACTAAACATTTAGCCTCCCCATAGAGTTATTAAAGTAAGTAAATGCTAAATAGCAGCAAGATATGGGTTAGAAATTGCACATTTAATCATAACCTATATTCTTGTATGCAACAAATGTGAAAATATAATGCAAAAAGGGTGAAGTATATGGCAATAATCATTTAGAAATTGCACATTTAATCATAACCTACATACACAGACTCAATCTCACTATACAGCAGTATCGACGTGGAATAATAGAGGACCTAAAGTAGAATCCAGTATTAACAGCAAAACTAGAAAATTTCACAGAAGACATATCATGAACATACCCGGGTTTCGATGATCCTGCCACTACGCCATCAGCCTTCGTCTGCAAAACATGACCACAATCATACAAAATAAAAATAAAATATAAAGAAAAATTACACACAATAGAAAAATGGCTTACTGCAACAGCATTTGTAATCACAGCGTCTGGTCTACCACCTATCTTATTCAATCCACCGTTCATTCTGGCATTAGATCGAACAACAAAAGAGTAGCTTCCCTTCCTCTCTGATAAACAAATTAGTGAAATCAAAAACCCAATTCAGAAAATAGAATGAAATTCAAAACAAGAATCATTCAACCAAGTAAAGATCCAAACCCGAAATGAATCTGCTAGAAGCGAATTGAGATTTCTTGGAATCAGATGAGATTAAAGCTGCCGTTGCAGCTCCTACTCCTTGAAAAATCGAAGCCATTTTCTTCCGAGCAAATACAACGGCGATTTCAAGAAGATCAAAGGCGCAATACAATTAAATTTGCATATAGTTAAAGGGTTTATATATAGAGAGTGTGTGTGTGTGTGAGAGAGAGAGACAAAGAGAGAGAGAGAGAGAGACGGACGGAGAAACTGAGGAAGATTGTTCTTGTGGCGTTGATTCAAGTGAAGAAGCCATTGAAATTGAAGGATTGGAAATGGGAGGAGAGAGCTAAAATTCTAAATGCAATTATAAGAATGGGGGCGGGGTAATGGCGGAATGTTAAAATATTTGAGGGCATTGTAATTTGGGGGAAAAGGGGAGGGGCGCCAATGTTGAAATATTTGAGAAAGGAAAGGGCGGGAATTGAAAAAAATGGGGGCGAGGTAATGGTGGTGAGGCGGCAGCTTCATTTCTTCTCCGGCGGCCGCCTCGTGGTCAGCTGTTGTTGAAGGGTTTGAGGGACGCTGCTTTTGGTTTTAGGAGATAAAGGGTAGGTTTTGTTTAATAATTATTATATAATAAAAATAATATTAGTAAAAATAATTATTAATATCAAAAATAATTTAAAATATAAAATAATATTATCTAATAATAATAAATAATAATATATCATAAAAAGTTTTTGAATAAAAAAGTTAACTTTTTAACAATTTTTTGAAAATACAGTTAACTTTTTAACAGTTTCTGTTAAGTTGTATGCTGAATATTAACTTCTTCTTTTTTTTCAATTATTTTTTTTGGATAAAGAAGACTATTTTAGACTTTTGTTTACTACATACTCCCTCCGTCCCATAGAACATTACACGTTTACTATTGAGAACGGAAAATAAGAAATAATGTTATTAAAGTAGGTGTTGTGAGTGGGAGGAGAGAGAATGAGTGGAGAGAATAGTAAATTATAATGGTGTTGTGAGTATTAAAATAATGTAGGAGAGAGAATGAGTGGAGAGAATAGTGATTTAAGGTTTCCTTTTTAGGAAAGTGGGACTTTAAAGAGGGACGCCCAAAATAGCAAAAGGGGTAATGTTCTATGGGACGGAGGGAGTACATTTTTTGCAAAAAGTTATATAAAAAAGTTATGAATTTTGAAAGAAGTTAAGTTTTATTTCTTTCAAAATTCATAACTTGTTTATATAACTTTTTTGCAAAAAATGTATGTAGTAAAAAAAAGTTTAAAATAGTCTTATTTATCCAAAAAAAAAAAATTTAAAAAGTTAATACACAGTATAAAAATTAACAGAAACTGTTAAAAAGTTAACAGATTTTTCAAAAAACTGTTAAAAAGATAACTTTTTTATTCCAAAACCGTTAAAAAATTAAAAGGGTAAGGTTGGTTGTCCGTATCTTTGTAATTTTATTTTAATCAACAAAATTTAAGGGTGTCGTCCCTTTTTTTCTTTTATATACTTTCGTTTCTTTTAAAAAAGTTAAGTTTTATTTCTTTCAAAATTCATAGCTTTTTTTAGATAACTTTTTGCAAAAAAATGTATGTAGTAAACAAAAGTTTAAAATAGTCTTCTTTATCCAATAAAAAAATAATTGAAAAAAAAAGTTAATATACAGTATACAAATTAACAGAAACTGTTAAAAAGTTAACAGATTTTTCAATGATTTTGCTGTACTGATGTCTCCTAAACCCTAAACCCTATATCATATATACCTATACATTATACCTTATACCCTAAACCCTAAACCCTATACCCTAAATCATATACCCTATACCCTAAACCCTAAACCCTATACCCTAAACCTTATACCTTATACCCTAAACCCCAAGTCGTATACCTATACCTTATACCCTATACCCTATACCCTTATACCAATACATTATACCTTATACCCTATACCCTATACCATAAACCCTAAGCCCTAAGCCATATACATTATACCCTAATTCCTAAACCCTAAAACCCCACCCTAACCCCTAACCCCTATACCCTCAACCCTGAGCCCTAGACCCTATACCTTATCCCTTATACCCTAAACCCTAAACCCTAAACCCTAAATCCTAACCCTAAACCTTATACTTTATACCCTATACCCTGAACCCTAAACCCTATGCCCTAAACCCTAACCCTTATACCCTAAACCTTATACTATATACCCTAAACTCTAAGCCCTAGACCCTTTACCTTATACCCTAAACCCTGAACCCTATACCCTAAACCTTATACCTTATACCCTATATACTAGCTAACACTAAATCATATACTTATACATTATACCCTAAACCCTAAGCCCTAAACTCTATACCCTAAACCATATACCCTAAACCTAATTATAGCCTATACCCTAAACCCTAAGCCCTATACATTATACCTTAATCCCTAAACCCTAAACCCCACCCTAACCCCTAACCCTTAGGGTTTAGGGTATAATGTAGAGGTATATGATTAGAATTTAGCTAGTATATAGGGTATAAGATATAAGGTTTAGGGTATATGGTTTAGGGTTTAGGGTAAGGTATAGGGTCTAGGGCTTAGGGTTTAGGGTATAGGGTATAAACCCTAAGCCCTAGACCCTATACCTTATACCCTATATCCTAAACCCTAAACCCTAAGTCGTATAGCTATACCTTGTACCCTAAGTCATATACTTATACCCTATACACTAGCTAAACCCTTAATCATATACTTATACATTATATCCTAAACCCTAAACCCCCACCATAAACCCCCACCATAAACTCTAACCCCTATACCCTAAACCCTAAGCCCTAACCCTATACCTTATACCCTAAACCCTAAACCCTATACCCTAAACCCTAAACCTTATACCCTATACCCTATACCCAAAATCCAAAGCCCTGAACCCTAAGCCCTAAGCCCTAAACTCTATCCACTATACCCTAAACCTTATACTCTAAACTCTATACCCTAAACCCTATACCCTAAACCCTAAATGCTATACCCTATACCCTAAACCCTAAACCTTATACCATATACCTCATACCCTATACCCTATACCCTAAACCCTAAACCCTATACCCTAAACCTTATACCCTATACCTTATACCCTATACCCTAAACCCAAAGCCCTGAACCCTAAACTCTATCCACTATACCCTAAACCTTATACTCTAAACCCTATACCCTATACCCTATACCCTAAACCCTAAACCCTAAACCCTAAACCCTATACCCTAAACCCTATAACCTAAACTCTAAACCTTATACCCTATACCCTATACCCAAAACCCTGAACCCTAAACCCTAAACCCTAAGCCATAAACTATATCCACTATACCCTAAACCTTATACTCTAAACCCTATACCCTATACCCTATACCCTAAACCCTAAACCCTATACCCTATACCCTAAACCCTAAACCGATACCCTAAACCCTAAACCTTATACCCTATACCCTATACCTTATACCCTATACCCTAAACTCAAAGCCTTGAACCCTAAACCCTAAGCCCTAAACTATATCCACTATACCCTAAACCTTATACTCTAAACCCTATACCTTAAATCCTAAACCCTATACCCTAAACCCTAAACCTTATACCCTATACCTAAAACCGAAAGCCCTGAACCCTAAACCCTAAGCCCTAAACTCTATCCACTATACCCTAAACCTTATACTCTAAACCCTATACCCTAAACCCTATACCCTATACCCTATACCCTAAACCTTATACCCTATACCCTATACCTTATACCCTATACCCTAAACCCAAAGCCCTGAACCCTAAACCCTAAGCCCTAAACTTTATCCACTATACCCTAAACCTTATACTCTAAACCTTATACCTTAAACCTTAAACCCTAAACTATATACCCTAAACCCTAAACCCTAAACCTTATACCCTAAACCCTAAACCCTAAGCCCTGAACCCTAAACCCTAAGCCCTAAACCCTAACCACTATACCCTAAGCCTTATACCCTATACCCTAAATCTCTAAGCCCTATATCCTAAACCCTAAACCTAAACCTTATACCTTATACCCTGAACTCTATACCCTAAGCCCTAAACTCTAATCACTATACCCTAAACCTTATACCCTATACCCTAAACTCTAAGCCCTAGACCCTATACCTTATACCCTAAACCTTATACCTTGTACCCTATATACTAGACAAACCCTAAATCATATACATACACATTATAACCTAAACCCTATACCCTAAATCTTATACCCTATAATCTAAACCCTAAATCATATACCCTATAACCTAAACCCTAAACCCTAAACCATATACCTTATACCCTAAATTAGAGACGGATTAAAATCTGTCTCTAATTTAGAGACAGATTCAACGTCCGTCTCCAAAGTTTAGAGACGGATTCTGAATCTGTCTCTAATTTAGAGATGAATTTTGAAGCTGTCTCTAAATTAGAGACGGATACAAAATCTGTCTCTAAACTTTGAAGACGGATGTTAAATCTGTCTCTAAATCAGAGACGGATTTTGAATCTGTCTCTAAATTAGAGACGGATTATGTATCTGTCTCTGATTTAGAGACGAGTGCTAAATCTGTCTCTAAACTTTTAGAGACAGATGCTTAATATGTCTCTAATTTAAAGACAGATTAAAATCTGTCTCTGATTTAGAGACAGATTCAACATCTGTCTCCAACGTTTAGAGACGGAATCTGAACCCGTCTCTAATTTAGAGACGGAATCAGAATCCGTCTCTGATTTAGAGGCGGATTCAGTATTCGTCTCTGAATTAGAGACGGAATCAGTATTCGTCTCTAAATTAGAGACGGATTCAGATTCCGTCTCTGAATTAGAGACGGATTCTGATTTCGTCTCTGAACTAGAGACGGATTCTGATTCCGTCTCTAATTTTTGGTTCTGTCTCTAATCTGTCGCCAAATTAGCTACAGAGTCCGTCCGTAGCTAATTTTCTGTCTCTAAATCCGGTTTTCCTTGTAGTGAATTCAGTAGGTAGGATAATTTTAGTTACTCCCTTCCCTTCCGTCTCGTTTTAAACTACACTTTTTATCAAAAAGTTATCCCATAAACTATACACTTTCATTTTAGGAAAGTTGATAATACATTTTTAATGAATGAGACTCACTTTTACACTCACAACAACTTTCCTATAAAAAATGAGTTTTTTTTTTTTTATTAATGAATATGTTACTCTATTACAAGAGTGACAATTTAAAGCGTCTTTGTTGTTAGGAATTTGACCAATATTGCCTAAATCCTATTATGAGTAGGAAAAGATTATTTATCCCATATTGGTTAGGAGAAGGAATAGTAATCCCATATCGATTAGGAAAGGGGAAAAGTGGGTGTGCCTCTCCTATATAAATAGGCTTCACTAGTTAGGATTTTGATAGAATTGGAGAGAACTTGAGAGAGTTAGCATAGGTTTACAATTTAGAGAGAGAAATTGTACGCTTGTGTGCGATTGGTGAGGATATTCAAGAGTGTTGAGAGAGAGGGTGTCTCCATTCTTGTAATATCAAGAAATATATAGAAGTTATATTTTGGGTGGAATAGGCTTTTAGCCGAACCACGGAATATTGTGTGTTTTGTCTTTATTTCGTGTGTGTGTTGTTTGATTTTCTCTTGTTGCGGATTTCTTGTATGGGTGAGCGATCCTAACAAGTGGTATCAGAGCCGTGGTTAGTGGATGGCCGCGACACAGTGGACCGTGTGTGGATGATGTGGAATTTCCTCTAGTGGTGTGACCTCGCGAATGGAGTACTGTGTGTGCCTTGTGTCGAAAGTCTTCCTGATATTGGTGATAAATCAGGCGGCGTGTCCCGCTAGTGGTGAATAGCGGCGGTACAAGATTCGCTAGAGGTGGCCCTTGGTTTGAGGGGAGGATTGTTGGGATATCAACCCAAGTCCCACATCGGCAATTGAAAGAAGAGTTGTCTAGTATAAAAAGGTGTCCACCCACTTTATTAGTATGAGGCCTTTTGGGAGATGACCCAAGAGCAAATTCGTGCGGGCTGGGCCCAAAGCGGACAATATCTTACTAATGTGGAGTGGTCAGGTGGTCGCGGTAGTTGTTGGGACCGCGACCATCCCCACCACTCTACATTAGTATGATATTGTCCGCTTTGGGCCCAGCCCGCACGAATTTGTTCTTGGGTCAACTCCCAAAAGGCCTCATACTAATGGAGTGGTGGGGATGGTCGCGGACCATCCCCACCACTCTACATTAGTATGATATTGTCCGCTTTGGGCCCAGCCCGCACGGATTTGTTCTTGGGTCAACTCCCAAAAGGCCTCATACTAATGGAGTGGTGAGGTGGTCGCGGTAGTTGTTGGGACCGCGACCATCCCCACCACTCTACATTAGTATGATATTGTCCGCTTTGGGCCCAGCCCGCACGGATTTGTTCTTGGGTCAACTTCCAAAAGGCCTCATACTAATGGAGTGGGTGGACACCTTTATATATTAGGCAATTCTTCTTTCAATTGCCGATGTGGGACTTGGGTTGATACCCCAACAATCCTCCCCTCAAACCAAGGATCACCTCTAGCGAATCTTGTACCGCCGCTATACACCACTTGCGGGACACGCCGCCTGATTTATCACCAATATCAGGAAGACTTTCGACACAAGGCACACACGGTGCTCCATTCGCGAGGTCACACCACCAGAGGAAATCCCACATATCTTCCACACACGGTCCCCTGCGTCACGCCTATCTGCTAACCACGGCTCTGATACCAGTTGTTGGGACCGCGATTTGTTGGGACTGCGACCACCTCACCACTCCACATTAGTAAGATATTGTCCGCTTTGGGCCCAGCCCGCACGGATTTGCTCTTGGGTCATCTCCCAAAAGGCCTCATACTAATAAAATGGGTGGACACCTTTTTATACTAGACAACTCTTCTTTCAATTGCCGATGTGGAACTTGGGTTGATATCCCAACATTTGTCAGTTATTGAACCTCTTACCTTTCGTATAAAAAGAGATACCGGATGGCGGGTGCCGTTTGAGCTAGAGTTTTGCGGCAACTTTTTCACTTACTATTTTTTATCTCATTTTCTCTTTTCTATCTTACTTTTTATGCTACTCTACTAATACCTTTTTTTATTCTCGTGCCCTATCCAAAGTGAATAGTTTCAAACGTTAATGGAGGGAGTATTAAAATTTTGAAATGTACACAATTCGTTACTAAATATAAGTCGAAAAAAGTTTCAACATTCATTTAGAAACTTTTTTCAACATTCATTTAGCGACAGAGAGAGTAAATTTAAAGTAAAATTACTGCTCAAAATATATTTATATTGAAAAAAATTAGAAAGATTATATTGGGACGGACGGAGAGAGTATTAATTTCAATTGGTTTCATCATGGTATAACCTAACCAATTCCACTACCAATCTTACCCACCATAGCAATGTAGAACCAATTAATTAGACAATTATGATGTTTTGTTGAGATAATGACGAGATCCTTGGGAAGATTCAACAGTCAGTGCCGAATTCTCTTCCACTTCAGTTCGTGAATATCCTTAAGTCAATGTATCTTTAGAATTAGAATAGTCTTGATTTCTTGTATAAATACCTTGTCATTCAATGGAATACACAGAGGAAATAATAACAGTTTTTCTTCCTCCTTACTTGATTTCTAACTTGGTATCAGAGCCTGGTTTTGATCAAAATTATGGCCGGCGGCAATGAGCAAACATCCGGCGATAACTCCGACAAAGGAAAGATGATTAAGGAAGAAAAGAGATCTCCTTATTTTCTTTCTTCAAGCGATAATCCGGGGATGATTATCACCCATGTCCAATTAAAGGGTGAAAATTATGAGGAATGGGCACGTGTTTTCAAAGGATCGCTTCGAGCGAAGACGAAAACTGGATTCATTGATGGCAGAATCCTGCGTCCTGACGATGCGGATGAAGCGGACCAATGGTGGACGGTGAACTCCATGATTGTTTCATGGATCTTTAACACAATAGAGCCGACCCTTCGCTCTACTATCACTTATGTGGACGAAGCAAAGGTTTTGTGGGATGATTTGAAGGAACGGTTTTCGATGGGGAATGGACCGAAGACACAACAATTGAAGGCGGACATAGCAAATTGTAGACAAGGGAAGAACGAGAGCGTAGCTTCTTACTATGGACGCATCAAGAAGCTGTGGGATGCTCTTAATGATTTTGAGACATTGCCAACATGCTCCTGCACGGGCTGCACGTGTGATATTGGGGCGGTGTTAGTGAAAAGGCGTGAGGAGGAACGGGTTCATCAATTCGTCATGGGGTTAGAAACTCCAAAATTTGAGAACGTGAAGACCTCTATTGTCAATACGGAACCACTACCTTCTGTGAATAAAGCTTACTCTAATGCTATAAGAGAGGAACAAAGCCGGGAGGCGGATCTCGGAGAACTTCCAACTTCGGCAAGTTTTGTTGCTCGTACATTTGACAGTGGCGCTTGGCAAACCAGTTGTGAGAACAGATGGCTCAACAGGTGGCTTGACAGAGAAGAAGGATATGAGCAATGTCACTTGCTCTCACTGCCATAAGAAAGGACACAGTGCAGATTCGTGCTTCAAGCTGATAGGATACCCAGAATGGTGGGAAGAACAGCGTGGGAAGCCAGCAAGAGGACGAGGTGGAAGCCAATTTTTCTCGGGAAGGAAAGATCAAGGGAAGCCAAGCACAAGGTCCAACAATGCAGAGGTCAGTATCGAAGGAGTTCCAGATCAGGCTAGAGCACTGGGATTCACAGCAGATCAATGGAACAACTTCAAGAATTTTATGCAGACACAGGTGCCGACAACTGTCAGCACAACTGGCAACGCAACTGGTAAGACAATTGGTACTCACAGTTGGCTCGTCGACAGTGGAGCCAACCGACACATAACAGGGGACATCTCTTTGCTCAGTGATGTTCATGATATTAAGGCGAATCACATTGGTCTGCCTAATGGGAGATACATGAAAGCCATGAAAGAAGGCAACGTTGAGATTGCCACGAATCTTGTTTTAAAAAATGTTTTATATGCCCCAAACTTTAACTGCAATCTCTTATCCGTCTCTCAATTACTTCGAGATTCTGATTATTTGGTGCATTTTTCTGACAAAAAATGTGTTGTACAGGATCGGGTCTCGAAGATTTTGATTGGAGCGGGTGAATTGGACGGGGGGTTGCATTACTTGAGGAAGTCACCGACAACGCAAGTGCACAACATTAGAGAATGCGCGGTTTTCGGTTATGGCATCGCCGACTCGGGCATCCGTCAAAGAAAATAGTGGGTTTGTTACCTTTCGTTACTCATAGTAGTATTAATAAGGACGTTTGTGAGATTTGTTGCAAGGCTAAACAAAGTAGGGATAAATTTTTACTTAGTGAAAGTAATTCTAATGGAATTTTCGATTTAATTCATTGTGATGTTTGGGGTGACTATCGGAAACCTCGCTTTGTGTGGTGTTTGTTTATTTTTTGACCATTGTGGATGATTGTTCCCGTGCGGTATGGGTATATTTGGTCAAGTCTAAGGGTGATGTTTCCCAAATTTTGAAAAATTTTCTTGCCATGGTAGAGCGGCAATTTAATAAACAAGTTAAGAAAATTAGGAGTGATAATGGGAATGTAATTTACTTGTTTGGAAAAATACTTTCTTGAACAGGGATTGAATATCACACTACTTGTGTTCGTACGTCCCAACAAAATGGAAGGGTAGAAAGAAAGCATAGACATATTTTGAATGTGTCTCGTGCTTTGATGTTTCAAGCAAAATTACCGGTCAAGTTTTGGGGGGAGTGTGTGTTGGCGGCTGGGCATTTAATTAATCGAACCCCTCAAAATTATTAAACGGAAAAACTCCTTATGAAATTATTTTTGGGAAGCCTCCTTCTTACTCACACATTCGGGTGTTTGGGTCTTTATGCTATGTGCATTATTCTCGGCGTGATAATGATAAGTTTGCAAGTCGAAGTAGGCGATGCGTATTCTTAGGGTATCCCCTTGGCAAGAAAGGGTGGTATGTGTATGATCTCGATGAAAATAAGTTATTCGTTTCTGATGTTATTTTTGTGGAACAAGAGTTCCCTTTTGCTCACGGTCGAATAGTCACTAAGGAGCATACACGTACTCGACATTTTTCTTTGTCCTTCCAATGATATGGAGGATTGTGAAGAAGTTCCCGCTACGCTTTCCGATCAACTTATCCGGGTGATCGACCAGCTGACGTAACAAGTGATCAAACAAGTAGCGGGGCAGCCGCGATGAACCACCGATGAACCACTTGCCGATGAATCGCCGATGAACGGCCTGCCGATGAACGGCTGCCGATGAATGTAGATGAACCGATGAACAACTGCCGAATTGATTGAGACAGAAAACGGGACGTGGTCGAGAGAGTTAGGGTCCCTTCTACCCGATATCCATCTTCCGAATATGAGTTGGAACCATCACAGCGCATATCGCTCAAGCTACACCCCCGTCCCCGTCCATCTACTCAATCCAAATCTTCGTGTACTCGATATCCCTTATCACATTTTGTCGTTGCACGAAATTTTCGTCTCGCATATCGTTGTTTTTTGGCCGCTATTGACTCGTGTGTCGAGCCGAAACATTTTAGTGAGGCGGTCAAACTTCCTCAATGGCGTGAGGCTATGTCTAAGGAGCTTAATGCTCTTGATCAAAATGGAACTTGGGAGTTGGTAGATGCTCCTCTTGATAAGAAGGTGATTGGTAACAAATGGGTCTATAAAATAAAGTACAATGCCGATGGGACAATTGAGCGTTGTAAAGCTCGGCTAGTGATCTTGGGAAACCGACAAGTCAAGGCATTGATTTCAAGGAGACATTTGCACCCACCATCAAAATGGTTACGGTGCGAGTTTTTCTTAGCATTGCTGCAGCTTAAAAGGTGGGAACTTCATCAAATGGATGTTCATAATGCTTTTCTACACGGTGATCTTAGTGAAGATGTATATATGAAGGTACCCTTGGGACATCCTGACTCATCCTCCGGGAAGGTTTGTAAGCTTAAAAATCATTATATGGTCTTCGGCAAGCTCCTCGTTGTCGGTTTGCCAAACTTTCTGTGGCATTGACAAGGTATGGATTTGTTCAATCCTGTTCCGATTATTCTTTGTTCTCCTTAAAGACTTCCGCGAGATACACGTCCTGTCTATGTTGATGACTTGGTTATTGGTGGGAATGATCCGGTTGCCATTGACCGCTTCAAGGGCTATCTCAGAAGTTGCTTTCACATGAAAGATCTTGGGCGTCTTAAGTATTTTTTGGGGCTTGAAGTGGCAACTCATCCGGATGGTATTTTTTTGTCTCAGCGCAAGTATGCGCTTGATATACTTTCGAGGCGGGTCTTCTTGGTGCTCGTCCGGCCATTACTCCTATTGAGCAGAATCACCATTTGGCTTTGACTGAAGACGATGATTTACGAGATCCTGAGGCTTATAGGCGACTTGTGGGTCGTCTTATCTATCTTACTATTACTCGCCCAGAGCTATCCTACAGTGTGCATACACTTGCACAGTTCATGACTCGGCCTAAGAAGGCCCATTGGACAGCCGCTCTGCGTGTTGTTCGGTATCTTAAGAATCGTCCGGGCCAAGGTATTTTGTTACGCTCTGACTCTGTTTTTCATCTCCGAGCATATTGTGACTCTGATTGGGCAAGCTGTCCTCTTACTCGGCGCTCTCTTACCGCTTATTTTGTTTTCTTGGGTCACTCTCCAATCTCTTGGAAAACCAAGAAACAGACTACTATTTCACGATCATCGGCCGAGACAGAATATCGTTCTATGGCAAGTACCACTTGTGAATTAAAATGGCTGCGTAGTTTGCTTGGTTCGTTCGGCATTTTCCATTCAAATTCCTATGACTGCGTTCTATGTGATAGTCGATCCGCATTGCATATGGCCCAAAATCCCGTCCATCATGAGCGAACCAAACACATTGAAGTTGACTGTCATCTTGTTTCGCGATACGCCGTTTCCGGGCCAAGTGTCATTACAACCGCCTATGTTCATACGACTTCTCGGTCGATCTTCTTACTAAAGCATTGGGCAGTCGGCAATTTCTACATCTTCTAGGCAAGTTGGGCGTTTGTGATTTACACGCTCCAACTTGAGGGGGGGTGTTGAGATAATGACGAGATCCTTGGGAAGATTCAACAGTCAGTGCCGAATTCTCTTCCACTTCAGTTCGTGAATATCCTTAAGTCAATGTATCTTTAGAATTAGAATAGTCTTGATTTCTTGTATAAATACCTTGTCATTCAATGGAATACACAGAGGAAATAATAACAGTTTTTCTTCCTCCTTACTTGATTTCTAACTTGTTTCAATAGAAAAACCCTAATTCCTTTTTCAGGATCTCTTTTTTGGAGTGTTGCTACTAACACCCGTAAAATTTATAAAATTATAATTATAACTGTATTTATTCATATTTATTTTTAACACTCAAATGAACAATATAACAACTACTCCCTCCATCTCAGATAAAGAGTCATATCTTTTTTTGCTGTTAATACGAATGTATTTTAAATAATAATTTTAAATTAATTTAATTATTCTAATGAATGTCTAAAAGTTGTTATTGATAATACATATAATGGTATATCAATATCAAGTTTAAAATTTTCATTAGAATAATCAAATTAACTTAATGTTATTGCTCAATGAAATTTTCATTAGGACTTTTAGTATGGAAAGGAGGTAGTACTACTAGACAATGAATATTTAAATATTGAGTGTGAATAGCAAAACTCTTCTATTTATTTTTTTGGCGACTTTCTCTAAGGCATCTCAGGCGAGATTTAAACTCAATGTAGGACACGAAATTTCAAAAATTTCTTATACACCCCTCGCATCTTATAATTGACTCATAAAACTAATTCATCTCTTATAAGTGAATTATAAAACTACTTAATGCTCGTTTATCGCATCTTGACTTATAACTAATAAATGATGGCTGCTGATTAATGACTTATAGATGATTGACTGATAACTCGTTTGTAGTAACTGATGACCGGTGATTTATAGATGATAATGTTAGTTTATTAATTAATAGTTGATGGATTTAATATATAATACTCATTTTGATTTATTTTTTTCAAGAAAAAATGATTCTTTGCAAAGAAATAAATATGAATATTTGCTATGAAGTTAAGAGGAATAATTCAAAAAATATTTTTTATTTATTTATTATATTTTTCTCTTTTGTTAATTTATTTATATTTGTATAACTATTTTATAAAAAGTAAAAAATATGGAATAAAATGAGCCCAAAAATAAATAATTTGTTCTTGTAATATAAAATGAGAATGAGAAATAAAAGAAACTCAAATAATCGAATTGATTGAAAAAGTATGCAAGGAAAAAATAAAATAAACAAATGTGTGGCTATCAGTATTTGAACTCGAAACCTAATGGGTAAGAGAAGTGGTGAAAAACTGCATTTTTATGTCTTTTTGGCTTTTGCTTCGTCGTGCTATAATTAGGTTGTACCTTAATTATGAGTTTATGATTTATAAGTGAAATCAAACACTCCAATTCTAGCTTAATCAAAGTCCAAAACCATAAACCACCCAAAATAAGTCGAAAAAAACGGGCACTTTATTTTTTATAATTGACTTATAAGACAATTTTTTCAAGCAAAAAAATAAAAATTTCAATAATAACAAAGAATAAATTTAATAATTTATAAATTACAACTCTTATAGTTAAATTATAAGAGCAATTCACTTCTTAAAA
The DNA here is from genome assembly GCA_022495995.1 of Adenophora triphylla var. japonica. Classification (NCBI taxonomy): domain Eukaryota; kingdom Viridiplantae; phylum Streptophyta; class Magnoliopsida; order Asterales; family Campanulaceae; genus Adenophora; species Adenophora triphylla. Next base: position 104,338 of record JAFEMH010001953.1, on the reverse strand, counting down.
TTGACTTTAGAGTTAGACAATTTATTAACCAAAAAATGAACAAATGACACGCTAAACCAACCCCAAAAAATCAAAAGGAGATGAACATTACCAATATTCCTCAAAACTACATCAAAAATCCATAAGTAAATCTCCACAAAAGGAAATGCAATTACATTTGATCAAAGAAAAAACTCTTTCGAAGCCCTAACAAAATAAATTGAAGGAACAAAATCCATACTTGGTCAGCCAGAGCTGAAAATTCCAACCAGATCTGAAAAAATCCGACCATATCTGGGAGAAAGGTGGAGGTAGCGGAGTTGTGACCTGAGTTTGAGTACGAGCCGGATCTGAAATAACAGCAACGGTGGAAGGAGAGGCGGGCCACCGCGCAGGAGAAGGAAGGGGAAAAGAGGATCTAGAATAGTTAGTTTTGATGAACCGGCGGAAGGGTAGCAATTATATAGACCATAGAGATCAAATATGTAAAGGAATATCTGAATAATTATTCATTCACTTTCAAACAACAAAAACTAGAAAATACTGTATATTTAAAAGGAGGGGTGATACCCTCCCAACATGTAGGAACAAAAACAACTATGATACATTTGCCAGCTTCTGATGGCACCAGATTAAAAAAAAAAAAAAAAATGAAAATAAATTCAAAGAATTACTTCAAACTCACCACAGAGATACACTCCTCCCATGCCCAAGGGCAGCTCTGATCCTTGTACGCGTTCCCTCCCCCTTCCGTCATCGTCAGAGCCACCCAACACTATAATTTTAGATATTTCCTATGATACACCAATGCCAGCAAAATTTTGGAAATGTACACTAATATGTACATGTAGTACAAGGTGATCATCCACTGTTCCCTGCCACCTCAGCAGCTCGTTGTCTCATCATCTCCATTACAGCTGCCCTTCGTCTACTATCAGATTGCTGTTGTAGCCTCCTCATATGTTCCTTCAAATCTCTGTTTATATAGCAAAAAATTAGGGAAAAAATTAAGGGAGGGGAACAATTGTCGGGGGTAAATAGTCAATAGTCAATAGTCAATTTACAAACCTGCAACGTGGGACGCTGCATTCAGATTCTTTGCAAGCACGGGCATGAAGTTGAAGGAGATACCACATCTTTTTACAAAGAACGCAGCCACCAGAAGCACGAACTTTGCATTGTATACCGTGACGGAAAAGCCCCTTTACCTTGCGACAGTTGGGGTACTGGCAAAGTGGTGAACGGCATTGAGATGCGTGTACCAGGAGATCGAGCATCTTCCGAAGCTGCAATGTCAAACGGCCAAATATCTCATCAACTTCCACTTATAAATAATGTTAGCAAGTACTTCTGAAAAGAGTTATGCTATTCTCTTTGTTCACGAGGCAAAATTCATATACACCAAAGGAAAATTTAATAAACTAAAGAGCCTAAATTCAAGTGAATGCTCATGACCTCAATTCTTGTCACAGTTGAGCCCAAACAGGAATCATGTTATTATTCCAGAATTTTATTTTTTTTTAGTATAAAGACCAAAAAAAGAAGTATTGCAAACTACTTAAGCCATGTCACCAAGGTAACCTCATAAATTCTAAGAAGACCCAAGAGTGGAAACCCTGATGACAAATGGCAAAACGTGGCAGCACTATAAACAGCACAAGGTATCTAAATGAGTGGGGCCCGTACATCCACGAAGACGCTTGCGAGGAAACACTAATGATACAGTAACAGAAAGAGATGGGCGGTAGATGGGGAAAAGAAAAGCATCAATAGTACAGAGCACCAAAAAATTTGTGAAAGCAAACTCATTATCTGGAAGCTACATTGACAAAAATTCAGAAACAAACAAGAAAGTGAACAGCATACCTGTAAAACTCGCTGTTGCCTTGCTTCTTTATTCTGAGCATCACGTTCCGCGATTGAAGGATGATTAGTCAACTTATGAGGATGGTCTATTCCTCCATCCTTCTGATAACAAGCATTACATACATCATAATCAGGGCAAACCTCACAGCGCCAACCTTGTCCAGTTTCTATATCAAGATGGCATTTATTGCACGTCGTCACAAATGCAGGGGCTGTCGGGTTATGAAGATGGTAAAGAACCATCATTGACGAATGTTTAGCACGGCGCAGCGTATCATACTGATAATGATTTCCTTGGCAAAGACTCAGAAAAGCTTGTCTGGTATCGAAAAATTCGCTCTCAAGAATTTCATCTCTATCTTTAGTATCTATAGTCACATCATTGATTTCAACCTGCATGATTGAACCATTCAACTCTCGCTCAGTAGTTGAAAAGGGAATCATCATAAAACACATGAACAACCGATATATATGATAAAAAAAAAAAAGCCATGGATAAATAGATGAACTGGAAAATAGGTCAGCTTACTGGATAAAGTAGATGCTTCTCCCTTTGGTTTATGGGGTGTCTCTCTCTCTCTTCAACTTTTTGCTCAATTTCATAACACCTGCAAGACACAAGTGCGAACATTAACATGACATCGTTGAGAAAACCAAGATAAGTGCAAATTTGACAAGGTTTTATCTCCAAGACATCATTCAGAAAAATCATCGACATGGCATCATCATTAGGAACCATAGACTTTAAGGCACTTATTCAGGTTGTGACGCAGACAAATGTTATCCTACAGTTCGCGGTCTCTGAGCACGAGAAATCCAAAGAATCTAGTTGCTCACATTTCTCCGCAATAAATATGGAGTGATACAGTACATCAGATCTTAAATGGTGATCAATAATCATTTGACATATTTGGAGGGACGAGGCCTGACATAATACCAGCATTCGTCTAGTTGCTTCAGAAGTAAGGAGGTTGGGGTGGGGATGGGGATGGAGGAGAAAGAGGGGGAGGAAGTGTAAGGATGAGAAAGGTCGAACTGACAACCTTTCAGCTGAGGATAAATAAAGATACCTCAAAACACAAACCCCTGAAAGGCACCAGCCTACAAGCCGCACAAGGCACAACAGCAAACTAAATGATAGTAATGTGAGTATGTGTCTCAGAATCTTGTCTATGCGGACAACACACATGTGCAGGGACTAAGCCTATGAGAGATAAACTGAGATCTCACCTCATACAAAAATGCCGGAGGCACAATGCCCACAGAGCTTCAAATGACGATATCAAAAGGAAATTTTTTGTAGCCTCAAGGGGTCTGATTAACCACTTTCTTTCGTTACTTGCTATCTAAATTGTAACAGTAACTTTGCACTCTCTACAAGCTCACAAAGAGAAACTTTATGCACTCCTCCCATGCAGTTTGTAGGTTTCCGTTTTAAATTCTCAGATGGGCATACCCTTGTTTGTAAGTTTTACAGAACGTGAACTGTCTCCTGTCTTCATATTTTGGGATATGACTTACAATACTAACTAAACCTAATCACATGGTATTGTGAATTCCATGTTGGCACTCGAACTCCAATTCTCAACTGGTCTTACTATTTGTAGTTTGAGTGATGCTTTTAAATTTCAAGCTATATCCCTAGATGCCAAAATGAAGTTGTGGATGACTTGAGGACCTGAGGTGTAAGGGGTTATGTCCTCTAAGTGTACTTTGAGAAAGCATAAGAAAGATCAATTTGTGGTTTCGGGTTTGGATAAAGGATGAAAAAGGTTTCGGGCATAGGTGGCATCAGTGGAAAGTGAGAAGTGGGAGCAAGTCTTCTACGTTTCCAGCTGTAAATGCAATGGGGAGCATAAGCATCGGTTAGGACGTTTCACGGGATTCCGCAGTACAACTTTTCACTTCCACTACTTTCTCGTTAGAAGTAGATGTCTTGAGTAGGCTGGTGCACCTGGTCTCTGGGTGTGTGGCAGGTTGACGGTAGCAGAGAGGAGATCCGGGTCTCTCTACCCTTTTCATTTTAAGGGTTTCAGGGATTTTAAAAATTTACTCACTCTAATTGTCATCTAACCCCATCAGTTACATAAACCATCCTTAATATTGCTACATATAGTTAAAATTTTATGACATAATGAAAGAAAGCTAATCAAGAGAGTAGAAATTTAATGAGATGTCATACATGAAATGGTTTCATCATCCTGGAGAAAGAAAGGTTGGGTGAGTTGTGCTTTTCACCCTCCAATTTTCCTAATACTTCCGAGTCTTCCACTGCTTTTTTTTTACTTGAGCTTTTCATAGACAGTAATAACTAATCTGATGAAATGTGTGTTTCGGTGTTTCCTAAGTTGATAATGCATTGTTTTGAATTTGCTTATGCATATACCATACTAGAGCTATAAGTAAAAAAAAAAAAAAACTTATACAGAGTACAAAATTTGTTGGATTTTGAGATTAGGGAGCTCCAGACGTAACTTTTTTATAGTATGATAGACTAATAAGCTAAAAATTGATATGCTAAAGAGAAAACTAATATAAACTGACAGTGATACCTAGCGGTACCAGTCCCTATTCTGACATATATATGTCAAAGAGCAGAAAAGACATGAAAGGTTTTATTGCATAGTTCTTCAGAAAAATAACAAGAGAAGAATAAGAAAAGAAGAAAAGTAGGTAAGTTTGCACTATTCTTACTTGTCACAAAGCTGAAATTTTTTGCACTGACTGCAGACCCAACGTTTTCCGGTAACCATGAGAATACAGCAATGGGTGCATGCATGCTGCAAGTGAACCATGATGAAATCTTCCTTCATTGGGGAAATTGTCTCACCAAGCTGTAGAAAAAATGTTCCATAAGAACAAGGAATAACATATGGATGTTTACTAGCAACGATGACCATTAAGGAAAAAAAGGGCCAAAACATCACAGTTCCTAAACTGTAACCAGTCTTTTTTCTCTTCAATACTTCCACCTCCGTTAATATATATAATCTTACTTCAGAAATCCGACATTAAAGAATAAATTTGATATCCTTGACTCCTAGCGACTAGCCATCATATCAAATCTTGCATGTTCTCAAACTCCTCTTCCTCTAAAACTTGAGAGGGTAGTAATTTAATATACATAGATAATATTAACTTTAGATTCCGACTCCTTGTGTGGGACACCCCAAAGAAAGACAGCTCAAAAACGTGGATCAAAGGGCGAGGTATATAGGCCAATAGACAATAACCACAAGTGACGCATGAAATTTTTATACAAGTGAACTAAGCCAACACAAAGTATTAAGTTCATAAACTTCTGGAAAGAGCGCAGAAAGGGGGTTTCTATAAATTACGAATACTGAAAAAGAAAAATTACTTTATGCATTAGGAGCAGATCTTTTGATGCATTGCCAGAAAGGTCAGCTTGCCCATGAGCCTTTAATGCCCTTTTTGTTATGGTTTTCTTGATTGAACCCTTCTTATTATGTTTTCTCCCATCCTCTTCTTGACGAAGCTGATAGATAATATCCTCGGCTGCACCTGGCCAATAGTCACCATCAAAATATGGTAGTCGAGCCGCGGTTACCTTAGCCTTACATTCACCGGAGGACAGGAAGAAATGGTCGTATAAATTAGTGAGCTCGACTACGACATTTTCCTTTGAAGCTTTTCTCAACATTACCAAGTACCTGATATAAGACATTAAGCCGTGATGCATCAGAAAGAACAAAAACTAGCTCTACAACAGTGAATATTTGATCTGAAGGTTATAATGCTCACCATTCTCGGAGTTTATCGGATTTCGGTGTCTTCTGAATTTCAGGATGGCAATATAATATATAATCTTCACCCTTTAATGGAGGACAAGCCCATATATAGCAACTCGTGAAACCACGTTTTTTGCAGTAGTCAAGGTATCCTATCTGTGAATAGTATCAATAGGTAATGATCAAGGACAATTATAAGCCAGAGAATCAAACGTAAATAAAATTAAATAACTATGAACTTGCCAGAATTTCATGATACACAAATGTACGAAGAGCCTCTCCTGTCACTGCTTTAATCTCAGGTCTGAAATATTTAACTGAATCCAAATATGACAGATACACACGGCGATGGTTTGGCTGATCACATTCTGATCCAAATTCTTGAACATACATGCCAAACAGGCATACTTCTACACCTTCAATTTTTTGAAACAATAAAACAACCTGGAGGGAGTAATATTCAGTTAAAAAAATTGTTCAAACACAGTTAATAAGTATAATAAAAGCAACTACCCTTAGAAGGAGTATTCCATGTCTTTCTATCAAAAGAGAACTTATGACCACTGAATACCTTAGATTTGTAACCAAATTCAGTCGGGTAATTCTCTTCTTGAAATATCTCAAGAAATCTCTGCTTCACATCCAATTTTTTGTCCACGGATGACACAACTCTAACTACAAGTGACTCTGCTCCGGGAACCTGATTATATGACAAACGTTACAAATGGTAGAAGATATGGACAAAGATGGCAGTCTAAGTTCACATCAATTCAGAAACAACATCTTTTTGTTGTTTTTTATGAAAAAAAAATAAGGAATTAGATTAAAGAAGTCAATATGTTACCCAACATATATTAAACAAGATGTCAATACTTATGCAATAAGAAGTATGTCAAGAATACTAGCTATTGGTAAATAACTACATAATGTAGTTTCATTTAGAACCAAAATTAATTTTCATTGTTAATTGCTGAAGTAATGAGGACATTGGATTGAACTAAAGTTACTTGGTTATGTATGATGATTTAGGAATTAAGTGCTGTAAGTATAATCTGGGCATTAAAAGTGATTTGATTATTCGAACCCAAGCAGGATTATTGTCAAAGTCATCTTGAGCTCTTTTTATTTAGTACCAGAATCACATTGTTCCCAATACTTTCCTTTGGCTTATGCACGTCAATGTAATTCCTCACAGGCAATTGCAGTTGAATAATATTTGAGTTCCGAGAGTTTTGTGTATTTGGGTCTTGGGCATGGTTGATCCCTTGCGAGGGGAAGAATAAGGGTGTAAATGAGTATGCCTAGCCGAGAAGTGTCTCACAAATTCCAAATAATAGTTCGCAGCAGAAAAATACCAAAAAAGAACACAAGCCAAATACTCCCTCGTCCCAACTATGTTTGCAAAATAACCGCCAAAACACGGGAATTAAGAAAAAGTTGAAAAGGTTGATGTGTTGTGAGTGTAGATAGTTGGGTAGGAAAGAGAAAGTGGGTAGGGAATAGCTGGTGGATAATTGTTGTGAGCATGATTTGTGGGCCCCACTATTTATTAACTAATAAAAACATATTTAAAATGAATTTTGCAAGTTCAAGTGGGACACCTAATGGGGTAGTTTTTGCAGGCTCAGCTGGGACGGAGGGAGTACACCTCACCAATTATATAGTGGCACAAGAAGCCATGGGGAAGATTGTTTATAGAGGAGGATTTTAGGGTTTTAGGAAGGAAATGCAATTGAGGAAAAAAGGGATTAAAAGACAACTATTAATCCCAATATGTTTTCGAGATAACTGGTTGACTGAACCACATATTTATTATTTACTGAGGGTATGACTTGGAAGTTATCTCAAACCTCGGGCCTGCCGACTCAAGACCAGTTCAAGCTAGGTCTATTTAACTTAAAAGGCTCGAGAGCCTACCATGCCTAGCTCAGGATATACTAATGAGCAGCAGAAAGCAACATGAGCATAAAAAGCATATGCATCCGACATCAGATAGTTAAATTGGGTAATTGCTTAACATAACATGTCTGATTATATAACAATGAACGGAAGAAAGCAAGTGAATCACCTCATCATAACTTTTCCCATGGGCCCTTGCTCTATCCAGTCTTTCCTGCTTCAGTCGCTTGAACAATCTTTGCTCAATGTGATCACTAAGAATTGTTCGAGGCAAATCTTTAGCCCCAAGAACTGCACTCTGTGGTAAGGGTTTGCGCTCACCTCTTTCAACCTCTTCTATGTAGCAATTTGGACAAGTGTACTCCGCTTGGCCACCATCATTCCTTCGACCATTAAACAGTGCACAAATTTGATGCTGCCAAGCCTCACATTTATCGCATTGAACCCACTGCAGAAAGCAGAAAGATAATATTCTAAAGACTATCGCACAAAAGAAAAGAAAAGAAAAGAAGGGAGGAGGGCCTTATGGCATACCCATTCTTCAGTCTCCTCGTCATTTTTCTTTTTCTCCAGCCTTGCCTTTGGAACTGCAGTTCCATCAACAATTATTGTATCTCCTCGGGCCTCATTATGACAGGGAATGCAGAAGTAGTGCCGTGTATCACCCGTTCCTATGGTATAAAACATGGCATTTCTCTTTATGCGAGCACCACAGGGCGAGCAATAGATCGGTGGTGGTTCAAAAGTGAGCTTTTCAACTGCACACAGCTGACAGGAGTTCTCACTCATTGAGTGCTCCATTGCTTGATTCTTTTCTACCTTTGCTTTACTCTGTCAGAAAGAAAGGGAATCAAATATATATAGATATACATATATGCACACATGAATCAGTGACATACATTAAAGCATCATACATCCTAAAAGTTAAGCATATCAGTGAAATAACCTTTATCATCAAACCTATCAGCTAAAGAGCAAGCAATATAACCAACTGATTATCTCTAAGATATTGGTTTTTCACCGTAAATTTTCAGAGGAGCTCCAAGTAGATGCCTTTCCAGGATTTGTACATCTCAAATGAAGGTATAATTGCATAGTAGAGCAATGTGCGAGCAAAATCAAGGAAGAATGGCTTCTAATAAGGTCACAAAAGCCATTCCCTATAATTAATAGTGTCAAGAAGAGGAAAGTAATGGTTCAGTAACTCCAAAAAATATGAACCCAGTAGAGACGTCAAAGGTGAGCCTACTAATAAACAAAGAGATGTTTTCTCAATGGATAATGAGGAAGTGTATATGCAAATAGCATTTTTGTTAACCTCAACAACAAAGGTAACATCCACAATCATGACAGTAAACCCAGTGAATGACCTTTAAGAAAGACAAAACATTCAGATGTTCTTACCTGCCCAACCCACTTCCTGAGACCTTTGATATGCTCCCGAACTTGCTCAGGAGTGAACAATTCAGTCATTGATACACCCTTAATTTTTGGCTTTCCAGATTTGGTTCCAGCGGTACTCTCAGCAGGCAGTGTTGTATTCTCCTGTTTAGTCTGGGCAACTTCATTCTCAATCTTAATGAACTCCTGCTTTGCAAAACCAGTTGGATCATTAATTAAGATAGAACCCCCATCTGATCTTTGAGTGTAAGTATCTTCCACATAATCCTTCTTCACCTCAATCTTGGGACCTCCTTGCACAGACACAGGGAGTCCTACTTTTGCTCCCGTCGCCTCCTGCTTCATTGGCATATAAGAATTCCCACGATGTTCCTCGCGCTGTATATCCTGAATAAAATCAGATTCACTGACACCAGGAACTGGTAAGATGGAACTTTCATTTTCAGTAGGTATTGATTGTGATGAAGGTTCAAGCTTCATGCGCTTTATAGATGGCTGTAAATGTTCTGAAGTTTCAATGAGTGGTGGACTCGACTTTGCATTAAATCTTCCTGCAGCATCCCCAGGATTTTCACAAGGTCCATTAACAGAACGTGGAAAAGTAGAATTAGTATCTTGTCGAACACACAAAATCCGGGGAAACTTCTTCACTGGACCACAAACAGCACAACTTTCATCCTTGCACTTCTTGTAATGATTTATTAATATCTTTGTCTGATGGCAACGAGGCTGGAGACATTGATGTACCTTGCAACTTTGCACATGTTTCAACAATTCCTGAGCTTTAATACATGTACTTTCTAGGCATTTTCCTGGGGGTTGGTTACATCGTCGAGCATGTCGCAAGAACAACAACCACCTTTGTTTATTCTTGACATGTCGGTCAATGTTTGGATCACCAGGTCTACACATGCCCCCACTAGGATTTGGTGGCTCCGCTGCTCTAGACATAACAGTCTGATAAACAACAGATCCTTCTGAAGATAAATTATTTTGTTGAGCTTGATCTTGCCCTGCTATTCTCTGACGAAAATCATCTTGAACAGTTTGCTCCCTTAGCAAGTTCCCTGATACTTGAGTCACATTTTGAGATCTAGGATGCCATTGACCCTGCATTGCTGCTTCTGATTGACTTCCTACAGGACTTGTAAGATCATGTTGCATTTCAGAGACAAACTGGTTTTGATGCAACAGTTGTTGCATCTGTTGTGAAGAATCACTTAGGGATGAAGATATATCATGCTGGCCAGACGGAAGATTAAGCAACTGGTTGGCTCTTGAATGATCTTGCGTGGAGTTCTGCTGGAATTGACTGGTTATCTGAGAAGGCTGGAATTGATCGTAGACTTGTGAGTGAAGAGCTTCATTGTGGCGCTCCATTCCAGGCTCAGATTTTACTTGACTGCCATGATTAGGTGTCAATTGAGACTGACCAAATGCATCATTCCTCAACAAATGTTGATTCTGCTGACTTTGCTGCTTTTGTTGTTGTTGATGTTGAAGAAGTTGCTGTTGCTGACGCTGAAAATGATGAGACTGAGATTGAGACTGAGTTTGTACTGCATTCTCTCGCAGTGAGTGCTGAGATTGATAGCCCATTTTTCCTGATTGGTCCATTGAAGGCTTTATATCTGTAGCCTGTGGAGTAGATTGCATACTCAACTGATTGGTGATCAAAGGAGTGCTTGTTTTATGTATAGCCTGTAAACCCACTTGATTCATGTTCTGAGGATTCATCATTGATGCAGCAGAGGATGTGGGCACATAGAAATTTCCAGACGAGTCAGCATTATTACTCGCATATCCATCACCTGAAAAGTAATTATCATTTTATTTTTCTTATTCAACAGAAATAAAGCTAGGAAAAAACAAACAACAACGCATCTACTAGGCGTCTTAGAGTGTTAAGATCCATTCATACACCTAGAAACTCAATTCGTAAAAAAAGGACTGAAACATAAATTAAAAAAAAAAAAAAACAAGAGAGAGAGAGAGATAGTACCCTGCAACATTTGCCGCTGATGTTGATCAAAATGTTGTGGCAATGATTTTGATGAGTTGCCATAGAGGCCTGCCGTAGAATAGCCCTCAGATGTTCCTGAACCATTCACCATCTGTAAATTGCCAGCCATCGTTCCTAAACCATTATTTATAGCCCCATTAGAAAATCCATAAGATTTCTGCTGCAGACTAGACCTAATTCCCCCACCCATATGGCTACCAAGATTATGCAATATGCGGCTGTTTTGACCACCAACATTCTGCTTTTGCTGCAGTGGCTGTGAAACAGGTGCAGATTCAACACTTGAGAGTCCGACAATGTTATTGTTAGAGGATTCTGCGTTCATGTAAGACTGGTTATTTATGTTATTATTATTACTATTAAATCCGGGAGTGGGTATCATTTGTCCGGGAGTAGGTATCATTTGTCCGGGAGTAGGTATCATTTGGCTGGTCAGTCTTTGTACACCCATTGAAGAAATCATGCTATTTCCACCCGAGCTTAACGAATAACTTGAAGGTGATTGTTGATATCCATTATTCCAAGTACCTGCAAATTCCATTCCAGTTCACTTGTGAGAAAAAGGAAAGCTGATAACATAAAGCACATGCAACATCACAAAAGATTTAAATACCCTCAGAAGAATTGAATGAACCAATGGGCATACCACCAGATGGCCCAGTAGCGTTGGATACAAAGCTTCCAGTATTCACAGTAGAGGGTGCCATGCTATTAACACCACTTCCAGGAATCATGGAATTATCCATAGATGATTGAACCAGTAAGCTTGAGTTCCCACTTTGAACCATGCCAGGAGTTGGTATCATTGTACCAATCGACGGGGACGGATTACCCCGTTGATATTGCTGGTTATGATTACCCATCGGCAGGCGTTTGATCAAAACATGTAATCGGTTTTCGAGTGTCTCCAGATTCATATACTCCTCCTAGAACAAAAGAATGAACTATGCCGTTAACAAAACAAAGACACAATTCGAACAAACAACATCTATTTAGCACCTTTATCCTCTTTTTAATGTTTTATTGTTTTTTTTGGCAATTTTTCCAATATACCAATATCTTATTTTCCCTCTGTCCCGTAACAATATGCACAGATTTCCCTTTTAGATGTTCCATAAAACCAAAATGGCAAATTTTTACAATGTCATACTCAAAACACTTAAATTGTGGGACCCACTTGCAAATCATACCCCATTTATCATACTCACAACCCCTTTCTCAATCATAATACTTTTGAATATACATATATATTTATACACTCTCTCCTCAATTCACGTGCGCTCTCAAAAGTGTGCACATTGTTATGGGAGGGAGGGAGGGAGTATGTGTTTGTATTTGAAAAATATTGTAATTCAAATGTTGTGGACAGAGTTTCATATACCTGGACCTTATTAAACTCCCTTCCTTATTTATGTATTGAATACATTTCACAAGTTTGTGAAATCCAATTCTAGAAATGAGTCATAAAATATGAATGTATTTGGGCCTTCTAATAATAAAACAGTTACCAAACGCATTTCATTTCTTTTTGTTGACTATGAAGAGAAAGGAGTACAATAATTTAGAAATTAAATGGTTAACAAACAAGCCCTTAACTCATAAATGTTGCGAGCACAGAGATCATACTGCTATTTAAGCCTTAGAGATAAAGTTTTATGCTAGTATTATTTTTCATGTCATTGTGAAGCTACGAATTTCTTCGGGGATTTCCCTTTTTAAGATGCATGCTTAACACAAAAAGGAAATATTTCTTGTCAACAAAAACATCAATTAATTAAAAGGGTATATACCATCACTCTGAATAAATAAATCAAGTAATTCATAGGTACCACCGGCCGAAAGACCAAAATATGCAACGTACTTTTCCACTTTTTTCAAATAATACAATGTAGTAGTGACCACTTAATGCAATGTACTATCTTGTAGTTATTCATATCATGCAATATGCGTTAAATCAACCTAACGGCGTAAAAAAGCAAAACAAAAATGTTGACATTTGTTAAAAAACTAACACCCGTTAGCCACCACCACTAATCTGCTACCATCACCAATCACACGCAAAAATGGCAGAAGATAAGTATTCAAAATCTTTCCACATACTCCACCAATCCCTTGAAAATCTGAAACCCAAATTCAAATGTTCAACAGAGAGCAGATTCCGGCCAAGATTGCAACCGCTCCGACCAAACTCCATTGATTCCGGCCGACTGTTCTCTCCAAGCAGCCCCAAATCGGAACCCCTCTACAGATCAGAGCTCTAGCCGGCGATTCTCTCTCCAATCTCCGGCGATTCGTACCCAGCAGACCCACCACACTCAGAAAGCCATAGACTCTGGCGATGATTTGGCCAGACTGAATTTTTTGATAGGGAACGTGGGGGCGATGTGGTGACGGTGGATGGACGCCAATACTAGGTGGGGAAGAGTGGAGGGTCAACAATGGTGGGTGTCAATTGGGGAGCTGCTGAGAGGGCTTGGGAGAGGGTCTAAGGGATGGTGGTGGTGATGGTGATGGGAATGGGGGTTGTTAAATCAGTAACTGGTGTTACATTTGTAGTGGATTTGTTAGTCGAATTTAAAGTGCTGCATTATTTGTAAAATGAAAGTACATTGGATCATGCGGTCACTAGATAGTACGTTATATTTTGTGAAATCAACGGTATAGTACATTGCATGATCCGGTTATTTTCCCCCATCAATAATAATCTCAAACTTTAATGGAACAGCCTCAAGGTCAAGGATTAATTATGATCATGGTTGATGAGGCAATAATAAAACAATAGTGGTAAGCAAATCATTAAAAATTGTGTCAAATATAGCAGTAAGAAATAAAACCTTCGTGGTAGCGGTTTTAAATAGACCTTCCTCCAGCCGTCTTACGATATCCAATATTTTTGTTTCTGATAACTCTTGACTTTGCTGCCGACGCAGAAGATATTCATAGCTAGAAAAAATACAAATATATTGCACAGAATTAATAATAAACACTGCACAACAGTATCAAGCAGTACGTCATCATTGATTAACAAAAAAATGGCAAAAAACATGACGTTAGCACCCCTTCCACTTAGAATAGAAACTATATAAACTAGGTGACAAGATACAGTGTAAAAATAAGATCAGGTGCTCTGCAGTTTCTTATCAACTCAATAGACAAGAATGGGACCAGAAAATTACATAAGACAGAATGCACTCAAGAAAGGGAAATAGGAACTTTTTATGTAGACCCTTGTTGTCACACAATTGAAAGAAAAAAACTTACAGTTCTAGACATGATATTCAGGGCGCTGGAAAGGAAACCCAAATCTTAACAGGGAACAATTTTTTCATAAGTGTGACAATAGCTAACTATGGTTTAGATCAACCTCTTTTGTGTATTCAATTACTCAGTCCCATATCTTAACGAGGAACAACTTTTTCTATATTATTTGAATAGCTAATTGTTGTTTAGATCAACCTCTTTGTGTATTCCATTATTCAATCCCATATCAGTTAAATACAATCCTAACTGGCAGGGCAATATCTAAAAATAATTTGGAAGTAAGAATGTGAAAAGAGTGCCTATGAAGAGAAACACTCTTGTCAAATTAGAATGAGGGGAAAATAATAATAAATGAAATTGGAAACTTGAGCAGGAGTGCTAAGCCAAGAAAAAAAGATTATGTTAATGTTCATAATGGATTGACAGAAAGTCTTACATCTTTGCTTGAATGGCTCTGCGTACTTTAGCAAAATCATGGTCCATATTGAGACGTTGACCTCCAGAGTTTTGCATCTGCATAGGCATAGAACCCCCATTTTGCTGTGGCATCGCAGACAATGAATTGCCTGCTGGGTTGGGCACCTGCCCAGAAAACTGTCCAGACATGTGTGCATGCATATTCATCTTTCTCTTATAGGCTTCTAGATACAGTAAACTCCATACAGCAATATCACAAAATCCCTAATCTAGAAGGAACAAATTCTGTTATGATGTTTCATCATTTACGCAAGCTGTTCATGATAAGTTCCACATTTTATGCAAGTCCGGACACCTGTAAAGATATATTTGGAAAAATATATTGTCAAACCACAGTTACTTACAGGAAGATGGGGGGGTTAAGAGCGTCAAACATGATTAACTTGTAATTTATCAATTAATAAAAACCCGAAGAAAAAGGAGAAATATAACTGCATGCTTTGACTCTTCACAAAGCAAGATAAAGACTTCTTTTGTTCTCAAAACATTCCTTATTTTTCATTTTCAATTGGTGTTCTCCCTTCTCCTTCAAATTTAATAAAAAATGAAAAAATCGTTCATCATTCCTCCCTCATTTGTATCCATCCTACTCAAATACAACCATCTCCACCACCAACACCGGCAACAACCCCCATGTACAACTAGCATCCACCTCCGCATCATACCCCCAACCCCAACTACAAATCTGATGCTTTAAAAGGAGATTGGGGTGAAGTACATACGCCATTGAAAACATTGATAATAGAAAGAGTGAAATTGCCCAATTGCCCGATTGCCCTAAGATGCATTGCAATATATAGACAGGCTGCCATTGACTTGGAGCATTACTAGAAAGGGATATTCCATATTATGGAACAGACGTAATTTTCACAGACTAGCAGCTCTCACTTTTTCTTTTCAACAACACTTCGTTACATGTTTTCTATTATGTTGGTTTTAGATTAGTGAGCTCAACTAGAGGTCGGGGCCGATGACATCCTTTTTCGAATCTGGTAATGATGTGAGCTCAAATCCTCTTGGCAGCCATGTATGTCTCCAATATCAAGCGAAGGCAATAGGGAAACAAGTTTTGTTTTGAAATGAGAAATATCCTAGGGCTAAATTTTCATGCACCACCTTCTTCACCACCAGCGCTAGATTTTGGTTCATCTTGATAAGACTAAAGCATGGAGAAAGCCTTCCAGTATCTAAAAACAAGTCAAAATTACAATATCCTCCACTCGTCACACGGATTGAGTGAGAACAAAAAAATTTAAGCTCTTTAATGCTTATCCTATTGAGACTAACTTTGATTTTAATCTGCATTACAGGATTTCACTTTTGGAAAATCTTATGTTAAGAATAAGGAAGTCATTGGTTAACATTCAAAAATCTTCTAAAAGTTTTAAGGATAAGGAAGTCACCGGTTAACCAATTTATATTCAGGAACCTTCTATAAATATAGTAACAACCATTAAATTCGCTCCATCAGATTATTTACTACACAAGGACACACTTCACTTTTTTGTTCCTTAAATATGACAAAATAGTTCTTAAACATCAAATGACAGAGCCTCTGGGACATAGGGTGAAATATAAGTGAAATGTGTAATATGTAAGCATGTAAGCATGTAGCACATTCACGTGAAACTACTGATAAAGCTACTTGACTACAAAAAGTCCGAGAATATATCATTTTAGAGAATCAGAGGACGGAAAAATCAACAGATTCTTTTTACTAAGAAATCTGATTATATTAATAAAGAGAATCATATTACAATATATTTATAACCCACAGGCGAACATTATGCTACTAATAACCTCAAGGACAAAAAGAAAAAATGCTGAAGACACAAGTTAAAGATCTCTTCTTTCAAAGAATCAAACTTCCCGTTGAAATAACAGAGGAGAATCCAATGAAAAAGCTATTTATAAAACAGATAACTAAAGTTGCAACCCTATACCACCTGTTGGAAGAACCCAACAACTAATGCCCCATCATCTGCACCAGTATTTTGGACAAAATGGACAAGCAAGTGAACAAGTGAACATTTCCACAAATAAATGGGTAACAGCAAGAATCCTACCATGTTCCTCACAATGACAATCTTTTAGCTGAGAACTAATCATGAACACGGGTACCTTAATCATTGACTACAAAAATTAAGCAATACCCATCGTATCTAAGCTCCTAATAATACGATAACACTCACTGTCTCACAAACTAAACCAAGAAACTCACATACACAGAGATACAAATTTACAAACTTCACAATGACAATCTTTTACAGCACTGTAGCTGAGAACTAATAATGAAAAACGGGTACCTCAATCATTGATTACTAATATTATTAAGCAACACCCATCATATCTAAGCTCCTAATACTAAGAAATCACTCCCTATTTCACTATCTAAAACAAGAAATTCACATCCAAAGAGATACAAATTAACAAACTTTACAGAAATAAACGTTGTTTCACATCAATTTGAATACATCAAACCCTAAATTCAGCTGTCTAACTTCAAATAGAAAGGTGGAGACCAAATTGGTTCGAACAAATTGAGGGATTTACGATAGACGAAAATAGATCGAGGTCCACATACCTGATTCTGATTGATTGCTAGGATTTGGAAGATTTGCTGATGAGCAATTAGAAAATTCGTCGAGACCCGCGACTAAGAGAGAGAAGGAGAGAAATGAGGGCAAGAAGGATCGTTTACGCTGTTATCACTGCTGAAAATGTTATCTTCAATTAAGTCCCGTATTTTTAGTACATGTTACAGATACACCCCTTATACTTTTAAGGAGAAAGCGAGACCGAGCCGATTTAGTCACCTATCTCTATCTGTAACTATATAATAAGGCAAGTGCAAGCACCAATTTTCCCGCTCAAATGTTGCTACTTTTAGATTTCCAAACTACCCTTAGGCATAGCGTACCTGATAAGCCTGCTAAATCGGAGCCCTTTCATATTCTGAACACTCTTCTTCTCGAACTCTCTCCCTCTACTCCCTCTCTCTTCCCATTCCCCACTTTCTTTCTCTCTCTAATATTCTCTCTCTCTAAAACTCTTTGCAACCATCCCACCGTCACTTCACCTTCATCGATTCGGATCATCCATAGTTTTCAGTGACAACTTGAGAGATCAATCGATCTCTCTCCAAAATATCGCTCTCCAATCCTCTTGCCGGCAATTCACGCATTGTTCGAGCCCCTAACTGAAACCCTAACCCGCCTCCCTCATCTCCTTAAACCCGGTTCTCATCTCCCTAAACCCATATCTCTATTCAAGTTCATCCACTCGCCAGAATTGTAACAGTTCTCTGTTCAAGTTAGAGGTAGACCGGGGAAGCAAGTGTAGCTTTTCGAGGCAGAGATCTGACAGCTTTGTTTGCAGTCAAGGGAAATCTTCTTGCAACAGCCTGTTCTCTTGGAAATTGAGGCTCCTATCAAGATCTGTGGTATTCCTTTATGCTTATTTCCCTTGATTTTGTTGTTTTTGTAGATTATTGATTCTGGGTTTTGTTTATATGGTCGATTTTGTTCTTTTTTGATTGAATTGAAGAGGGTTGTGATTTGTTTGGGATTGGGTTATTTTTTTTTTTTTTTGCTATTGGAATTTCTCAATTTCTGGATTATAATTCAGTTTTATAATGTTTTTGGGTGGGGGAGGGGGCTTCCTGATATGGGTGTGACTTCTTTGTGTACTCTGTAACTCATTCTAAACTTTTGGGAAGGGAAATGGAATCTCGGTTGTCTCTTTTCAGTTTTGACTCAAATAGATACTCTGTTTTAGTACATGCAGTGGGTTGTGCATAAGTTATAGCTCAAATGTGCTCAATTCAATCACTTTGTGAGCTACTGAATTTCTTTTGTGGGACATTGTTCAGTTTCTATCACTCCTCTCTGACATACATAACTTGTTTCCACCAATGTTTTCTCAACGATTCCCAAGGAATAGAACCTTATGGTAAAGGTTTTTCATAGAAATTCATCATGATTTTCCAATGGCATGTTGTTGGACCTATTCTGATTCTTCATAAGCTATCACCACACTTTGATTCTAGCTTAACGCCTAAATCTCTTGACTGTTTGGAAACTTAATTTTATTATCATTTGAATTGAGGGATGGAACACATGAATTTGACTGTTGACTGAAACTTGGAAATCTCGAATTACTTATAGGCTTATTTGGTGTAAATTTATCATGGCCTTTTCAGCTATATTGAGAGTTGATGTTGTTGGATTTTGGGGTTACAAACGCAGCGAAAGAACTTTAAAAAACAACAAAACCCTAGCCCTTGAATTCGTCTAGCATGAAGAGATGAAGAACATGAAATAAATTTACATACCTTGAATGCGATTAAGTTTGTTCGAAAACATATCTTCAAAGCGAATCTCAAAAACTGTTGATGAAGTTTTTGATCTTCTCCTTGTTCTAAACCTTGTGATGAATTAACGATTGAAAGACTTCAAGCTTTTGGTGATAAAGTAATCACCCTCTATCGGTAATCCACACGCGAACGGACCAAGAACACTTCTTGTTGGATTGCTAGATGATCCCCGATTGTTGAATCAATATTCAACGGTCATTGGTTGTTTGGTAGAATGAATATATGGAATTTCATCTTTGATTCGTAATCATAAACAACCAGTTAGTATTTCTAAAACTCTAATTTTCATCACTTTTTGCTGGGACAAAAGGATTCTATTTATACTTGCTATAAATTCCTAACACTTAGGGAGAAGAGTCTTTTTTCCTTGCAAAAACGGGTTTCCAGCGCCGCCAGGACGAGTCGTCCCCCAGGGCATGACTCGTGAGCACGAGTCGTCCCATAGGGCACGAGTCGTCCCCTAATTCCTGCACTATGATTCGTTCGTCCCTGCCTTGAGGAATAGTTGGGCCAATTGGGGACGAGTCGTCCCCTCAAGGCACGAATCGTCCCATAGGGGACGAGTCGTCCCTTGACCCCATAATTCACCCCTTTAGCCATTTTCAATCCGTTCTTTTGTGTGTGACCCTTTAGGTTTAGCAACACTTACTTTACCTTTGCCATCTTTCTTGAACTCTTTTCCTTTGTTAACCATTAACACGTTTGTCATTCCGGACTTCTTGATATTCTTCTCTGCGGTCTTAAGCATCGCATGCAATTCCAAGAGATTCTTATCCATGCCACTCATGTGATAATGCATTATAAAATGACCATAACTTTCAGGCAATTAATTCAATATCGTATCCGTGGCGAGTTCCAAACTCATCGGATTACCAAGCCTTTCGAGACGCTCAATGTGACCCTTCATCTTAAGGACATGAGCACCAACCGACTGCCCCTCTTGCATCTTGCATATATTTAGGGCTTTAACTACATCATACCTCTCTTGTCTAGCTTGCACTTGGAACATTTCTTTTAAGAGCTCGGCTAGATCAAAAGCAGCTTCCATGGGCTCAAGGCCCTTCTGAAGGGCCTTAGACATGGTGGCAAGCATAAGGCATGGCACATCATTAAAATCATCAACATGTTTCATGTGAGCATCCTTATCTACCCTTGAAGCATTGGCAGCAGGTGGAGGTGAAACGGGTTCGTCAAGAACGTACATTTTCTTCTCTTGCCTTAGAACAATTCTTAGGCTTCTGATCCAATCAGAATAGCTTGTACCGTTCTCTTCGAGCTTGTCCTTCTCGAGGACTGATCGCAGCGACAGGGGTTGATTATTGTGAGTTGCCATTAGTACAATAAAATATGCAAACAATGAAACACATAAGTATACACACATTTATCATCTAAGAGCAAATAATGTATTTCATAAATACTCCCACTAAATTATACACCTTCAAATACAAACATGTATCATATAATCATAGTAGGCTAAAATCTATATTTCACTTGATTTTGGTTTAACTGAGTCAATGTCCGAAATCAAGCTATTTAGGTAGATAACATCAATCATATCATATATGACTCTTAGATCTTTTATGAGATTTCCTTAGATATCATATGTCAAAAATAACATGTTTTAAATTCCATCTATGCCTTGGGTCAAATCTCATTTGAAAGCACCAATTAAGTCTAGCCTTTTTCAAACGTATGAGACATGGAACGATGCACCTAACTGAGTCAAAACTACATCAACCATTATCTCATCTTGATCACAAATTAAGATATAATGATGCACCCAACTGAATCGAAACTACATCAAACACCCTAAAATATCACAAGTGTTCTAATCAAATAAACACTTTGATTCAATTTTGAGAATTTATCAATCTACTTTTAATCATATTAAACAGACCAATAATCCTATGTAAAAGACAAATCATATTAATCAATTTATTTATCATGACCATGGCATATCACATATGATTATTTTCATAAAACAATGCACATAAAATCATGGATCTATTTCATATAGTTAAACAATTAATCAAATTAAATCTAGCATACCAATTTCAATCATAATCATGGCAAAACCAGGCTCTGATACCACTGTTGAGTTTTGGGGTTACAAACGCAGCAGAAGAACTTTGAAAAATAACAAAATCCTAGCCCTTGAATCCGTCTAGCATGAATAGATGAAGAACATGAAATAGATTTACATACCTTGAATGCGATTAAGTTTGTTTGAAAACGGATCTTCAAAGCGAATCTCAAAAACTGTTGATGAAGTTTTTGATCTTCTCCTTATTATAAACCTTGTGATGAATCAACGATTGAAAGTTATCAAGCTTTTGGTGATAAAGTAATCACCTCTATCGGTAATTCACATGCGAACGGACCAAGAACACTTCTTGTTGGATTGCTAGATGATCCCCGATTGTTGAATCAATAATCAACAATCAATATCTATTTGGTAGAATGAATCTATGGAATTTGATCTTTGATTCGTAATCAAAATCAACCAATTAGTGTTTCTAAAACTCTAATGTTTGCCACTTTTTGCTGTGACAAAAGGATTCTATTTATACTTGCTATAAATCCCTAAAACTTAAGTAAAAGAGTCCTTTTTCCTTGCAAAAACGGGTTTCCAGCGCCGCCTGGACGAGTTATCCCCTAGGGCACGACTCGTGAGCACGAGTCATCCCATAGGGTACGAGTCGTCCCCTAATTCCTGCACTCTGACTCATTCGTCCCTGCCTTGGGGAATAGTTGGGCCAATTGGGGACGAGTTGTCCCCTCAGGGCACGAGTCGTCCCATAGGGGACGAGTCGTCCCTTGACCCCATAATTCACCCCTTTAGCCATTTTCAATACGTTCTTTTGTGTGTGACCCTTTAGGAATTATATTTTATATTGATAGTGAGTTGAAACATCATCCTCACAAGACATAAGTGACATCTAGCAAGTCATTATGTCCACCCAATTAAATATAACATCAAAGCTTGATTCCTTGATAGATCAAATGTCACAATCCCTTTGTCCATGATGTCAAATTTAACAAAAGTCATGGTCCATGTCATCTCACATGTTCAATGTTTTCTCGATTTCGAATATGTTGATAATCTAAGTGCATTTGATCTCTATCAAATCTCTTGAGTGTGGCCACACATTTCATCAACATCATTCATTGATGGGCCCAAGCAAACATATCTCTCATATAGAGAGGGACAAATCCCATCTTGACTTATCATTCTTCCCTACAAGAATCCAATCGTGCCAACATAGCTCTTATTGCTATCCGATTAAAAATAGTATTAAACTATATCAAACACGATGTTCATCATGTGGAAGACGATGATAATCTCAGGTTCAAATGATTCAATGACATGACTATCATGAGATTTAATCATGACACATATGACTATTGACCATGTCATAAATCTCATCGGTAGGTCATGTCCAATACTTGTTCTCTAGCAAGTATCCATAAGTGTAATGTTCATCACATGCATATAATCATCTCCATGATTATCCATTACCAACTTAGACTAGTTATTCTTAATAACTAGGGACGCAGTTCAATATAATAAACATGTAAACATATAATGAACCAAATAAACTTTCTCTATAATAATAAAGATGATTACATATCGGTTTGAGTTATAAGTCAAACAGAACTAAATGCCTAGGGCATTACATCAAAAATCTCCCACTTGCACTAGGCTCCATCTATGTATCGTATACCCATGGATCTAACATGACCATCATGCTTTGCTTGTGCGAGGGGCTTTGTAAGCGGATCCCCAATGTTATCATCGGTTGATACTCTGTATATCTTAACGCCTCCTCGTTCTATGAACTCTCGAATGAGGTGGAAACGTCTAAGTATATGTTTGGATCGCTGATGTGACCTTGGTTCCTTTGCTTGCGCAATGGCACCATTATTGTCACAATAAAGTTCCATCAGATTAGTAATACTTGGAACAACTTCCAGATCACTAATGAACTTCTTGATCCAAACTGCCTCCTTAGCTGCATCAAATGTCGCTATATATTCGGCCTCTGTTGTAGAATCGGCTATGGAACTCTGCTTGGAACTCTTCCAACAAATTGCACCTCCGTTAAGCATAAACAAAAATCCCGACTGCGATCGAAAATCATCCTTGTCGGTTTGGAAGCTAGCATCTGTGTAACCTCTTACAACTAGATCTTCTTCCATCCCTTCAAAGACCAAGAGCGCATCCTTAGTCCTTCTTAAGTACTTGAGGATCGTCTTGACTGCCATCCAATGGTTCTCACTAGGATCAGGTTGGTATCGACTCGTCATGCTAAGAGCATACGAGACATCGGCTCTAATACAAATCATGGCGTACATGATAGATCCAATAGCCAAAGCGTGTGGGACATCATTCATCCTCTTTCGCTCATCAGTTGTCTTAGGACACTGATTCTTGCTAAGAGTAACACCATGACCCATTGGCAAGTTGCCTCTCTTAGAATTTTCCATCTTGAATCTTCTAAGAATCTTGTCAATGTAGGTACTTTGACTCAAACCAATTATACTTTTAGATCTATCTCTATAGATCTTGATGCCAAGGATGTAAGCGGCTTCACCCATATCTTTCATTGAGAAACATTTTCCTAACCAAGACTTGACAGTCTGAAGTGTAGGAATATCGTTTCCAATGAGTAAGATATCATCAGCATACAATAAGAGGAATAATACTACGCTGAATTTCATGTATACACAAGGTTCATCTTCGTTCTTGACAAAACCAAACTCTTTGATCTTTTCGTCAAAACGAAGATTCCAACTCCTAGAAGCTTGCTTCAATCCATACATATATGGATCTCTGCAACTTGCACACTTTGTTATAATTTCTTGGATCGACAAAACTTTGGGTTGTGTCATATACACATCCTCGAGTAACTTCCCATTTAGGAAAGCCGTTTATACATCCATTTGTCATATCTCGTAGTCATAATATGCGGCTATGGCAATCAAAATTCTAACAGACTTAAGCATTGCAACAGGCGAAAAGGTTTCATCATAGTCTACACCATGAATCTGCCTATATCCCTTAGCTACAAGCTAGCCTTGTAAGTATGCACCTTCCCATCCATGTCAGTCTTCTTCTTGAAGACCCACTTGCACCCTATGGTTTTTACACCTTCGGGTGGCTCAATCAAGTTCCAAACTTGATTATCCGACATGGATTGCAATTCGATTCCATGGCCTCCAACTATTTATTCGAATCAGGAGTGGACATCACCTCTTGGTATGAAGTAGGTTCGTCATTCTCAATGACTTCCACTTCATTACTTTCTGACACGAGAAATCCATATCTCTCGGGTGTGGATCGTAACCTATCCGATCTAAGATGGACTTGTGGATCTTGAACCGGTTTCACAACTCCTTGTGAATTTGGTTCAGTCTCTACTATCGGTTCCATGTTATTTTCGGGTTCTTGAATTTCTTCAAGATCAACTTTACTCCCACTAGTTTCTTTATTGAGAAACTGTTTCTCAAGAAAAGTACCATATTGAGCAACAAACACTTTGTTCTCATTGCGGTTGTAAAAGTAATACCCTTTGGTTTCCTTAGGATAACCAACGAAAATAACCTTGTCAGATTTAGGTGCTAACTTATCAGAGACAAGTCTCTTCACATAAGCTTCGCAACCCCAAATCTTCAGAAAGACAAACTAGGTTTTCTTCCATGACACATCTCATGTGGGGCCTTAGGAGCCGATTTAGTAGGGACTCTGTTCAGTGTGAACGCTGCAGTCTCTAATGCATGTCCCCAAAAGGATATAGGAAGGTCAACTTGACTCATCATCGAACGAACCATATTCAATAGGGTTCTATTCCTCCTCTCGGAAACACCATTCCATTGCGGTGTTCCGGGTGGAGTCAACTCTGAAACAATTCCACAGTTTTTGAGATGATTGTCAAACTCTTTGCTTAAATATTCTCCGCCACGATCGGATCGAAGTGCTTTAATAGTTTTGCCAAGTTGATTTTGTACTTCATTTTGAAATGTTCTAAACATCTCAAACAATTCACTTTTGGACATCATTAGATAGACATAGCCATATCTAGATAAGTCATCGGTGAATGTAATGAAATACCGAAATTCTTCCCTAGCAATGCTGCTCATTGGTCCGCATACATCAGTATGTATTAAGCCCAATAAGTCACTAGCCCTTTCACTACTCTTAGTGTAGGGTGGTTTGGTCATTTTGCCCAATAAACAAGATTCGCATATCTCATATGATTCATAATCATGTGAGTCTAACATACCATCCTTATGGAGTTTAGAGATGCGTTTCTCGTTTATATGACCAAGCCGGCAATGCCACATGAACGAGTTGTTCACATCATTCGGTTTAGACTTCGTGTCCACATGATAAAAAATTTCAACATTATTTTGTTTCTCATCAACATCAAGAATATAAAGGCCATTAAATGAATTTGCAATACCATAAAGCATATCATTTAAGTAAATATAAAACTTCTTATTCTTAATAAGAAAATTATGCCCTTCATTATCCAAATAAAACAAGAAACTGAAATAATATTCCTACTCAAATTCGGAACATAGTAACAATTGTTCAAAACAAGTACTAAGCCACTAGGTAAAGTTACATCATATGTTCCTACGGCTAATGTAGCAACTCTTGCTCCATTCCCCACACGTAGGTCAACTTCACCTTGTTTAAGTAGCTTCCTATTCCTTAGTCCCTGCACATTTAAACAAATGTGAGATCCACATCCGGTATCTAATACCCATGAACTAGAAATAGAAAGGAAAATATCTATCATATAGATACCTAAATAAGAAGCAATCGTATTGCCCTTCTTCGCCTTCAAGCCTTCCTTGTAAGCCTTGCAGTTACGCTTTCAATGACCAACCTCTTGGCAATGGTAGCAAACCGCATCCTTTTGAGACACTTTGGGAGCCTCTCCGGCAATGACAAATTTTGCCTTAGGTTTAGCAACACTTGCTTTACCTTTGCCATCTTTCTTGAATCCTTTTCCTTTGTTAACCATTAACACATTTGTCATTCCGGGCTTCTTGATATTCTTCTCTACGGTCTTAAGCATCGCATGCAATTCCGAGAGATTCTTATCCATGCCACTCATGTGATAGTGGATTATAAAAATGACCATAACTTTCAGGCAATGAATTCAATATCGTATTTGTGGCGAGTTCCAAACTCATCGGATTACCAAGCCTTTCGAGACGCTCAATGTGACCCTTCATCTTAAGGACATGAGCACCAACCGACTGCACCTCTTGCATCTTGCATGCATTTAGGGCTTTAACCACATCATACCTCTCTTGACTAGCTTGCACTTGAAATATTTCCTTTAAGAGCTCGGCTAGATCAGAAGCAGCTTCCATGGGCTCAAGGTCCTTCTGAAGGGACTTAGACATGGTGGCAAGCATAAGGCATGTCACATCATTAGAATCATCAACATGTTTCTTGTGAGCATCCTTATCTGCCCTTGAAGCATTTGCAGCAGGTGGGGGTGGAACGGGTTCGTCAAGAACGTACATTTTCTTCTCTTGCCTTAGAACAATTCTTAGGCTTCTGATCCAATCAGAATAGTTTGTACCATTCTCTTCGAGCTTGTCCTTCTCGAGGACTGATCGCAGTGACAGGGGTTGATTATTGTGAGTTTCCATTACAACAATAAAATATGCAAACAATGAAACACATAAGTATCAACACATTTATCATCTAAGAGCAAATAATGTATTTCATAAATACTCCCACTAAATTATACACCTTCAAATACAAATATGTATCATATAATCATAGTAGGCTAAGATCCATATTTCACTTGATTTTGGTTTAACTGAGTCAATGCCCGAAATCAAGCTATTTAGGTAGATAACATCAATCATATCATATATGACTCTTAGATCTTTTATGAGATTTTCTTAGACATCATATGTCAAAAATAACATGTTTTAAATCTCATCTATGCCTTGGGTCAAATATCATTTGAAAGCACCAATTAAGTCTAACCTTTTTCAAACGTATGAGACATGGAACGATGCACCTAACTGAGTCAAAACTACATCAACCATTATCTCATATTGATCACAAATTAAGATATAATGATGTACCCAACTAAGTCGAAACTACATCAAAACACTCTAAAATATCACAAGTGTTCTAATCAAACAAACACTTTGATTCAATTTTGAGAATTTATCAATCTACTTTTAATCATATTAATCAAACCAATAATTCTATGTAAAAAGACTAATCATATTAATCAATTTATTAATTATGACCATGGCATATCACATATGATTATTTTCATAAAACAATGCACGTAAAATCGTGGATCTATTTCATATAGCATGGATAACAATTAATCAAATTAAATCTAGCATGCCAATTTCAATCATAATCATGGCAAAACCAGGCTCTGATACCACTGTTGGGTTTTGGGGTTACAAACGCAGTAGAAGCACTTTGAAAAATAACAAAACCCTAGCCCTTGAATCCGTCTAGCATGAATAGATGAAGAACATGAAATAGATTTACATACCTTGAATACGATTAAGTTTGTTCGAAAACGGATCTTCAAAGCAAATCTCAAAACGAATCTCAAAAACTGTTGATGAAGTTTTTGATCTTCTCCTTGTTCTAAACCTTGTGATGAATCAACGATTGAAAGTCTTCAAGCTTTTGGTGATAAAGTAATCACCCTCTATCGGTAATCCACAGCGAACGGACCAAGAACACTTCTTGTTGGATTGCTAGATGATCCCCGATTGTTGAATCAACATTCAACAATCAACGGCTGTTTAGTAGAATGAATCTATGGAATTTGATCTTTGATTCGTAATCAAAATCAACCAATTAGTATTTCTAAAACTCTAATTTTTGTCACTTTTTGCTAGGACAAAGGATTCTATTTATACTTGCTATAAATCCCTAACACTTAGGGAGAAGAGTCATTTTTCCTTGCAAAAACGGGTTTTCAGCGCCGCCAGAACGAGTCGTCCCCCAGGGCACGACTCGTGAGCACGAGTCGTCCCATAGGGCACGAGTCGTCCCCTAATTCCCGCACTCTGATTCGTTCGTCCCCGCCTTGGGGAATAGTTTGGAAAATTGGGGACAAGTCGTTGATGGAGAAAAATTCCACTGTGTAATAAAAACCTTGCAAGTGTACAAGTTACCGAAGTAGCAATATACAAAAGTAAGGGTCGAACCACAGAGACTTGAGTGAATTAACAAGTTGATTTAATTAGTGTAAACGAAACAAGAGGGGGGGTTTGATTTTGATTGATTAAAATAAACTAAATTGAAAAGCAAATAAATTAACTAATTAAAATAAAACAGATATTGAAATCAAGAATGACAAGGATTCACGGATTGGGTTTCACAATTATCTCCTTCCTATGCTAATTTCTAAAAGCAATTACTAATCTTGTTCAAGAAATCGTTCACTTTAATAAGAGTTGAGACGGTTAGATGGCCGGGTTGCAACCCTATTATTACTTCGATGTGATGTTTTCCGCAAAGTCTACAAAACATTCAAGTAATACATTAAAAACCAAGGAACAATTGATTTTAGACCCTTTTGATTTCCGCAAGGTAATCAATTGGATCTATTCAATGAAATATAGGCCAATGTAAAAATTACCCACGCAAGTGTAGTAATTTAAACCCTAGTAATTTAAAGACCAACAAAATCAATCAATAATGTTGGAATTCTAAAAATAAATTAAGCAAATTTCATTGAACATGAACAAGAAAAGTGTGGAAGAATTAAAACATCGTTAGCATAAGAATTCGATAATTGTTACATCCAATTCGCGAAAAGGAATTTAGCTACTCATAATAAAAATTACAAAAATAAAATAAAACATAAAACCTGAATCAAAACGGAGAAGGAGGAAGTAATAATGTTCTTCCCCAAGCACTAATGCCACGGCTGGCTTCTCTTTTCCTATCCTTCACAGTAGCCGACATATCCTCCTTCATTTATATATTAACCTAGTCTTCAATCAACAAGAGAGGCCAGCCTTGTAAACAGCCCAACACTAGGCCCAAAAATTCAGCCCACTTCGCTCCACGCCTATGACTCGTGAAAACAATTCGTGCCAAAAAGTCCAACTCGTGCTGATTATTGGTCTTCAAAATCAAGGCACCCTTGATCCCTTGGTCGTTGGCCAGCAGCAATTCCAGGCCGGAAGCTTGTTTGCATCTTGCCTTGGCCCTAAAACTCCTAGCATTGCTCGGCCAAATTGCTTAGCATTCCTCGGCCAAATTGCTTAGTTTTGTATAATTAGTATTCGGTTCGCTCGCAATTTTGAAGTCGAGCTTTGGCCACTATAATAAATTATTTTGCACCTCGCTCTTTGAACTTTTATTTTCCACTTTAACCCAAGAATTTTTATAAATCAAATTTCCTCCAAAATTTCCATATTTCCAGTTTGGTCCCTGAATTTCCAATAAATTACAACTTGGCCCTTGAACTTCCAAAGTGGGTACAAATCCTCCATTTTCAACATTGTTGCACTTCAGTCCCTGAACTATCAAAACACTAACAAAATACATTAAATTCTCAAGGTTTCGAGCATCAAATAAGCTAGGAAATATATCTTTTGTATGGGTAAAACCACATCCATCAAATACCCCCAAACTTATAATTTTGTATACTTTCAAACTTGGGCTTGATCACCTTTCTTTCTTTTTGATCGCTTTCCACTTCAACATTAGAGAGGGCTCGGCTTTTCTTTGCTTTTTTTTTTTTTTTTTTTTTCTTTTACTTTGCACAAATATATCACGGAGAATGTGCATTCAATACTTTTAGCTCAAGCCCCTCTTTTCATTACATAACATGCCCCTTTTTTTTTTCATGACCACTTTCCACTCAACCCTTTGATTTTCCAACTTCACCCAAAAAATTTCATTCATTCCCTAGTTTCACTTTCTTGAAAAGGTAAGAAAATAGTGTATAAGTTAAAAGGGTAGGATAATAAGGGTACAAAAGAAGGCGAATGGTGGTCTAAAATAACCTCCCACTATGTGAGAGATTTCATTCTTTTTCAAGCTCAAAAGGGGTTTTAGCGGAAAATTTTGTATGAGTGACGAGAAAGTTAAAGGCTCACAAATAGGGTTCAAAGAAATAGCCACATATCACTTCCCGAATAGCCTAATTGATGTGTTATTGACAGTCATGCAAACATGTTCTAGGGACCCCGAGAATGTCAAAGTGATCCTATAAAGGTCTCCTAAATTGGTAACAATGATCAAGAAAAAATAATGGAAGTGAATGGTGGTGCAATTGTGTTTTACATGTATTAATGCAATTCTAATTAACATATTCAAATTGGCACAAACTAGGAAAACTCAATCAAAAACTCTCTCAAATCATCACGGACGTTGGCCAACTTCCAAACATATAATGAGAACAAAATTTTTAAATTTTTTCTATTTTTTTTTGGAGGGTGACACTATATACACTCCCCTATAAATCCACAAACTCGGAGAGCTATCTACCCCCAAACTCAAAACATGCTATGTCCTCATAGCAAAGAGAACAAAAACATGTCTCGAGTTCAATGGACTATATGACACAACAAAGCAAATAAATAAAGCAATAAAACATACCTACTTGGGTTGCCTCCCAATCAGCGCATTTGGTTAAGGTCGTTAGCCCGACCGTTGCTCCCGTTTGGACTTCACCTTTCGTCCTTTGGCCCACTTCACTGTCTCGCGGGTCTTAATCTTCAGTTCATGCCCCATAAATAATTTTTGAAATATGAAGTCATTTAATGCCCATGAAATTCTTTCACATTTGTGCTCTTTGGGTCTTTTCTCTTGAGGATTTTTTCCATTTTTCTCTTCCTCACAAGAAACAGGAGGTACAATAAGAATGGCCAAATTTTCATTGAAACAACTAGGAAGTGGAAAACCTTCATCCGTATCGTAAACCTCCTCACTATCCCTCTTTTCACCACCATAAAACAATCGTTCTAATTCATCACAGGCCTCCTCATGCCAAGATTTCACTACCACTTCTTTCTCTACAACTTCCACCTTCTCACTACACCCACTTGAAGTAACACAAAGTGATTCATCCTTAAAGTCATCATTGGGGATTTCATAGACAAAATTCCCCTTTGATTTCTTCGTGAGTTGCTTATGTTCTAGGGGTGGTAAATGAAAAGCTGAATCATAAACACACTCTTCCCCATCATCATTCGTATACCAAACTAGGGTTGAAGGTGTCTCTTCAGAATAACAGCTAACAGCAGGAGTATATACCAGATCGGTGCGAGAAGAAGAATGTACCTCATAACTTATGGAACTCTCATCTCGGAGCGTGGTGATTGACTCAACATGATCAGGCTGAATTAGACTTGAATCCGATTCTTGCTTCCTCAATGCCTTTAATATTGTGTCAATGTGTCCATCTATCTTACTCAATACTGCTTCGGTCTGTTTCTCTTGTTCCATTCTCTGCTCTTTCATCTCTTTCAATTGTTTCTCCCAATATTGCTTTTGAGATGGCGGAGGTGATGGGTCATAGTACATTGGCTCTCGCTCATTCCACGTCATGTTTGAATAATTTTTTCACCCTTGGTTATACGAGTTGGGAGGAATACCATACGGAGGTTGCCATGGCTGGAAATAATTTCTTTCTTGTACCTGTGGATAATATTCAGAAAAATATGTCCTAGATGGACAAACATTAGTAGCATGAGAATAAGACCCACAATTTTGACCTGACTCATACATGTTATAATTATTCATTCTATGCAATCTTGAGTCCCAAAAAAAAATAACAATAAAAATAATAAGAGAAAATTATGTACACTAAAAAAAACAAAAATA
The DNA here is from genome assembly GCA_022495995.1 of Adenophora triphylla var. japonica. Taxonomy (NCBI): domain Eukaryota; kingdom Viridiplantae; phylum Streptophyta; class Magnoliopsida; order Asterales; family Campanulaceae; genus Adenophora; species Adenophora triphylla. The sequence goes on along the minus strand of JAFEMH010001953.1, from coordinate 72,452 downwards.
AATAAAAGAAATTATTTACACTACCTAAATTAACTTGTTAAAACACAACAAGTCCCCGGCAACGGCGCCAAAAACTTGATGGAGAAAAATTCCACTGTGTAATAAAAACCTTGCAAGTGTACAAGTTACCGAAGTAGCAATATACAAAAGTAAGGGTCGAACCACAGAGACTTGAGTGAATTAACAAGTTGATTTAATTAGTGTAAACGAAACAAGAGGGGGGGTTTGATTTTGATTGATTAAAATAAACTAAATTGAAAAGCAAATAAATTAACTAATTAAAATAAAACAGATATTGAAATCAAGAATGACAAGGATTCACGGATTGGGTTTCACAATTATCTCCTTCCTATGCTAATTTCTAAAAACAATTACTAATCTTGTTCAAGAAATCGTTCACTTTAATAAGAGTTGAGACGGTTAGATGGCCGGGTTGCAACCCTATTATTACTTCGATGTGATGTTTTCCGCAAAGTCTACAAAACATCCAAGTAATACATTAAAAACCAAGGAACAATTGATTTTAGACCCTTTTGATTTCCGCAAGGTCTTCAATTGAATCTATTCAATGAAATATAGGCCAATGTAAAAATTACCCACGCAAGTGTAGTAATTTAAACCCTAGTAATTTAAAGACCAACAAAATCAATCAATAATGTTGGAATTCCAAAAATAAATTAAGCAAATTTCATTGAACATGAACAAGAAAAGTGTGGAAGAATTAAAACATCATTAGCATAAGAATTCGATAATTGTTACATCCAATCCGCGAAAAGGAATTTAGCTACTCATAATAAAAATTACAAAAATAAAATAAAACATAAAACCTGAATCAAAACGGAGAAGGAGGAAGTATTAATGTTCTTCCCCAAGCACTAATGCCACGGCTGGCTTCTCTTTTCCTATCCTTCACAGTAGCCGACATATCCTCCTTCATTTATATATTAACCTAGTCTTCAATCAACAAGAGAGGCCAGCCTTGTAAACAGCCCAACACTAGGCCCAAAAATTCAGCCCACTTCGCTCCACGCCCATGACTCGTGAAAACGATTCGTGCCAAAAAGTCCAACTCGTGCTGATTATTGGTCTTCAAAATCAAGGCACCCTTGATCCCTTGGTCGTTGGCCAGCAGCAATTCCAGGCCGGAAGCTTGTTTGTATCTTGCCTTGGCCCTAAAACTCCTAGCATTGCTCGGCCAAGTTGCTTAGCATTCCTCGGCCAAATTGCTTAGTTTTGTATAATTAGTATTCGGTTCGCTCGCAATTTTGAAGTCGAGCTTTGGCCACTATAATAAATTCTTTTGCACCTCGCTCTTTGAACTTTTATTTTCCACTTTAACCCAAGAATTTTTATAAATCAAATTTCCTCCAAAATTTCCATATTTCCAGTTTGGTCCCTGAATTTCCAATAAATTACAACTTGGCCCTTGAACTTCCAAAGTGGGTACAAATCCTCCATTTTCAACATTGTTGCACTTCAGTCCCTGAACTATCAAAATACTAACAAAATACATTAAATTCTCAAGATTTCGAGCATCAAATAAGCTAGGAAATATATCTTTTGGATGGGTAAAACCACATCCATCAGTCGTCCCCTCAGGGCACGAGTCGTCCCATAGAGGACGAGTCGTCCCTTGACCCCAGAATTCACCCCTTTAGCCATTTTTAATCCGTTCTTTTATGTGTGACCCTTTAGGAATTATATTTTATGTTGGTAGTGAGTTGAAACTTCATCCTCACAAGATATAAGTGACTTCTAGCAAGTCATTATGTCTACCCAATTAAATATAACGCCAAAGCTTGATTCCTTGATAGATCAAATGTCACAATCCCTTTGTCCATGATGTCAAATTGAACATGAGTCATGGTCCATGTCAACTCACACGTTCAATGCTTTCTCGATTCTGAATATGTTGATAATCCAAGTGCATTTGATCTCTATCAAATCTCTTGAGTGTGGCCACACATTTCATCAACATCATTCATCGAGGGGCCCAAGCAAACATCTCTCTCATACAGAGAGGGACAAATCCCATCTTGACTTTTCATTCTTCCCTACAAGAATCCAATCATGCCAACATAGCCCTTATTGCTATCCGATTAAACATAGTGTTAGACTATATCAAACACGATGTTCATCATGTGGAAGACGATGATAATCTCAGGTTCAAAGGATTCAATGACATGACTATCATGAGATTTAATCACGACACATATGACTATTAACCATGTCATAAATCTCATCGGTAGGTCATGTCCAATACTTGTTCTCTAGCAAGTATCCATAAGTGTAATGTGCATCACATGCATATAATCATCTCCATGATTATCCATTACCAACTTAGACTAGTTATTCTTAATAACTAGGGACGCAGTTCAATATAATAAACATGTAAATATATAATGAACCAAATAATCTTTCTCTATAATAAATGATAAAGATGATTACATATCGGTTTAAGTTATAAGTCAAACATAACTAACCTAGGGCATTACACCAACAGATGCCGCAAGAAATGTGTTATATCAATCTTTGTCCAGCTGTAAGACTGATCTCCTAGCTTTTGACCTTAAATAAGGAGCCCACGACTAGTCGGGATGGTCTCCGGCTTAGACCCTCGGGCTTGAGAGTAAGTATGGTCTTTAAGAGCTGATAAATTGTAATGAACAAGAGATTCAGAATAACAAATAGCAATTACCTCAAAATCGTTGATGTTGTGAAGTATTTATAGGCTTTGATATGAGTTATAATTGTAGTAGGATTGTATGAGATCCTAGAATCGTGGATCATATTGTATAAGAGATCACGTATGTAAATAACTCTTGATTTGTGATATTTCTATTATGGGAAGAGTTGTAGGAAGGTTATGACTCTGTAGGTCGACGTATGCCTTATAGGTCGAGGTCGCCTGGATGGAACTAGGTCGATATGACTGAATGATATAGCCGGGTAATGCCCGTACGAGATATGGATCGTATGTCGGACCAGGCTAGGTCGAGACCAAGGAGGTCGGACAATAATCTAGGTCGACTGATCTTGGCTGACGGGCCTTGAGCTTTGTAATAATTGGGCCGACCCACTAAGAATATGGTGGCATTAATGCATGACTAACTGGGCTTCGTTCGTTGGGTCTAGCCCATCAATTTTATTTCGTTCAGTGGCCCCCAACTTTCTGGATTGACTATGTCAACCATGAAGTTATAAGAATTTTGATGAAGATTTGAGTAGGTCGTAACTAGATGCTCGAGTTGTTGGACGGTCGATCATGTTGACATGGCTTAATCTCGACCATAGATAGATTTGACGGCCAGATCCTTTGAAGCGTCGTAATTCTGTAATGATTACTCTGTTTGACGTTTGGACAACTGCCTTGGGAACCGTCTGGGGCATTAATTGAGAGGAATAACCGATTGAAACCCCAACCTTTCCAATTCAAGGAAGGATTAGCATTAGGTATATAAGGAAAATCCTTTTCCATTTTGATTTTTTACAAACCCCCAACTCTCAAGCATACATCAAGAACAAAGGCAAGAACAAATCTCCGTCTTCCCAGGTGCATTCAAGCTTTTCGGTCTGTTTTCGAAACCCATCTTCCCCAATTTAACCAATGTATCCTCCGATTTCTCTATCTTTAGTTTTATTACGAGCTTTCTTCGATTTCTGTCATGGCTAGGACTTTTAGTTGTGAACCTGTATGGGTATTGCACCGTTAATCGTTAAGTGTATAAACACATAGGCGGGATATGGAAGGAGATGACCATAGAGGAGTATGCTTCCATCTTGACCAGGTGGGGCTTGAGCTTTAACGAGCTAGACCTCCTTGTAGGAGAAAACCTGGATAACTTAAATGTAGACGACCAAAGAGTTATTTCCTTTCATCTTTTCCATGAGCTGCTCGATCATTTAGTCTTGTTTAATCTTAGGGGACCTAATAAACCTTCCTCCCTTATAAATAGAAAGAGATTTCCAGGGGAATCTAGGTCACCCTTATCTAGGTCGCTTGAGTCTGTAAATAGGACTGATTCCCCTGTTTCTTCCTCTGTAGATATGGCAGATCAAGTGCGGGCTACTGCATCTACCTCGTCAAGCCCTCGAATCGTGGATGCTTTTTGACTCCCCAGTAACGAAAGGGGTTATGTGGCTCCCAAGCCTGCTCCTGGGAAGAAGGGCTTTGAATCTCGAATAAATATTCTCCATGGTTTTTGCGAGATTAACAGAGATGAGTTCAGACTTACCCATTACCCTAAGAAAGAATTCATGGCCAAGTTTGGGTCGACCTACACCATAGATCCAACTAGGGTGGCCTTCTTCTATGGCCAATTCGAGGTCGGGCTGAGACTTCCATTGGACCCATTTATCAATGAATTTTTAGAGTGTATGGATGCTCTTCCCCTGCAGTTGGGAGCTAATACTTGTAGGGTGCTGGTATGCTTTGCAATGATCTGTAGGTTTCTAGGTTTTGAGCCTTTGTGTCCATGTTTTCAGGATATTTTTTAAGGTTACAATAGACAAGTCGACCTTGGGGATTAGCACCCCTTCCAGACCTCATGCCCCAAAGCTTTTCATCAATCTTCCTGGTAAGGCCAGTGGGTGGAACCCCCATGTCATTGTAGTTGAGAGCAGGCGAGGTTGGGAATTTTCTTTGCCTGATGATACTTCCGAGGTAATCAAGGAGCAAGATTATTGGATGCCGGACTGGAGCAATGCCTTGTACAATAAACTGGTAGAGGTAGCTCGCCGGGGTCCAATTAGCTGGGAGATCTTAGGGACCACCAAGAACAACTATATTCAAGCTGGTATGATGTTGGGTAGTGATGAGGTAGCTCCTTTGGTTCCAATAGTTAGGAGTCTGAGGTACCCCGATTGGGTCATTCATGAGGAGATAGATTTAGGTTTGAGAGTCAATGCCATGATTGTAAAAAGACCAAAGATTTCTGCAGAACGAACAAAGATCATTTTGGTGGTAAGTGTTTACTTGCCCTTTCACTTAGCTCGTCAATTCTTACTTTGCTCATACATGTTTTACTCGTCTACTTTTGTATCGACCCTCTCGAGCTAACACTTCTTCTTATCTGTGCAGTTCTTACCCCGGAGCAGGAAGCCAATATGGTGAGGGTTGTAAGTGTAAATGTGAAGAAAAGCAAGAAGGGTCATGGTGCTGCCAATGCCCGAGCTGGCCGGCAGAAAGAAGTCGAGGATCGACATACTCTGTTGCAGTTGATACCGAAAGATAATGAGAAGATGATCTCTGTCGAGGAAGATGCTGATCAGGTGGAGCTGGAGAAAACCCTTGGTGATGCCCCAGAAGGTGATACTGCATAGACGTGGCCATTTTATAAATCGGACCGGCCAACCAGACGGTTTTCAACCGGCCAAAACCGGTCAACGCTGGTTAACCGAACCGGTGTAACCGAAATCGATAAATAGGCGGTTCGGTTAAGGTTTGAATTTCTGAAAAATCGGTCAACCGTCAGTTAAAACCGGCCAATATTCAATTTCAAACGGTCATATGACCGTTGGGCTCTGTTGCCTGGGCGGCTGGGCCTTGTGACCGTTGGGCCTGTGTGGCCGATGGCGCTTGTCCCCACCCCAGTCCCCCTTTCCAGTTTCCAGTGCCTGCTGCCCCCACCCTCCTTTGCCCCTTTCCAACTAGTTACTACTAACGGATCTAAAATTTGACTAATTAAAAAGTAACTATAAATATCACATCCCTCCTCCCATTTTATTTTCACATTATTTCTATATACTCTTTCTTTTCTACTCTCAAATATTCATATATTCTCTTACTTTCATCCAATTTCAGTTAAATATTGTCTCATTTTCAGTTAGTTTTCTAACGAATCTTCATTTTCATCCATTTTGAAGCTCCATTTCGTTTCCAAACTTCATTTTATTTTACATAAATGGCTAGAAATCAAAGAAGAAGCAATATTTTAAAAGAATACATTATTTCCATGAGACAAAAGTGGCTTAAATATTTTGACACTATTCCGTCTCTTTTTTTGGTTGCAAAGTTATTAGATTCCCGAGTTAAATTAGATGATTTAAAGTGCATTGTAGCTTATTATTATTTGAAGTTATATCCCGATGGCGACGATGATAATTTGAATCCGTCAATTATTGTTCAACAAACAAAAAATGATTTGATTAACCTTTTAATGAGTATAATCTCTTATATGGAAACACTTCTCAAAGCCAACAACATGAAGATCCTTCCTTTACTTCTCAACAAAGTTTTACTAGCGGGAATCCATATAGTTTTTTTACAAATTTGTATAGTAAAAAACGTGGTCCTTCTCGAGGTTCATGTTCATTATCATCAAACATTTCCGTAGAGTTAGAAACTTATTTCACTACAAATTTTGAATTAAACAAAGACCCAAATTCAAATGAATTTGATATTTTATAATGGTGGTCAAGAAGGAATGACATTTATCCTATACTTTCCATAGTTGCTAAAGAAGTCTTAGCCTCTCCCGCTTCAACGGTGGCAGTTGAATCATCATTTAGCATTGGCGGAAATGTTTTGGATGAAAGACGTTCCCAAGTAACTAGTGAAAACATGGAAAATCAACTTTTACTTGGCGATTGGGTTAGAGCGGAAAAAGGGCAACAAGACTTGCATTATGAAGAGAATCTATTGAATCCAAGATATCAATACGATATCGAGGACTCTACGGAAAGTAGTGATGAATGAATGATGTTTTAGATTAATTTTTATTTTAATTAGATTAGTTTAGACTTTAGATTAGGTTTATTTTTATTTAATTGTAATAGTTAGGTTGAGGTAAAGGCTCCTAAATGTTCCCCCTTATTTACAAAAGGGTAAGGTTGGTTGTCCCCCTCTTTGTAATTTTATGTTAATTAATAAAATTTAAGGGTACCGTCTCTTTTTTCTTTTATATGCTTTCGTTTCTTTTAAAAAAGTTAAGTTTTATTTTCTTTCAAAATTCATAACTTTTTTTATATAACTTTTTGCAAAAATTGTATGTAGTAAACAAAAGTCTAAAATAGTCTTATTTATCAAAAAAAAAATTGAATATTTTTTTAAAGTTAACTTTTTTTTCAAAAAACTGTTAAATAGTTAACAGTTTTTTCAAAAAAAACTATTAAAAAGTTAACTTTATTTGAAAATGCAACAAAAAAAAGTTAGGGCGACCGCTCAAGTCACTTGGTGCGGCCGCACAAAACCTTCTGCCTTTCCTCAGTTTCCTGTCCATAAAAAAAGAAAAAAAAAGTTAAGTTTTATTTCTTTCAAAATTCATAACTTTTTTTATATAACTTTTTGCAAAAAATGAATGTAGAAACGAAAGTCTAAAATAGTCTTCTTTATCCAAAAAAATTGAAAACAAAAAGTTAACTTTTTTATAGAACTTAACAGAAACTGTTAAAAAGTTAACTGTTTTTTCAAAAAACTGTCAAAATGTTAACTTTTTTATTCAAAAATTGTTAGAAAATTAACTTTTTCCTTAATTGTTTTTAAATCTGTTAAAAATTTATGTTAAAAATCTAATTTGAAAAAAAAAACGGTTGAAACCGGTTAATCGATCAAACCGTCAAACCTTAACCGGTTAAGGCGGTTAGCCGTTTCGGTTCCGGTTGGTATGTTGGAAGGTTAACCGAACCGGTCACGTCTAATACTGCAGGAGTTGAGGAGGGGGCTGGTATCTCGACCGAACTTACGTCGGGCTCCGGTCAAATACATGAGCCCATAAGGGAGGCCCCCAAAGATATTGCCAATCGTGATGTCATCGACCTGGATGACGAGGAAGATGAAGATGACCGCCCTCTCAATAGCAAAAGGAAAAGATCAAAGCTCAACCCTAGATTTGAGAGGGATGACTCTCTTCGAGCATCGGGTGCTACTGTTAAAGTCCCTCTACCCCGACTTCCAAAGCTTCATAAGCCGAGCTCGTTCGAGCTCGTGTGGATAAGCTAAGTGATGTCCCTCCACTCACTGGAATTGATAGCTCCAGTAGGGAATATCTGGAGCTGGAGTACGGGCAGGAGGTAGTTAGGCAAGGTGCCGAAGGGACCTAGTGGCTAAGCATGCTGAAAAGGGTCTGAGCGCTGAGGAGTTCAGTGCTAGGTCGGGTCTTATTCATTCCGAGGTAAACCTTGAGCTTTTCCATATTTTTGCTTTCCCTTTTATTCACACACTCACTTACAAATTGTTCGATCTGACCTTTACTTTTTTATTTTTCTGTAGGCTCTTGCTATGGTCGAGCTAGCCAAGAGCAGTTGGAAGGCTACCGAGGAGCAAGAAAAGCTTGCCATGACAATGTACGATCGGAAGTCTGATGAGCTTGTAGAGATGAGGGAGAAGCATGCAGATCTGGACTCATCATATGAGGTCCTCAAGCTGGTTAAAGAAAATGCTGTGAAAGCCAAGGATGAGGCGTGGGGCGAGCTAGGTGACGCCAAGAAGGAGCTCGCTGCAGCACGTTTGGGTAAGGAGAGGGTGGAGCAGGAGCTCGAAACTGTGACCCAGATGCTCCAAGAAAGCAATGATTTGCTGGCTAGACAAAACGAAGAACATAAAGCTGCTCGACTGAAGTGGGAAGAGGAAGCCCAAGCCAGGATGAAGGTCGCCATAGATGCTGCCAAGGAAGCTGCTAGCAAGGCTGCAGTGGAGGCTTATAAAGATGGTGACGAGTGCTTCAATTTTATTACTGATCAAGCTAGGACCTTCTTTGGTGTTGGGTGACGACACATGGCTCGCCGAATTATCGTTGATCCTTCTGTCGACCTGTTAGTTGAACAATTGGCTAAGTGGGCTTCAGAGGACCAGTATGATATGGAAGCTCGCCGTGGTCATCCTCTCTGAAGCAGAAAAGAGCGAGCATTCATCTCAGCAACAAGATCCAGTGGAGAATCATCCCGAGCATTGAGACAACTGATTTGTCTTGTCCTTGATTCATGTCTGTAATTTGAACAAGTTCCACCGTACTTTGTTATTTTATTTGTGTAGCCTATGCATTGGCCCAGTTTCGGGAGGCATTTAACTCATAACCTTTGTTATTTGCTGAAGTCCTGGCCCACCTTTGGGGGACATTATTTATTTGATCGTAGTTAACTATACTTTTGAATCACTTTGTTTTATCCATACTTGTATTTGTATGTCGAACTAGAGCGATAGGATGAACGAAACTGACACAGTTTTTTGGTAGGACAAGTTTAATAACGAAGTCAGCCAAGCACTTAAGTCGAGTTTGCTTTAAGGACGGACTGTCTTAAATCTCCAGTCGGACCTGTTTAAGAATGAGGTCGACTTAGGACTTGGAACGAGATTGAATCAGAGTTAAATCTGTCAGAACGAGATCGACTAAGAGTCAGACCTGTTAGAACGAGGTCGACTAAGAGTCGGACCTGTTAGAAGAACGAGATTGACTAAAAGTCGAATCTGTTTAGAACGAGATCGACTAAGAGTCGGACCTGTTAGAACGAGGTCGACTAAGATTCAGACCTGTTAGAAGAACGAGATTGACTGAAAGTCGAACCTGTTTAGAACGAGATCGACTAAGAGTCGGACATGTTAGAACGAGGTCGACTAAGAGTCGGACCTGTTAGAAGAACGAGATTGACTGAAAGTCGAACCTGTTTAGAACTAGATCTACTAAGAGTCAGACCTATTAGAACGAGTTCGACTAAGAGTCGGACCTGTTAGAAGAACGAGATTGACTGAAAGTCGTACCTGTTTAGAACGAGATCGACTAAGAGTCGGACCTGTTAGAAGAGCGAGATTGACTGAAAGTCGAATCTGTTAGAACGAGGTCGACTAAGAGTCGGACCTGTTTAGAAACATAAGAGCAACACAATTTGTTGGAATAGAACTGCTGCTTTATTGATGTAGTTCAACAGTTACATAGAAAACAGAAAACTGAAACTTAGAAGTAGTACTTAATAAGGTGGCTAGCATGCCATGAATGTTTCAACTCTTCCCCCTCTGTATGACCAATCACGTGCGTTCCCTTTTTGACGACTCTGTGAGTACCCCGACCCGAACTCGTGTTTTTGGGTATGCTTTCATTTTTTGGGCTCATTTAATTTTGGGCTCATTATTTTTATTCATTAGTTTTGGGCCTTATTCACTTCGGCCCATTCTGCCTGAAAAAGAACCGGTGTCATACGACACCCAAACTCAATTCCAAAATCAGTATTAAATAGAGGATTATCCTCATTTGTAAAAAGGGGGGGGGGACACGCACAGAAAAGGGGCACGCCCACTTTCTCTCTCTCTCAATACTGAGACTCTCATTTCTTCCTCACAAAGCAACTCTCTCTCTCATATTTCTCTCTCTAAACGGAATTTACAGAGGGAGCCCCCCTCCCTGAATCATTCTTCTTCATCAACAACAACCGCAAAGGCCAAGCCAACCACCATAGCTCCTTCTTCGATCACCATCACCGGCGAAACAATCGTCCCTCAATGGTGACCTCCTCACCCAAATCAGTCGACAACTCTCTCCAATCGTCTATTCCGGCCAAGCCCATCGGATCCTTCTCCACACAAACAAACACCGTCTCCCTCAAACCCGCCGCGGCGAACTATTCCTTCCCGCTAAATCCATTCGCCGGCGGTCACCCAGTTCTCTCCCTCGCCCTCTAAATCGGCCGGAGCAGCCATCACCATTACCGCTCCCCTTCTCTCCAAACCCATTCAACGGGTTAGTTGATTTCACCGTTTGAACTCCTCTCCCCGTATCCAAAACCAGTTCGCCAAAGCAACGCCCTCTCCCTGTTTCCAGATCTTAGGTCGTGCACCAACATCGCTCCCCAACGGCGTCAATCACAACCACGGCGCCGCCCCTAACAGCTTCAAGCTGAGAAGTCCTCGTTTCCCGGTCGTCGCCCCGGACCTGATTGAAGACTCCCTATACCGACGGGGTATAGGGAGGTGTGGATCTACGAGGGTAACGCTCTAATCCTCTTTCTCTATTTTCAACGTATATATCTATATTGTATGCTGGGAGTTGTTTGACTTCGGATTGGTTGAACTTGTCTTATTTAGTCTCTAAATGATATATCCATTTTCATGATATTGTGCTTTTGGTTGTTCATGTATTGAATGCTTCAAGTAGAGTGTGGATTCTCAATATCCACACTCGTTTGAAGTAATTATATCGATCTCAGTTATCTTGTGGCTGAATCTGTTGTTGATAATCGTTGATGTCATTTTGATCATCTTCTTTTGAGTTAGGAGGTGATGGCCTTCATTATGACCCAAAATGTGTGGTCATTCATATTTGGCCATCAATGCCATATGATCCTCCCACAATACTCGTTTGTTACTGTCGTTGCTTGAGTTAGGAAGCGAGGGTTCTTTAATTGTGACCCAAGAAATGTGGTCATTCACATCGGGTCACTGAAACCCCATGACCTTCCCATAATACTCTTTATCTCAGTCTCTTCATTGTTCTAGATTGCTTCTTAGCTTTAGAATAGTATTGGTGGCATGACCACCCCCTTTATAGAGACAGTCTGACCAGGACATCCTGTGTCATACGACATCCACGCTCCTGGGTAATCCTGTGTCATACGACACCCAAGGCCCTGAGCAGTCATGTGTCGTATGACATCCGTGGCCCTGGACAGACTGCCTCAACCCATTGCCTTGTAATTCGTTTTCATTAATTGTAAGTGGGATGTGGCCTCCCACGATAAAAGGCTCACAAGTTGTAATCCTTCATTTGGATTAATAAAGCAAAGCATTAAAACACATTTTATTACATATATCGTCTCACACAATTGCACACACTTTGGAATGTTTTGAATGTTGAACATAGAAAGACTCGTCTACGGACGAGGCGTGTTGGGTGAACTCTCAAGTTCTTCCCAACACGTAACCTGACCCCCGAACTCAAAATCTCTTTAAAAAAGGTTTTTCAATTTTTTTTCTTAAAAACGGCGTGGCGACTCCCAAGATAATTCATATTATCTTTTACATCTTTTTTCGGCGAGCGTTCATTCAGTGGCGACTCTGCTGGGGACTTGAAACCTATTTTCAAAAGTGGGTCAAACTTTCGTGATTGTTCGACATTCACTTCATTCATATATGTGTGCTTTGTTATGTGACATAATATGTGTATAAATGCATTTAGTGCTTTGTTTTATTCCCTCCCCTTCCTGGCTTCCTGCTTTATTGCATTAGGTGCTTGGGGCTGATATTTTGCATTGTGCTTGGAGGCTGGGGCTGGTCCCGGTATATTGTTCAGATTATGATGTGACTCCTTATGTCACGTGACAAAATTGACCTCATCAGTCTTGTGTCACGCGACATAAGTGGTCAAGTTACAGGATTTGATTTCTTTGCACAGGTTGTGATTGTGGGCGATCCCCATAATCAAATTATTGATCCCCGATTATTATACTGTGGGGTATGTGTGTTATTTTCCATTTCATCCCCTTTTCAAAAAAAAAAAAAAACAAAACAACAACAAAAAAAGAGAAAGAAGAAAAATCTTTTTACAAAAAAAAAAAAAAAAAAAAAAAAAAAAGCAAAAAAATATTTTCCTAGAAAATACCTTCACACTACTCGCACGCTACCCGCACATAGAGTTAGAACCCGGGAGTGTACGGACGGCATCGCGGACAGTGACGTGTTTCGCTTACGCTTGAGCGCCTGAAGTCCTCCTAGCCTGTGGAGTCAGCCAACACTTGTCCGTGACACACTTTCTACCGTGACCGGTTGGTTTTTGGCCAAATACTTTTCAAAACACTTTCCAAACTCGGTTTTCAAAATTTTCTCACAAAGTCCGAGTCATACTTTGTCTCCAAAATCTTGGCATACTCTCCCTCTTCATGTCGAAATTACGACATAACTCAACGTGATTACACGTCAAAATCTTGGCATGTCTCGACGTAGGTACATGTCGATTTCTCGATTTGGCTTCGCATGAGGTCATGACGCGTTTTCGACATGTGCTAACGCGAGACCATGTCGAATCTTTTGACACATACAAACGAGAGGTTATGCCGAAATTTCGCCATGAAGAGACGAGAGGCCATGCCGGATTTTCGACTCAAAAAGAGGAGAGGTCATGCCGAATTTTTCCCAGGATTTTACCTGCAAATTGCGGTCTCGTACACTCAAACGTACTTTCGACCCTCTCTCCTCCCGAGTCAAGACGCTGACTTGGACTTGGTTTTGAAAATCTTGAGTTTGACTTGTTTTGACTTGTATGCCCATAGGTCCGTTTTGCCTTTTGATTGGTGGGTTCCACATGCCCTATATGACCTCTGCTGGGATTGTCCGTCCCGGGAGTGCAATACCGGCAGAACCCACTAGTCCAGGAATAGCGTAGAATGCGAAAAAGAAGGTTTCCCCCTTTTCCAACCATTCTTAGGACTAATAAAAATTGTTCTTATTCAAACCATTAATAAGATGTTGCATGAGTCCATCTCCTCCCTCTCCCATACAATCTCAAGGTTCTCTCCTCCGCCACCTTACAAATCACCCCTTCGCCTCTACAGCTACGGCAAGTTGGGTGTGCGCTCTCGTTCCCGGCGCTCATTGGTCCATATTCCCGAGGCGGAAGCAGTTCAAGTGTCCGAGTAATCGTTCATCTGATTCGGAATCCAAAATGCTCGGTGCAGAGAAGCTTATGGCCCACCAGCCTGGAAGTTCATATCCCATGGGTCAGCAAAGTGCGAAGGGTGTGTCCATCGAAAAGAGGCGAGCTACCCTCAAGCCGTTTTTCCTCGCGAGCGGGAGGCCCGATTGCTTGTTCGGACTACGAAAACCAAGGAGAGACGATCGGTGAAGGACAAAAAGATTGAGAAAGGTCCTCGCCCATCGCTACCAACAGCGGTGCTCTTCCTCCCATCCGAAGTTGATGCGGTCGATCGCCTCGTAGGATCTAGAATGTCCGCGTTGGACACGAGTCATTAAAGTCCAAGATGGACCAATTTTTTCTTTCAATGATAAAAATCTTTGTTTCTCTTCTTGCTAGACTCGAGACATCACTAGCACACCTACATTACGCTCAATTGAAATGGTCTTATTCCAAACGATCACCAGGCCGCTCACTACTAATGATACCGAAATGACTCATGTTTAAATTAATCGAGTGAGAAAATCAATTGATATCCTTCTCAAATTGGGGCTTACCAACTCCCCATCTTGCATCTCATATGCTCACATCTCTTTCACCATCCTCATCATCTCGTTGCTCGATGAATTTGCATAGATTTGTTCTCATTTAAAGCTTAAGCAAGCAATGAAGACTTAATTTCGTTTAGGTCGTCCTAAGAGGATTGCGGTTGAAGCCTTTCACCCTAGGGAAGCCATTACCTCCCCCTCACCAAATAATATCCTTTCATTTCAAGATCGGCATGTTTTGAAACCCTGTTTAGCCATCACCTTCGCTCTTTGCTAAGAGAAGTCCAAGCAACGCCAAGGAAGTTAGCTTCGAGAGTCGGCGATGCATAAAATACTCAAGTTGTGAAGGAAGGAAAGATAATCCTCAACTCCTCAAAGAGGCCTTCCAAGTTATCAAAAGAAGGATTCTCTAATCCTCACAATCTCAGATATAATCCTCAACTCCTCAGGAGGCCTTCCAAAAAAAAAAAGAGGGATTTTAAATCCTCTCAATTCAGCAAGAGTCCTCATCTCCTCAAAGAGGCCATCCCAAATCATCAAAAGAAGGATTCTAAATCCTCACAATTCAGCAAAAGTCTGCGACTTCTCAAGAGGCTCTCCAGTGTTCATAAAAGAGCCCAAACCCTCGAAGGTTCATAAAATTTCTCAATAGCTTGGACTTCCTCTCACCGTTACCTTAACCAATCCCAAGCCATCCTCTCGATTTTAGAGGATATTCCCATTACCATTACCCTTGCCTTTGGCCAAAGTCAAAATTTGACCTCTCATTCTTAGAGGCAATTGATTTCCTTACCTTAGAAATCCCAAACACATCCCTAAAAAGCCAACCTCTCGTCATTAGAGGTTCAGTCAGTAAAAGGCCTAGCCGACCTCTCATCTTAAGAGGTCATGACTTTCCAAATCACCC
The DNA here is from genome assembly GCA_022495995.1 of Adenophora triphylla var. japonica. Lineage (NCBI taxonomy): Eukaryota > Viridiplantae > Streptophyta > Magnoliopsida > Asterales > Campanulaceae > Adenophora > Adenophora triphylla. The sequence continues at coordinate 57,444 of JAFEMH010001953.1, read as the reverse complement.
GATGGCCGATCGAAGCCCGAAAACCCAGCTACAGTCTCTACCGGATAGTAATTTCATTCCAATATCTTCGAGAGCTAAATTCAAATTAGTGCTTCATTGCTTGCTTAAATCAGAGCCAAATCCATCTCGGCTCAAAAGATCATCAATCTAAGATTGTGCATATTCAATCCTACCCTTCGACACTTCATGTGAGCATATTTCATTTCTCCTCCGCAAACACTTGCCGTGGATGTCCCACTGGGGCTTCACATCCGTGTCTTTCATCGACACTCCAGGAGGACATGTTTTTCAACTCTCCCATCCTTAAAATCCTCAAAGGTCCTCAGAACCTCGAATTTCAACATTCATTCTCTTTTCAATCGGGACTCTCCCGAACTACAAAGAACCCGAGCTCCTCATCATGGAGGGGAACGTAGGCAACCATAATTGGTCCGGTCGAAATCACAAACAAATCCCGAAAAATCCGGTCTCATCAAAGACCGTTCCTATACACTTCCCATCTTTTCGAGTTTAATTCTCGATATCAGTTGGTTTTCTCCTCGTGATTAATCAAAATATTTGTCCATATCAGGATTAGTGTTTGAATAACCCGAACATCAATAAAGGGTTTTAAGCAGCCTTGTGATCATCACGAATAAGACAAGTTTTCAAGTGTCTCGACAAGTCTTCTCTTTCTACATCATAGGAAAATAGAGCCAAACACTGTTTCAGTCAGCAGGGGCTTCCATACACTTTTTCACACCTTGCAATGTTTATACTCTCTCAAAAGAGTCAAACCCAAAAGCAAGTGTCATACACAGAATCGGGATCCATTCCCACCTTCGAAAAATGTGCTCCTGCACATATACATTTTCGAGTCTTGTCCAGCGACTGATTGACTGCGGTATGAAACGATGAGTCGCCTCTTCGGCCACAAGATAACTCTGTCTGCGATAGGGATACGTTGAATCTCTCCAAGCTGGGGCTTTTGTTAAGCTGCTCCCTCAGGCTCTCTTTACCAGATTCCCTCCCGGTTTGCTTCGCATCATCGGCTGGGGCTTCGCCATGGTCACCTCACCAAGATCTTGGGCTTCGCCTAGTCATCCCTTCGTCAAGCCGGGATCATTCTCTGCACTTTCTCTGTTGCTTGCTGCCTCAGGCGCGCGACATACCTTGTCCTTATCAGCAACAATAAACCTGCTGCCGTCTGCACTCTCAGAGTACACCCGACTTGCCTAGCTGCACCATCCATACACCATCACTAATACATTTCCCCACCTCATGGGAGAGGGTTCAACCCATACATCATCATATACACAGTCATCCCATACACAATTCATCATAGCATAATTGCTCCATACATATCCGCTTGTCAAGCCTTGCAAAAAAAAAAACTCACTTCCCTTCCATCCCCAGCTGAGATGGACTTGTGCAACAAAAAATTAATAATGCATAAGCAAAATTTCAATAATCGAATAAAATGCAAAGTGCCTAGTAGTGTTGTGTTTTCCCTACAGGGTACAATAATCAGGTGATCATAATCTGATCATGGGGATTGCTCCTCAAATCACAATCTGGACAAAGAGTTCAAATCTTGCAGGCACATTCTGCCTTTACCATCTTCATAGGTCTCGTAATCTTCAGACTTATCAGCATCGCTTGAAAAAGCTTCAGCCGCCTCAGTCTCCAGGCAATGCTCGTCGAAAAGAGTTTCAGCTGCTCCAATCTCCAAGCATTAGGGCTCCTCAGCCTCATCTTCAAAAGCCCGTCCTCATGGGCAGCTCATCACCGAAAGCCCATCCTCAAGGGCAATTCATCATCAAAAGCCCGTTCTCATGGGCGAATCGTCAAAGCATGTTCCACACAGCAAACCATCTCCAAAAGCCCATTCTCAAGGGCAAACCATCTCCAAAAGCCCATTCTCAAGGGCAAACCATCTTCAAAAGCCCATTCTCAAGGGCCTTCACAACAAAAAGCCCATTCTTAAGGGCAAACCATCTCCAAGAGCTCATTCTCAAGGGCACTTCGCCATCAAGAGCCCATTCTCAAGGGCGCTTTATCACCAAAAGCCCATCCTCAAGGGCAATTCATCATCAAAAGCCCGTTCTCATGGGCGAATCATCAAAAGCCCATTCTCAAGGGCAAACCATCTCCAAGAGCCCCTTCTCAAGGGCAAACCTTCACAAGAAGCCCATTCTCAAGGGCGCTTCATCATCAAGAGCCCATTCCCGGGCAGATCATTACCAAGAGCCCCTTCTCACGGGCAAACCTTCACAAAAAGCCTATTCTCAAGGGCGCTTCATCACAAAAAGCCCGTTCTCATGGGCATATCATTATCAAGAGCCCGTTCTCATGGGCAGATCCTCATTCAAAATCCATTCTCATAGGCAGACCTTCAAATAGGCAGACCTTCAAAAAGCCCGTTCTCATGGGCGAATCTTCACCAAAAGCCCTTTCTCATGGGCACGTCTTCATCAAAGCCTGCTGCACCGGCACATCTTCATCCGAGTCTTCATGAGTGGACGGAAGATCATCCACAAAAGACTGTCCCTTGCACGGCGAACTATCCCTCAAGACCAAGAATCAGCGGGTCCAACCCCCAAGACAAAAAAATCAGCGGGTCCAACCCCCAAGACGAAAAATCATTGGGTCCACCCCTCTTGTCAAAAAATTCTCGGGTCCGTACCCTCCATAATCATCAGCCGTAGCATCAATCCCTCCGGCAGCTACAGGTAAGCACAACACAGGTATGAAAGCATATTCACCTGCAAATCATCATTACTTTCTCGGTTTGAGGCACCATACGTTCTCACTTCTTTTGGGTGCAAACACCCGTCTCACAGTTTTTCTCAAATCATTATCCGTAGCCCGGAATGGCTATAAACTACCTGGTCCGGAAGACCGTACTGATCTCCCACACAGTCAAGTTCGCGGGTGACTCCCAAAGAAAAAAGTCAAATCATCGGGGTGACTCCCCATCAAAACAGTCAAATTAGCGGGTGACTCCCAAAGAAAAAGTCAAATTCGCGGGTGACTCCCAAAAACAGTCAAATCCGCGGGGTAACTTCCCAAAGAAAAAAGTCAAATCATCGGGGTGACTTCCCATCAAAACAGTCAAATTAGCGGGTGACTCCCAAAGAAAAAAAGTCAAATTCGCGGGTGACTCCAAAAAACAGTCAAATCCGCGGGGTAACTTCCCAAAGAAAAAACACTCAAATTCGTGGGTGACTCCCAAAAACAGTCAAATTCGCGGGGTGACTTCCCAAAGAAAAAACAGTCAAATTCGTGGGTGACTCCCAAAAACAGTCAAAGTCGCGGGGTGACTTCCCAAAGAAAAACAGTCAAATTCGTGGGTGACTCCCAAAAACAGTCAAATCCGCGGGGTGACTTCCCAAAGAAAATAGTCAAATTCGCGGGGTGACTTCCCAAAGGAAAACAGTCAAATCCGCGGGGTGACTTCCCAAAGAAAAACAGTCTAATTCGCGAGGTGACTTCCCAAAGAAAAAACAGTCAAATTCGTGGGTGACTCCCAAAAATAGTCAAATTCGCGGGGTGACTTCCCAAAGAAAAACAGTCAAATTCGCGGGGTGACTTCCCAAAGGAAAACAGTCAAATCCACGGGGTGACTTCCCAAAGAAAAACAGTCTAATTTGCGGGGTGACTTCCCAAAGAAAAAACAGTCAAATTCGTGGGTGACTCCCAAAAACAGTCAAATCCGCGGGGTAACTTCCCAAAGAAAAACAGTCAAATTCGCGGGTGACTTCCCAAAGGAAAAAGTCAAAATTCGGGGGGTGACTCCCCATCGAAACAGTTAAATTCGCGGGGTGACTTCCAAAAAAAAAACAGTCAAATTCGTGGGTGACTCCCAAAAAAAAGTCAAATCCGCGGGGTAACTTCCCAAAAAAAATCAGTCAAATTCGCGGGTGACTTCCCGAAGGAAAAAGTCAAAATTCGCGGGGTGACTCCCCATCGAAACAGTCAAATTCGCGGGCGACTTCCCAAAGGAAAAAGTCAAAATCGCGGGTGACTTCCCAAAGAAAAATAGTCAAATCTTCGGGGTGACTCCCCTTAGAACAGTCAATCTTGGGTACAAACGCCCATTTTCGGGGTGACTCCCCTTGGAACAGTCAATCTCGGGTGCAAACACCCATTTTCGGGGTGACTCCCCATTCAACAGTCAATCTTGGGTACAAACGCCCATTTTCGGGGTGACTCCCCATTCAACAGTCAACCTTGGGTACAAACACCCATCCCCGGGGTGACTCCCCATTCATAAGTCAATCTTGGGTACAAACGCCCATTTTCGGGGTGACTCCCCATTCAACAGTCAACCTTGGGTACAAATGCCCATCTTCGGGGTGACTCCCATTCAACAGATCAACTTGGGTACAACGCTCACCTCGAGGTGACTCCCTCGGAACAAATAGTCAAACCTTGGGTACAAATGCCCATTTTCGGGTGACTCCCCTTGGAGCTTGATCAATCCCGGGTACAAACGCCATCTTCGGGGTGACTCCCCATTCAACAAGCCAATCTTGGGTACAAACGCCCATCTTCGGGTGACACCCCATTCAACAGCCAATCTTGGGTACAACGCCCATTTTCGGGTGACTCCCATTCAACAAGCCAACCTTGGGTACAAACGCCCATTTTCAGGGTGACTCCCCATTCAACAAATAACCTTGGGTACAAACGCCCATTTTCGTGGTGACTCCCCATTCAACAAATAATCTTGGGTACAAACGCCCATTTTTGGGGTGACTCCCCTTGGAACGAGCTAATCCCGGTACAACGCCCATCTTCGGGGTGACTCCCCATTCAACAGTCAATCTTGGGTACAACGCCCATCTTCGGGCGACTCCCATTCAATCCAATCTTGGGTACAAACGCCCATTTTCGGGTGACTCCCCATTCAACAAGCCAACCTTGGGTACAAATGCCCATTTTTTGGGGTGACTCCCCATTCAACAGTCAATCTTGGGTACAAACGCCCATTTTCGGGGTGACTCCCTCGAACAACCAATCTCGGGTGCAAACACCCATCTTCGGGTGACTCCCTCATACACAAATAATCTCTGGGTGCAAACACCCATCTTCTGGTGACTCCCCTCGCACACATCAATCCCGGGTGCAAACACCCATCTTAAGGGTGACTCCCTCGACACAATCAATCTCGGGTGCAAACACCCATCTTTGGGGTGACTCCTCGAATGGGGCCAATCTCGGGTGCAAATACCCATCTTCGGGTGACTCCATTCGACACGGTCAATCTCGGTGCAAACACCCATCTTCGTGACTCCTCATACACAGCCAATCTCGGGTGCAAACACCCATCTTCGTGGTGACTCCTCGCATTACGCTGTAAGTACCCCAACTGATCACCCCCTTTCAAACACACGGAAGCACCGCACTCATCAACTCCGCCTCCGACGATCCTCTCTCTCAAACCCTCTCTAAACCCCTCAACCAAACCAAGGGAGGAGCCTTTCGGGATAAAAAGGGACAAAAGGACCTTTCGGGAATTTTCAGAAATTGGGAAAGTAATATTGGTCCGTACGGACCTCTTTGTTGTCATAATTACCGAATCTCCTTAAAGTCCACAATATTCCCTCAAATCCTGGGAAAATGATTACTCCTCGCAGAGTTGGTCCGTACGGACCTCTTTGCATGCAAGATGGTCCGTACGGACCTTATTGCTCAGGGACACCATAATTGCAAATATTCCTCCATCATCACTGCATTCCCTCAAATCGAGGAAAACCAAAATACCGGATTACTGTGAGGTCCGTACGACCTCTTTGCACCTAATCCGGCACTATAAATAGAGGGCTCCTCCTCCTCATTTTCACACACCTCCCACTTCTCTCTTCCTCCCTAGGCCTTCGGCTTCCCCTCTAAGTCCTTTCGAGGCATTCCCGCCCTTTCGATCCTTCCGAGGCCTTTCGAGCCCCCTCGTGGTGCTCCGAAGCCTCCCCGAGCGCTCCCGAGACGCTCCCGCCGCCCGAGGCACTCTCGAGGTACTCCGAGGCCCCTCGTGGTACTCCGAGGCCTTGCCTCGGTCTTTCCACCTGTCCCGCTCTTTCCGAGTCAAACCGACGATCCCAAACCACGCCGAAACTCGCCGCCCGAGTGACTCCCGCCACCACAACGCACGCCGAACCTCTCGCCCGAGTGATCCCGACGATCCCCACGCACGCCGAACCTCCGCCCGAACGCAGCCTACAACCTCAACTCACGCCGAAACTCGTCCGCGTACAACCGCATCTCCCGAAGCAATCCCGATCCGTACCGAACGCTACTCCGACCTCAAACACTATTCCTCGCCGGAAGACATACACGAACCAACATTGGTAAGGCTTCCTTCCTATACTATTTCAATACATTTCCATACATAGCATACAATGTAGACATCCGATACAAAGATGCATTTTTAAAAGCACACACACACACACACAACATTTAAAGGATATTAGGGTATCCGAAAGACTCGTTTTACGAGGCTACTCGGGTGAGCTCTAATATTCTAATATTCTCTTCCCGGGAGTCATCTCGACTCTCCGAACTCAAAATCTCATCACACAAAAACAGCTTTAAAATTATCTTTAAACCGATGCCCTTTTTCAATGTTTTGGGCTTAATAAAAACGGCGTGGCGACTCTACAAAACAACAAAACGGCGAGACACCGCCGCTCAACGCGAAAGATGCCAGATGCCGGGCGCGATTGCGCCGCCTCTGGATCCTGTGTAATTTCTGGCGACTCTTGACATTTTGTTTTAAAAACTTTTAAACAAAACAAAAGATTTTTAAAACGATGATGAGGGTCAAACTTTCATTCTACCCCTTCCTTTAATCTATGTGTGTGTGCACGTGCTTCGTTTTTATTTTACAAAAAAAAATAAAAAAAAAAAAAAAAAATGCATCAATATACATCTCGCGCATACATTTAAAATTCTTCAAAAACTTCGTTTTACTCGTAAAAGAATTTTAGAGACCGCACACTACGCGCACCGCCGCTCGGTTACAATCAGCATGCTACGCGCACCGCCGCTCGGATACACCGCACACTACAACCCTCAACCCGGAGTGGTCTCTGGCTTGCAGCCCGTTAGGTCTTCCTAGGCCTCTGGACGCGCACGGGATCATTCCAAACATCCCATCCTAGCCAAGCGTCAACCCCGCACGTTGAAGTCTTGAGTCACACTCGTCCCGCATTCTGCTGGTTTTTACTCACCCGTGTCATACACTCGATACATATACCATGCCGGCCATTTTTACGAGTCAAGGTTCGAACTCAAGATCCTCGCAAGCAAAGCGATGAAAGGTCATGCTAAAATCTTGACCCGATCTTGATTTCCGGCTACACCTGCACGATGTTCCGTCCCTGATATACATCCATGCCGCATGACACCATGTCATCACGCCTTGATACGTCGCCCATGACGATATGACCTACCTAACGCCTAACGTCACGCATCCCTTGCGCAAGCAAGGTAAAGAGAGGTCATGCCGAACTCTTGACTCCGATCTTGACTCGAGGGTCCGGCTCGGGTTCACTATTCACATGGCTAACGCGTCAAAACGAACATGACAAAGCCTCGGTCCTTAGGTTCGATTTTTCTTTTAGGCCGGTGGAAACCGCTTGCACTATAGGACCCTCGCCCGGGGCCGTCCACCCCGGGATGTCGAAATACTGTGTGCAAAACGAGGGGCTTATAGCCGCACGTATGGTCTCCACCGACCCAGATCTAGCATAGTTGCGAAAAGAAGAGCAATCTTTTCCAACCTACCTATGATTCTCGAGAAAACATGTTTTAAGTAAATTAAAACAACAAAAAAATCAAAAATAAAAGAAACGGAAACCGCATGCCACGTGAGCTTTCCCCTTTTATCCCGTTAGGCCACTCCCGTGTCTAAATCCTTGCCCATCACCCTCCAAATAACCGAGAGTGAGTGGTTCGAGAATACTGGGAAGCCGCCTTTTCAAGATCGAGGTCACAAGGTCCGATAGCCCTTCCAAGCTTCAACGGTCCGCACCGTCCGCTACTTCCCCATGACGGGATCAACAGATAACAAAGCTGAGGGAAACGGAACCCCGCCACTAAGGAATCTCCAGACAATGGAGGAGGTGCTGCGAGCCTTCGAAACCATCAAGAAGCGCCAAGAGGAACAAAGCAAGCTCGGATCGTCGACACCTTGCGTCTTCGAGGAACCGCTGCAGCTTCCCAACCCGATGGAACCTTTGTTCTCATAGAGGACGAAGATATACCGGCTCCCGGTTTCTCAAAGCTATCAAGCAGTCCCGCTCCGCCAAGCTACGAGATCCCAAAGAACGCAAAGCAGCCCCGCTCAAAGCTCCCCTCCCGGCATCGGGCCAAGCCCGACATGCCCGCCAGATCGCCAAGCTTCCCGGCCGCACATCAAGCTCAAGCACTCAACAAAGACACATACGTGCTCGCTCCGCCGTATCCCAATGCATCTCTAGATCCCCAGATTCAATCCTTTCGCCTCTATACGAGCCTCGCAACCACAATCAAAAGTCCCCATTCTTACTGTGTGGACAGTATCCCGAGCGGATATCCCGACATCTCAAGTTTGCCACTCGCTAGTCCGCCAATTGGGGCTAACGAATCGTTTCCCCAGCTTCCCAAACACAACCCTACGGGACCTCGGCAATCACGCCTCAACTTCAACACCCTGTGGTATGGGTTGGTATACACTCAACTACCTCCCCAAGACTCCCGAATGGCGATCCCATCGCCCAATCCACCTCCATCTTCTAGCTTTCCGTCCCCGAAATGGAAACCCACCTCAACCTACCGATCCTCACATGGCTTGGTTGATCGAACAGATTTAAAGACATGCAAGGCAAGCTAGCTAGTTCTCAAGGACTCCTCCCGCCACCGATCCGAACAAAGTGGTCCCTCTCCTCCAAAGTTCAGATGCCGAAATGGAAAAGTTTGACGGAACAGTAATGCCCAAAACCCACATCGACACCTACGTCCCGGGTAATGAGCCAAAGGGGCAACCCTCAACAGATGGCGTATCATTTTCAGCATTCCCTCAAATCCACAAAGCACTAAGGTGGTTCCTCAATGTGAAGGCGTAAAACCGCTCCACGTGGGATCAGATCGTTGAAATCTTCCCGGAGAAGTACCGCGCCAATCTTGAATGGGAAACAAACCGCCATGATCTCGCAAGCCACCGAACAAAAGGATGACGAACCAGCCGGGCGAGTTCTACAAAAGATGGAACCGGAAGCTAAGCGAGATAATGGATCCACTTTCCAAAGAAGAGCAGATGGACATCTTCCATTCCCGCCTCAAACCATCTTTGAGGACCTTGACGCCCACCATTTCTATCCGGATCTCCGTGCTACGGTCAACGCCGGACAAAATTTGAAAAGACCCCGAGTCTTCAAAAGGCAACAAAGAACCCCCGCCTCATCTTACCGCTATCGAACAAACTCCGGCAACTTCAACTCCCGCTCCGACCAAAGGAAAGGAAGCAAATGAACAAGGCACTACATTCGTAATCTGAGCTCAAGTAAAACCGCGATCAAGCAGCCCCAAAGAATAACAACCCCTCGCTTCCCACAGCCCAAAGATTTAGATAACCCGGAAATGCCCGTCAAGTATTTGAGGCTTCGTGAAGCGAAATCTTCAAACCACTCGAGAATTTCCAACCGAAGACTCTCAAGCCCAACATGGATATGAGCAAACACGCGCCTTCCACAACTACCCCGGCCACACCACCGACAATTGCTTCGTGCTCAAGCAGTGGTCCAGGCTCATTGAGGAGGGAAAATTGGAACGCCCTCGTGGTCCCAATACCATCGGAAATCCATTCCCCCGAATGACAGTGGTAAACTCAATAGCCTTCGACGAAACTCCAAGCGAGAGTGCACTTCGCACTTTCCGAGACCGTCGCATGTTGTCCCGCTACGACCGGGAGCGTGAAACCGTAGTCAAGAGATCTCGTGACCGGGAATTCCGACAAGAACGCCCAAGGGCAACCGTCTCCCTACGATCTTTGCCCCAGCCAAGGCATACAAATGGATGGATCGAACGTTCTCCGTAAGAGACCGAGTCCAACGGTAGCACGGAAGCGGCTTAGCCTTCACCGACGATGACTTGCCAATATGTGAGAATCGGCATAACGAAGCCCTCCTCATCCTCATAAAAATAGAGATGTTCTTCCTCCCGAACGTCTTGATTGATAACGGCTCCGCAGCCAACATCATCACTTTAAGCACACCGAAACGACTCCACATCGACCGTTCTATGATAAGGCCTTCACCTCGGTAATCCGAGCCTACGATTCCACCGCACGACCAATCGTAGGAGTCATCAATTTGAGGATCCACTCGACGATACAACTAGAGTCGGTAGAGTTCCAAGTCGTGGAAATCAAACCCAACCTTCTCCGCTTTGTTGGGACGACCTCGATACATCGATGAAAGCAAAGATCATCTACTCTTCACCAATGCGTGAAATTCATCAATGCCAACGGAGCGATCGAAGTGATCCGCGGAAGCAGCAGTAATGGCAAGTGCTTGGCCGCAAGCTACGACCCAAGAAGGTCCCGACATGACCGAATACTCTTCTCCATATGATTCTCCTACCCCGTCCCGCTACGAAGTGGATCTTACATCCACGCTCTAAGCCGCGACGAGCCGGAAATTGAAGAACTCACGGGTCGATGACAACTCGATATATGCGACCGTGAAGAATGCTTGAGAGAGGATCAAGAGACGGGTGCCCTAATGGAGATTGATCGAGGAGTAGACCCTTACTTCGCCGAAAACCCTCTTGCAACCGGCTCATCACCGATCCTCTGCACAAGACAACCCTCTAGCCGACACTCTCGGATCTTATGGGGACAAACCATCACAGCCTAGTTCAATTCAACATTCCTGTCCGACCCGGATGAACAGTGGCGCAACCTCCTCCAAGGCTTAATCGTGGAAGGAGATATATCATGCCCGCTCGAATCGTACATTGTAGAACGTCGCCCAAGCAAAGATCCTGCATAAAGAGGCGCATTCTATGAAAGTGATCAACACGCAAGAATCAACTCCGACCGCCGAATGCTTCGCCTCCTAGAAGTAGCCCTCGCCGACTTCTATCATCAAAAACCCCAAGGACTCGGTGCGGCAACACTAATGGAGGGACATCATCGTGGAGCAGCCAAAAACCTCCGCGATCCGGTTTGAAATCGAACCGCATGCAAGCTACTTTCCGGACTCATGCCAAGGGAAGATGGGCCACTCCGAACCAAAGACCACTCCTCTAGAGCTACAGCCCATCCGAGAGTAATGAAGCTCGGTCCAATCCCTCGTCGCCTATAGTCTAGCTTCGAGTCTTGTTGTCTCGTCTATTCACATCTTTGAGTCTTTTGACGGCTTTACGCCCGACGGTTGTGAATCTTTGATCAACAATGTACGCCTTCACGCTTTCAATAAAAGGTCCGACCTTCCTAAAAACCATTTCATCGCATCTTTAACAAATGATGATATTAACTAATCAAAACAAGTTAATAACAATTGCATCTATACAAGAGGCAAACACATTAATTAAATAAATGCATCAAGCAAACATTTAAGCATGTTGTCAAACGAGAGAAAACCGGGCCCAAGCCGCCGAGAAGGTTTTAATCACAACGATTTGCAAGATTGCCAAGAGCCAAAGAGACGCAAGTCCAACGCCATTTCCAAAGACAAACCAGATCTTCCAATACCTCAAGAACGGGAAACCACCTTCATGAACAAGGAAGACCCACACACGTGAGGGGTCAAAACCAAGAGCATCATGGCCCTAAACGCCTAGCCTCTCACTTCGTCATCCTCTGGGACATGTTATACAAGAAACGCTACCACGGGCCACTCCTACGCCGCATCGCCCAAGAAGAAGTGCAGCAAGTTCATGAACGAAGTCCACAATGGGGCTTGCGGTCCCCACACGAACGCCGCAGCCCCGATGCAAATCATTCTCGTGATGGGCTACTACTGGATCTCCATGGAGGCAGATTGCATCCACTTTGTCCGAAGCCGCGACAAGTGCCACCCGGTTCTCCAACCTCAATCATCCGCCGCCCCACGATCTCTACCGCATGACTACACCTCGCCCTTTCGCCACTGGGGAATTGACGTCATCGGGAAAATCGCTCCGCCAGCAAAGAATCTGGCCACGAAGTTCATCTTAGTAGCCATCGACTACTTCACCAAACGGGTCAAGCCAAGTCCTACAAAGTACTCACCTCCAAGAAGGTCGCTCATTTCCTCAAGGAAAACATCATCTCGCCGATACGGCATCCCAAATGAGGTCATATCGTACAACGGCTCACACTTCGAAGGGGAATTCGATGCATCGTCGGGCCGAATTCAAGATCACACGCCACAAATCTTCTCCCTACCGGCCACAAACAAACGGCGCCGTGGAAGCAAAGAAACAAAACCCTCGAACGGATCATCCGAAAATGACCACCCGAGGACGAGATTGGCCCGAGAAACCGCACCTTGCACTTTGGGGCTACCGCACATCGGGCCGAATGTGCCACGGGAGAAACCCCATTTGCCCCGACATACGGATGGAAGCAATCCTTCCCATCGAGCTAGAAATTCCCTCTACTCCGAGTGCCGCTGAAAATGACATCAACGAAGTCGAATGGCTCAAGCCGACACGACGAATTGGCTCTGCTAGACGAGCGACGACTAAAGGCCATGGAACACGCCCGAGCCTATCAAAGCAGTGATGGCTAGAGCTTTCGACAAGAAAGTCAAATCCCGAGACATCGTGGAAGGTGACCTCGTACTCAAAGAAAGCCTCCCACTCGAACCAACCCACCGGGAAAATGGGAACCCACATGGATCGGCCCTTTCGTGGTTCAAAAGATCTTCTCCGAGGCGCCATGAAGCCGATGCACCTAGACGGTAATCCCTTCATGAATCCAATAACGGAAGCAAACTTCGCAGATACTTCGCCTAAAGAAGAACAAATGTGCATCTCTTGGCACTCCATGTAGTGTCGAACTACACACTCCGAGCCCTCTAGTCCGGGGAACGTAGGCAACCTTAATTGGTCCGGTCTAAAAATACACAAAAAGTCAAAAGTTTGAATGTCAATCAAGACCTCCATCAAGCTCCGCACTTTTCAAGAACACGCCCCAACAGCCACCTTGACTCAAGTCAAACGACGGCGGCAACATCAAAGGACATCCGAGGGTCACTCAAAGATCAAACGACCGACTCATGTTTGCTTCCAAGCCAGGGGCTTGCTCTTCGCCTCACGCGCTTCAAAAAAAAAAAAAAAGAGCTCGAGCAAGGGCCCACAAAAAAAAAACAAAACACAAAAAAAGAGCTCGAGCAAGGGCTCACAAAAAAAAAAAAAAGAGAGCTCGAGCAAGGGCTCACAAAACAAAAAACAATAAATAAAAGAAGCTCAAGCGTAAGCCGCAAAAAGAGGTCAAGAGCCCGACGCCAACAAGCGGCAAGGAAGCTACGAAAAGACCGTCGAAACGACTTGTTAAGGGAGCATTCAACCTCTCGCCCAAGCACAAAGCCTCAAAGAAAGGAGATTGCCGTCATGGCCTGCATCGCTTCACCCGCAAATGCAACAAAAGTTCAAGGACGGGCGCCGACAAAGTGCACAACGTAAGCAAGGGCGAACAAGAGATCTTGCGTCTCGACAAAGCTTTAAAAGTAAATCACAAATCACTAACGGCTACAACATTTCTTGATGAGTTCAAGCACGGTCTACTCTCAAGCTCACAACATGCTAAAAGACAGCTTAATACATTTAACAAATAATGTGTTTACAAATGCAATGAATGGATACTCTAGGAGGTCATTCCGCGCCATCTCGCGCTTGTCCCTCGCCATTCTTTCCTTTCTTCCCTCGTCCCCGGCGAGTCTTCTTTCGCTCCACGTGAACCAACTCGCGTCTCTCGCCCGAGATCCGGGGTCCTCCCCTCAGAGTCAAACAATCCAAGAGCTCTCGTGGCTTCACTCGCCCGTGCTTGAGCTCGGATCTCCTCCCCGCGAGTCCCGCAAAAAGAGGACCTCTCCCCGTCGCCGGCCAACTCTAGTCTCGTAGTCAAACAAAGTGTCTCCCGTCACATCCAAAGTGGTCGACCAAGCTTCGGCACTCCTAAGGCAATAGCTACTAGTGGCAACCGGTCCTGCAATCGCTACACGCCTCGCTTTCTCTCCAAAACCACTGGGATCGCCTAACACGCCGCTCATACCAAAGCCAGTACCGAGTCGTCAATACAACGCTCCCGACGTCTAAGGAGTACCACAGAGGGAAAGCGGAATACTTCCATACCCTCGTAAAATACAAGAAGGCACTTGAAGCCGCCATACAAAGAGGAACTACCTCCGCAAAGCAGCAAGGTCATCCTGCACCAACAAAGGCTCCCGCTTCATCCCAAACCGCCGGGAAACAAGCGACGGAATATAGAAGGAGGACCAAGACAAACCTGGAACTCGACAACGTAGGACCCTTCCCGCAAGATCCTCCCCGGGTCTCAATCCTCCAAAGGCAAGGAACCCACCACCGGATCCGATGCGCACTAAGCCGTGCCATCCATCTCTCCCAGCGGATCGATCCATATCCAACACAAGAGGTCACGAGCAAATGACCACGGCTAAACGACGCCTGAGCCTCGGCATGGCTCCGAAGTCTCTCTCGCAGCCCACAAGGTGAGCAAAGCGGCTTCCCCTCTCATAAAACGATCCCCGCCGCGACGATCGATACCACGAAGCAGTCTCCCCAAAGACTAACGGGACAATATCCTCTCCACTTCCGCAAAGGCCCTACCACATCTAGCAAAGCGCCATTACAAATGCCAAGGGAGCCGACCGAAAAGCTGCCGCCATCACGCACAAGGCAAATGCGTCCCAAGAGACATCACTCTCATTATCGCCCACGAACCACTCCTACAGCCTCGTAAATGTCGATATGACCCGAATCAAGGATCATGCCCGCACTTCTTCCAACGAAGTACGAAGAAAGTCCGCAAGCTTCACGCTCACAAGCAAGCACCACTAATCAAAGGAAGCGAGATGGCCTCCACCTCCGCCCTCCAATCAAAGCCCGAAAATCCTCAAAAGTGGGCACCATTTCCTCAAGAAACAAGCATAACAACCACTGTCCTCACAGTAACCTTGCTCCAAATCGCCCAAACATCAAGCCAAAGCCATTCCCGCAAACAAACACTACCCACAAACACACTCTCACTTTCAAGTGGCATGCACAAAATAAAAAATAATAATAGCAACCATTTCTAGGACAAATCCCGGAATCACAAAAATGACATTACATCTTAAAATAAAATGCCGTTTGCCATGCAAATACATGTGTTTTATTACAGTACCCATAAATGTCTCTGTTGCTAAAAAAAAAAAAAAAAAGAGGGATATGAAAAGAGGGAAAGCAAATGAATACTAATCGTACTCCTCAAAGATCATCATCCTCGCCGAGGTCCTCCAAAGAAAAGTCGGGCATCCCAAATAACTCGCCCGTCACATCCTCGTCGCCGAATACCGAGCACCCACGGAGGCTCCCACGAAAAGTACTCGAAGGATCAAATCCGGCGAAAGGATCAAAGAAAGATGGCTCGAGGAACCCTCACCCCGTGCGCCATGCGGAGGCATGAACCGATAAAAGGGCTGCTCCTCGAAGGCCCCCCAGCCTCCCGAAGACGCCCCGCATCCATGCTATGCGCGCCTCAAAGGTCCCTCCCGCTGCGGCTCCGCCGCCTAGGCGGAGGAACGTCTACAGAGTGCCTCGAAGGCATAGGCGCTCGTGACGCCGGCACGCGTCGCGAAGACCGGCAAGATATCTTCGAAGCCATCTTCTTTGCAAACGACCTCATCGCCACGTAATCCGGCGAGTCAACATATCATAAGCTCTCCCCGGACTCCGCACCAACAAGCCAGCCCAAGGAAACGCTCAAGAATACAATTATACTCAACAACAAAAAGAGACAAATACGTAAAAGATGCCAAGATGGAAAAGAGTCAAGCACACTCACCGATCTATCGGGTCCACTCGTATGCAAAGCAGAGCTCGCTCCGAACGGCATGTACACCCTCCTCTCGATCCGTCCCCGGACATACGTGAAATCCGGTCCCCGATCGGAACCTCTGGGGGAGCTGCGCGGCGGCCCTCTCTCTCCCGCGCCGCACTGCGGCGTCCTCGCCTTCCTCCTCACGAAGGCCCCGTACTCCTCTCCATACAAGATGAACTCCTGCGCCGACACCGCCAAGGTACCTCTCGAAATCGAGCACGTCCATGTCCCGGAATCAAGCATCCCAAAGTGGAGGGTCCCTCTGAGCCACGGGAAGCACACCGGGCCACGCCGCGTAAGACCCGCTCTCCTGCATACATGACATCACAAGTCAAGCCCCGCAAAGATCTTCCGCCACATTGCCACCTCCTGAGCCCCTCAAACTCATCCCCTCATACCGAGCCCACGGGAACAAGACGAACCCCTCCGGCTACCCCGCTCCTGTACGCTCCCCGCACATCCCCGTAGGCGATGGTGAGCTTCCCCGCCGGTCCTCCTTCCTCGCCGTACGAGCCCAAATTTCAAAGATAGCAGTGGTACGCAAAGAATGCCCTGGATCTCTATCCCACGGGAAACACCGGAAAACCTCATAAAACCACACCCGTGACAAAAACAGAGAAGGATCAAGCAAAAGAAAATGGAGAAAAGACAAGTTGCTAAATCAAAAACAAAGCAATGAACTCATACCTCCAAAGCAAAGTCAAAACAAAGCCAACGAATCGGCCACACCCCGCTAAACCGGTCCAAGGAAAAGTAGAGCTCGCCAAGCCTCGCCTCGCCCCAAGCGATGTCACAAACTCTATCCAGATCAATCAAGCTCTCCAACAGAGCAAAGGGAGCCGCGGTCGCGTGGTTCGAGAACAAAGTCTCTGACAGCGCATACCACAAAAAGGAGCGCGCCACTCGCTCCGCCGTCACCCGGCTTCTGCACCCGGATGTAGGCCCCACATCGGCCGTAATCTTCGCCTCCACGTCACTATACAACATGCCTGTGCCCTCGCGAGGACGAGGCTCAAAGCCCAACAGCTCGGCCAACACCACATCGGAGATCATATCCTCCACCGCA
Source organism: Adenophora triphylla var. japonica (assembly GCA_022495995.1). Lineage (NCBI taxonomy): Eukaryota > Viridiplantae > Streptophyta > Magnoliopsida > Asterales > Campanulaceae > Adenophora > Adenophora triphylla. The sequence goes on along the minus strand of JAFEMH010001953.1, from coordinate 40,330 downwards.
CGGCCCTCCTTTTCAAGGAAAGCCCTTGATCGCAAAGAAAGCCTGGCTCGGCCACCGTCACCTCTCCCCACTCGTATGAAAGGTGTGAGTGGTATCCCACCGCACTCGAAAGGCCAAGGAAGACGCTCTTGTTCTTCCTCGTGTCGAAACCCCGCCTGTGTTCTCAACGAACACACCTGTGCCGAAGCGTAGACCAGCCCTCCGGGACTCGGCCTACCGTCCACGTAAATATCGTGCATCCGCCGCCATAGCCAACAAATGCCTCGAGCGATCCCCGAGTCTTCATCCTCTTGGCCTTCCCGCCATAAGCCCCGCATCCCGCAGTAAACACAAAGAAAGGTACGTCAATCACAAGCACTTAATATAAAACAAAAGGCACAAAAGTCCGTCCCAAATAACCCGTCACAAAACACGGCACACATTGCACATATTTTTCACATATATCCCGTCACAAAACACGGCACATGTCGCACATAATTTTCACATATATCATACGTATAATTTTTCCCATGCAAATCCGTCACAAAAACACTAAGACACACCGTACACATTTTTCTCAAAAGAAAAAAAGGGGGGGGATTAAACCCTACACGACACATTTTCAAAAAAGTCCGTCCCAATACGGCAAAGGCACATATAACCCGTCACAAAAACACGGCACATATTGCACATATTTTCCCCACAAAGTCCGTCACCCAAAAACATGGCACACACGGCACGACACATATGCATAACACGTTTTTCAAAAAAAAAAAAAAATCCGTCCCTACACGGCACACACTTTCAGACAAAATCCGTCACAAAACACGGCACATGTCACATTTTTCCACAAAAAATTATCACTACACGATAATTTTTCTCATAATGTACATACATAAACAGCATACGGTACAAAACACCAAAGCATGCATTTCATTAGAGAAGCACTTTATTTTCACAAATAAAAGCTAATCTACACATTTCTGCACAAAATACACATACCCACAATTTTTACATGTCCATTTTCAACAATTCATCAAGAGTTTCGCAAAAGGCATAAAAAAAAAAAAAAAATAACAAAAATTCAAAAATGCGAAAAACTAAAACCTAGTTCTAGCATTCAAAAATTCGAGCAGGGAATCAAAACGGAACAGATTTCTTACCTCCCCGACGTTCATAGAGCGACGATTGTGCACCTCCGGATTCGGATACAAGACATCCGGGTTCTTCGAAGATGGAACGAACGAAATCCAATTTCTTTGAAGCTCCATCCGTTGCTCGACCACTTCTTGGCTGCGTTGACGACGACTCCTTCGAGATCCTTCAGCCATGGCAAGCAATTCAAGCAAAAAAATTTTGATTTTGGTTAACAATGGAGGATTTTTTCTCTCTCTCTCTCGCCTGGTTCACGAACTGGAAATGAGGAAGAAGAAGTGGGGGAGCCTCGGCATTTAAGCCTGGTCAAAAACCTGGGAACTGTAAAAAACAAAGTGCAGAATGGTCCCTGCCCTTATAATCTTTGCCCCTGGCTGTCCTAAGGCCTTTTCCAGCAAATCCAAAGTGCAGAATGGTCCCTAACCCTTCAATTCAACCACCGGCCGTCAGCGTAAGACCGGTCCTCGCCCACTCCAACGGCAATTCAACCACTGGCCCTCAAAAGAGGTCCGAAGTCATCTTCCCAACAGAAAAGGGCCCCTACAAGGTCACACATCCCCAACAATTCAAGCACCGGCCGTCAGATGTAAGCCCGAACTTCGCCCACTTCAACGGCAACGCAAGCACCGGCCATCAAAGTAAGCCCGAGCTCCTCCCCAACAAGCCGAAAGGGAAGTCGTACAAGACTGCATATCCTCAAGACCGCCATCATCCTTGCCCACTCAACGGCAAAACAAGCACAAGAAGGAGCCAACACCTCCGAGTACAAGTCCCAAGGCACGAAGCGCCTCCAAAATGCCCAATGGTGAAGCAATCACCGGCCGTCATCCTTGCCCACTTCAACGGCAACGCAAGCACCGGCAGTCATCGTAAGTCCAACCTTCTACTCAACATGCAAAAACACAAAGGCATCTACGCCTCTCGAAGCACAAGGCAGCCACGCCTCCACAAATGCGGCTAGAAGACGATTCAAAGTCCTCGCGCATTACATCAACCGCCGCCAGAAGACGATTCAAAGTCCTCGTGCATTACATCAACTGCGGCTAGAAGACGATTCAAAGTCTCGCGCATTACATCAATCGCGGCTAGAAGACGATTCAAAGTCCTCGCGCATTACATCAACCGCCGCGTAAGACGATTCAAAGTCCTCCGGCGTGGCACCAACCGCCGCCGTAAGACGATTCAAAGTCCTCCCGTGGCACCAACCGCCGCCGTAAGACGATTCAAAGTCCTCCGTGGCACCAACCGCACCGAAGACGATTCAAGTCCTCACAGCTATCTCCTACCGGAAGGCCTTAAACCACCCGATTAGGAAAATCGTAAAATTTCCATCCCAGACACCACCACGTCCTCACAATTGACCTTGGCGGTCATCACATCTTAGACACCACCCCGTCCTTATCACCGACCTCGGGGTCACACGACACTTCGTGGCACCACCACGCCCGCACTCACAAATTCACGACCTCCGAACTACGACTGTGCTTGATTCCCGCCAGTGGATACGTAGGAATCCTATCACAGGGTCCACCATCGACCTATGCGGTCACCCAGACACCACCACGTCCCCACCACACCACCGACCTCGGCGGTCACACGACACTTCGTGGCACCACCACGCCCGCATTCACAAAACACTCACCCCACACCCGAACTACGACTGTGCTTGATTCTCGCCAGGGATACGTAGGAATCCTATCACAGGTCCACTTATCGACCTAAACGGTCACACAAAAGGACACCACCACGTCCTCACATCGACCCTCACTGGCCACTTCCTCTCCCAAAGACGCGATCCATATTAGGACCCTTATCTTATCGGCGACCCCACTTCTTTCATAAGTGACGTCGCCGAGGGGCTTCGTAAGTACCCCAACTGGATCACCCCCTTTCAAACACACGGAAGCACCGCAGACTCATCAACGCAGCCTCGACGACCCCTCTCTCTCAAAACCCTCTCTAAACCCTCAACCAAACCAAGGGAGGAGCCTTTCTCGGGATAAAAAGGGACAAAAGGACCTTTCGGGAATTTTCAGAAATTGGGAAAGCAATATTGGTCCGTACGGACCTCTTTGTTGTCATAATTACCGAATCTCCTTAAAGTCCACAATATTCCCTCAAATCCCGGGAAAATGATTACTCCCCTGCAGAGTTGGTCCGTACGGACCTCTTTGCATGCAAGATGGTCCGTACGGACCTTATTGCTGGGGACACCATAATTGCAAATATTCCTCCATCATCACGCATTCCCTCAAATCGAGGAAAACCAAAATACCGGATTACTGGGAGGTCCGTACGGACCTCTTTGCACCTAATCCGGCACTATAAATAGAGGGCTCCTCCTCCTCATTTTCACACACCTCCCACTTCTCTCTTCCTCCCTAGGCCTTGCGGCTTCCCCTCTAAGTCCTTTCGAGGCATTCCCGCCCCTTTCGGATCCTTCCGAGGCCTTCCGAGCCCCCTCGTGGTGCTCCGAAGCCTCCCCGAGCGCTCCCGAGACGCTCCCGCGCCGCCTCGAGGCACTCTCGAGGTACTCGAGGCCCCTCGTGGTACTCCGAGGCCTTGCCTCGGTCTTTCCACGGTGTCCCGCTCTTTCCGAGTCAAACCGATGATCCCAAACCACGCCGAAACTGCCCGAGTGACTCGCCACCACAACGCACGCCGAACCTCCGCCCGAGTGACTCGCCACCACAACGCACGCCGAACCTCTCGCCCGAGTGATCCCGACGATCCCCACGCACGCCGAACCTCTCGCCCGAACGCAGCCTTACAACCTCAACTCACGCCGAAACTCGTCCGCGTTGCACAACCGGCATCTCCCGGCAATCCCGATCCGTACCGAACGCTACTCCGACCTCAAACACTATTCCTCGGCGGAAGATGGACACGAACCAACATTGGTAAGGCTTCCTTCCTATACTATTTCAATACATTTCCATACATAGCATACAATGTAGACATCCGATACAAAGCATGCATTTTTAAAAGCACACACACACACACAACATTTAAAGGATATTAGGGGTATCCGAAAGACTCGTTTTACGAGGCTACTCGGGTGAGCTCTAATATTCTAATATTCTCTTCCCGAGGAGTCATCTGACCTCCGAACTCAAAATCTCACAAAAAAAAAAAAACAGTTTAAAATTATCTTTAAACTGATGCCCTTTTTCAATGTTTTGGGCTTAATAAAAACGGCGTGGCGACTCTACAAAACAAAAACGGCGAGACACCGCCGCCAACGCGAAAGATGCCAGATGCCGGGGCGCGATTGCGCTGCCTCTCGGATCCGGGTAATTTCAACAGTCAATCCCGGGTGCAAACACCCATCTTAGGGGTGACTCCCCTCGACACAGTCAATCTCGGGTGCAAACACCCATCTTCGGGGTGACTCCCCTTGGAACAGTCAATCTCGGGTGCAAACACCCATCTTCGGGGTGGCTCCCTTCAGACACAGTCAATCTCGGGTGCAAATACCCATCTTCGGGGTGACTTCCCTCAGACACAGTCAATCTCAGGTGCAAACACCCATCTTCGGGGTGACTCCCCTCAGACACAGTCAATCTCGGGTGCAAACACCCATCTTCGGGGTGACTCCCCTCAGACACAGTCAATCTAGGGTGCAAACACCCTTTGCACCCATCTTCGGGGTGACTCCCCTGCATACGATCAATCTCGAGTGCAAACTCCCATCTTCGGGGTGACTCCTCGAGCCAAATCCTCGGGTGACTCCCCATCGAAACAGCCAAACCTTGGAGTACAAAGCCCGTGGCCTTTCATTAGCGCCACCTCTTTGACGAACTACGATTCGGCTTGATTCCCCCACGGGATACGTAGGAATCCTTTCCGCAAAAGGTCCAGCCACTTGACCATCTTGGTCATCTCTTTCCCCGCCGTTCGTGTCCGGCTCGGGATTCTCATTTTTATCGACGACCCCACTTCCCGTGGAAGTGACGTCGCCGAGGGGCTTTGTGAGTACCCCGACCCGAACTCGTGTTTTTGGGTATGATTTCATTTTTTGGGCTCATTTAATTTTGGGCTCATTATTTTTATTCATTAGTTTTGGGCCTTATTCACTTCTCGGCCCATTCGCCCGAAAGAACTAGGTGTCATACGACACCCAAATTCAATTCCAAAATCAGTATTAAATAGAGGATTATCCTCATTTGTAAAAAGGGGGGGGGACACGCACAGAAAAGGGGCACGCCCACTTTCTCTCTCTCTCAATACTGAGACTCTCATTTCTTCCTCACAAAGCAACTCTCTCTAAACGGAATTTACAGAGGGAGCCCCCCTCCCTGAATCGTTCTTCTTCATCAACAACAACCGCAAAGGCCAAGCCAACCACCATAGCTCCTTCTCCGATCACCATCACCGGCGAATCAATCGTCCCTCAACGGTGACCTCCTCACCCAAATCAGTCGACAACTCTCTCCAATCGTCTATTCCGTCCAAGCCCATCAGATCCTTCTCCACACAAACAAACACCATCTCCCTCAAACCAGTTCGCCGGCGAACTATTCCTTCCCCGCTAAATCCATTCGCCGGCGGTCACCCAGTTCTCTCCCTCGCCCTCTAAATCCTACGGGCGGCCATCACCATTACCGCTCCCCTTCTCTGAAACCCATTCAACGGGTTAGTTGATTTCACCGTTTGAACTCCTCTCCCGTATCCAAAACCGGTTCGCCAAAGCAATGCCCTCTCCCTTGTTTCTGCATCTTAGGCCGTGCACCAACACCGCTCCCAACGGCGTCAATCACAACCACGGCGCGCCCCTAACGCCTTCTGGCCGAGAAGTCCTCGTTTCGGTCGTCGCCCGGAGGCGACAAGACTCCCTATACCGACGTGGTATAGGGAGGTGTGAATCTACGAGGGTAACGCTCTAATCCTCTTTTTCTATTTTCAACGTATATATCTATATTGTATCTTTGGGAGTTGTTTGACTTCGGATTGGTTAAACTTGTCTTATTTAGTCTCTAAATGATATATCCATTTTCATGATATTGTGCTTTTGGTTGTTCATGTATTGAATGCTTCAAGTAGAGTGTGGATTCTCAATATCCACACTCGTTTGAAGTAATTATATCGATCTCGGTTATCTTGTGGCCGAATCTGTTGTTGATAATCGTTGATGTCATTTTGATCATCTTCTTTTGAGTTAGGAGGTGATGGCCTTCATTATGACTCCCAAAATGTGTGGTCATTCATATTTCGCCATCAATGCCATATGATCCTCCCACAATACTCGTTTGTTCTTGTCGTTTCTTGAGTTAGGAAGCGAGGGTTCTTTAATTGTGACCCAAGAAATGTGGTCATTCACATCGGGTCACTGAAACCCCATGACCTTCCCATAATACTCTTTATCTCAGTCTCTTCATTGTTCTAGATAGCTTCTTAGCTTTAGAATAGTATTGGTGGCATGACCACCCCTTAGTAGACGATCGACCAGACATCCCGTGTCATACGACATCCACGCTCCAGGTAATCTGTCATACGACACCCAAGGCCCTGATCATGTGTCGTATGACATCCGCCCCGGGACACGCCTCAACCCATTGCTTGTAATTCGTTTTCATTAATTGTAAGTGGGATGTGGCATCCCACGGTAAAAGGCTCACAAGTTGTAATCCTTCATTTGGATTAATAAAGCAAAGCATTAAAACACATTTTATTATATATATCGTCTCACACAAGGCTCACAAGGTTTTTCAATGTTTTCCTTAAAAACGGCGTGTTGACTCCCAAGATAATTCATATTATCTTTTACATCTTTTTTCTGCGAGCGTTCATTCAGACTCGAGTAATGACGTAAGGACCTTCCCAGTTAGGAGATAATTTGTTCTGTTCTGCTCTGCTTTCCTTCCTGTTACCTCGATCTTCCTCAGCACATAGTCCCCCACATTGAATAACCTCTTCTTGACTTTCTTGTCATGGTAGCCCTTGGTTTTCTGCTTGTAATTGACCATTCGTAGCTGAGCTGTAGCCCGTTTCTCCTCGAGCAAATCCAAGTCGAGCAGTCTGTTGACGTCGTTCTGTTCGTGATCAAAGAAAACTACTCTTGTTGTAGGAACCTATAGCTCGGCAGGTGCCATGGCCTCTGATCCATATGTAAAGGCGAATGGGGTTTCACCCGTAGGCCCCCGGGTAGTTGTGCAAACTTCCCAGAGAGCAATGGAAAGTTTTTCCAACCATCTGCCAGCTCGTCCAACCAAGCCCGTCTTAAGTGATGATAGGACTAGCTTATTCGCTGCTTCTGCTTGCCCGTTACCCTGTGGATATGCGACTGACGACTTCCAATGCTTAATGCCCAATCTGTTCATCTCCATTTCAAAAGCCGTAGAGAATTGTAGCCCCCTATATGAAATAATAGCTTGCGGAATCCCAAATCGACACCAAATATAATCATGAATAAAGTTGATGGCGTTCTCCTCTGTGATCATGGCTAAGGGCTTGGCCTCAATCCACTTGGTGCAGTAATCGATGGCGACTATCACGTACTTACAGTTTCCCCGGGCGGGTGGGAAGGGACCAATCAAATCGACTCCCCACATACTGAAAGGCCAAGCTGCGACCAATGGAGTTCGCTCGGTTGTAGACAGCTTAGGTAGGTCAGAAAATCTTTGGCACTTTTCGCATTGTTGAACAAAATCATGAGCATCTGCTCTCAAGTGAGGCCAATAGTAACCTAAAGTAATCAATTTTTCGGCCAAAGTTCCGGTCCTCGGGTGTCCACCACAAACTCCACAATGTACCTCATGCAAAAGATGAGTAACTTCCATGGGGTGAACGCACCTCAACAAAGGCTTTGTGAAGGATCTTCTGAACAGTGCGTCTTCATGTATGACATACCTTGGAGCTTTCTTCTTGATTGCCCGTGATGCTTGCTTTCATCGAGGTAGCTCACCCTTTTCTATGTTGTCTTTTATTTCTTCGATCCAGCAATTTTTGTAAATCCATTCTCTAGTGGTGTCTTCCAGGCACTGAATCTGAACCCTCTCATATGCTGGACGCTCTAGGTAGGAGATCGGCTCTCCATGCTTCTCGTCTGATGTGGCCAATTTTGAGAGTAGGTCGGCCAGCTCGTTATCATCTCGACCTACCCTTTGTATTTCCCAGAATTCCAAGTCTTTGACCAACTCCTTCACCAGGTCGCAATATTTGACAAGGGTAGGGTTTAGTACTTCATACTCCCCTCTGACTTGGTTTACGATCAACTGAGAGTCACAGTAGGCCATTACTTTAGTAGCCCCGAAACACTTGGCGTACTCAATAGCAGCGACCAAACTTCATACTCGACTTGGTTGTTAGAAGCCTCAAACTTGAACCTCAATGCTTCCTCGAAAACTTTGCACGTCTCTGGCTCGACTAGAACAATCCCAGCCCCACTAACATTATTGGTTGCCGACCCATCAGAATAAACTTTCCAGCAATCGTCGGGCAAACTTACAGCGGGCTGAGTTGTAGGCTCCTTTCCCTTCGTACTTTCCTTCTGAGCTCTCGCTCCGCTATCTTTCTTGGTGAACGTAAGCTCGACCAGGAAGTCTGCCAAAGGTTGAGCCTTTAATGCCTTTTGAGGCCTATACTCAATGTCGAACTCAGTTAGTTCTATTGACTAGTTGAGTAGTCGGCCTGAACTTTCTGGCTTGTGAAAAATCTTCCTTAGGGGAGCGTTGGTTAACACAACGATAGGGTGAGCTAAGAAGTAAGATCGCAACTTCCTGGATGCAACGACCAAAGTGTAGGCCACCTTTTCTGTATTAAAATACCTGCCCTCTACGTCGGATAGGGCCTTGCTCACATAATAAACAGGCTTCTGAAGCCCCCCTTCTTCTCTAACCAGCACGGCTGCCACAGCTTGGTCGCCAACTGACAGATATACAAATAAAGTTTCCCCCATGACCGGGCTGCTCAATAATGGAGGAGAGGCAAGATACTCCTTAAGCTACTGGAATGACGATGAACATTCGGCCGTCTATACAAAAATTTTCGTCCCCCTCAAAGATTTGAAGAAGGGGAGAGACCTCTCCGCTAACTTGGCAATAAAGCGACCTAGGGCTGCCACCCTACCGTTTAGTCGCTGCATCTCCTTAATACATGTAGGCTCTTTCATGTCGACCAGAGCCTTGATTTTTTCAGGATTGAATTCAATACCTCGTTGAGAGACCATGAAACCCAGAAACTTTCCTGCTAATATCCCAAATACGCACTTGCTAGGATTGAGCTTCATGTCGTTTGCCCGCAAATTAGCGAACGTTTCCTTTAGGTCGACCACATGACGTCCGACCTTTGTTTTTATGACCATATCGTCGACGGAGGCCTCCATGTTTTGGCAAATTTGGGTTGCAAAGACTTCGTTGACCATCCTTTGGTAAATAGCTCCAGCATTCTTTAGCCCGAAGGGCATCATATTATAGCAGTAGATACCTCCAGCAGCTTGGAAGGCAGTCTTCACCACGTCATCCTTATGCATCTTTATTTGATGGTAGCCCGAATATGCGTCGAGGAAGCTCAAAATAGTATGTCCAGCTATATAATCCACTAGTTTGTCAATCCGTGGAAGAGGGTAACTGTCCTTCGAGCAAGCTAGGTTGAGGTTGGTGAAGTCAACACACATACGCCACTTGCCATTAGCTTTCTTCACCATTACCACGTTTGCTAGCCAGGTGGTATGGGAAGCCTCCTTGATGTTACCTGAACTTAAAAGTTTGTTTAACTTCAGTTTTATTGCCTCTTCCTTGTCACGAGTAAAACTCCTTAGTCTCTGCTCCTTAAGTTTGACAGTCGGATTAACCTCCAGCCTATGAACGACGACCTTTTCTTTGATTCCCCTCATATCTTCTACTCGCCAAGCAAATACATCCGTGCTTTCTTTTAGAAACTCGACTATATATGCTTTCTCCTCAGCTGACAGTTGTCTTCCTATTTGGATTTTTTGATCAGGGTAGGAGGGATTGGTTATTACCTCTTCTAGCTTGTCTACAGGTTCTAGCTCCGGACCATCTCTAAACTGTATGGTCTCGATGATGATTTCACGAACTCTTTGTCTTTCCTCGACCCCAAGTGTGGAGCCTCTTCAACGATCATATCATCCAATTCAGCTGTAATCTCCCAAGTGGTGGCCCCCGAGTTTTGGTCGATCTGCAAGCTTAGCTCGCCTATGATGACTTGGTCGACCATAACTGTATCTGTTTCGATAAAAGTGTTTAGAGAGGGACGTGTCGGCTCGACCATGACATGGTCATGTGAGGGATATGTCGCCTCATCAACACAGGTGATTGTAGATAACATTGATGTTGTGGTGACATATTTAGAAAGTTTCCAGCTTGCCTCGGGAGTTTCAATTTCTAGCTCTATCTTCTTCCTTGTTCGAAGGAAGTGATCAAGATAAGCTCGGGTTGTACTCAAAACGCAGCCTACTCCAGCTAATGTAGGAAACTTTACCCGCTGATGGGGGATAGAGGCCACCATTCCTAGTGCGACCTGGTCAGGAATACCCAAGATAGCACCATAATCACTTACCACATATATAACAATGAAAGTTACCTTAGCTATTGAAATAGCCCGGATCCGAGAAAGGCTTCGCAGCCCCGGCATCTGGCAGTCTTTCGCGTTGGAGCGACGGTTTTGTCTCGCCGTTTTTGTTTTTTGTAGAGTCGCCACGCCGTTTTTATTAAGCCCAAAACATTGAAAAAGGGCATCAGTTTAAAGATAATTTTAAACTGTTTTTGTGTGATGAGATTTTGAGTTCGGAGGTCAGATGACTCCCGGGAAGAGAATATTAGAATATTAGAGCTCACCCGAGTAGCCTCGTAAAACGAGTCTTTCGGATACCCCTAATATCCTTTAAATGTTGTGTGTGTGTGTGTGTGCTTTTTAAAAATGCATGCTGTATCGGATGTCTACATTGTATGCTATGTATGGAAATGTATTGAAATAGTATAGGAAGGAAGCCTTACCAATGTTGGTTCGTGTCTGTCTCTCCGCCTGGGAATAGTGTTTCGAGGTCGGAGTAGCGTTAGGTACGGATCGGGATTGGCCGGGGAGATGCCGGTTGTCCTGGACGAGTTTCGGCGTGAGTTGAAGTTGTAAGGCTGCGTTCGGGCGGAGGTTCGGCGTGCGTGGGGATCGTGGGATCACTCGCGCAGGTTCGGCGTGCGTGGGGATCGTCGGGATCACTCGAGGCGAGAGGTTCGGCGTGCGTTGTGGTGGCGAGAAGTCACTCGGGCGAGTTTCGGCGTGGTTTGGGATCGTCGGTTTGACTCGGAAAGAGCCGGGACACCGTGGAAAGACCAGGCAAGGCCTCGGAGTACCACGAGGGGCCTCCGAGTACCTCGAGAGTGCCTCGTGGCAGCGCGGGAGCGTCTCGGGAGCGCTCGGGGAGGCTTCGGAGCACCACAAGGGAGCTCGGAATGCCTCGGAAGGATCCGAAAGGGACCGGGAGTGCCTCAAGAGGACTCTAGAGGGGAGCCAGAAGGCTAAGGGAGGAAGAGAGAAGAGGGAGGTGTGTGAAAATGAGGAGGGGGAGCCCTCTATTTATAGTAAAAATTTCGGAGCAAAGAGGTCCGTACGGACCTTCTTGGTTATCCGTAATTTTGGATTTCCTCGATTTGAGGGAATCGCAATGATGGAGAATATTCGGAATGATGATGTCCCCCATGATGCAAGAAGGTCCGTACGGACCAACTCGGCATGCAAAGAGGTCCGTCGGACCAACCATGCATTTGGGTAATCATTTCTTCCGGATTTGAGGGAATATTGTGGACTTTAAGGGGATTTAGTAATCATTGAAACAAAGAGGTCCGTACGGACCTTAATTGCTTTTCTACGATTTCCTCGAAAATTCCCAAAAAGGTCCTTTGTCCTTTTATCCCGGAAGGCTCCTCCCTTGGTTTGGTTGGGGGTTTGAGAGGGTTTTGAGAGGGTTTTGAGTGCCGGGAGGTCTCCGAGACTGCGTTGATGAGTCTCGCGGAGTTTCCCGTGTGTTTGAAAGGGGTGATCCAGATTGGGGTACTTACAGAAGCCCCTCGACGACGTCACTTATGAAAGAAGTGGGGTCGCCGATAAGATAAGTGGTCCTAACTGGATCGCGTCTTTGGGAGAGGAAGTGACCGTGAGGGTCAATGTGAGGACGTGGTGGTGTCCTTTTGTGTGACCGTTTAGGTCAATAGGCCGGACCTCGTGATAGGATTCCTACGTATCCCTGGCGGGAATCAAGCCTCGGTCGTAGTTCGGGTGTGGGGTGAGTGTTTTGTGATTGCGGCGCGTGGTGGTGCCCTGAAGTGTCGTGTGACCGCCGAGGTCAGTGGTGAGGACGTGGTGGTGTCCTGGGTGGCCGCATAGGTCGAATGGCCGGACCACTGTGATAGGATTCCTACGTATCCCTGGCGGGAATCAAGCCTGGTCGTAGTTCAGAGGTCGTGAAATCTGTGAGTGCGGGCGTGGTGGTGCCCTGAAGTGTTGTGTGACCGCCGAGGTCAGTGGTAAGGACGTGGTGGTGTCCTAAGATGTGGTGACCGCCGAGGTCAATTGTGAGGACGTGGTGGTGTCCTGGGATGGAAATTTTACGATTTTCCGAATCGGGTGGTTTAAGGCCTTCCGGGCCGGAGATAGAGTGAGGACTTGAATCGTCTTCTGATTGCGGTTGGTGCCACGCTGGAGGACTTTGAATCGTCATCTGGCGGCGGTTGGTGCCACGCTGGAGGACTTTGAATCGTCATCTGGCGGCGGTTGGTGCCACGCTGGAGGACTTTGAATCGTCATCTGGCGGCGGTTGGTGCCACGCTGGAGGACTTTGAATCGTCATCCGCGGCGGTTTTGGTGCCATGCGGGAGGACTTTCAATCGTCTTCTGGCGGCGGTTGGTGCCACGCTGGAGGACTTTGAATCGTCTTCTGGCGGCGGTTGGTGCCACGCTGGAGGACTTTGAATCGTCTTCTGGCGGCGGTTGGTGCCACGCTGGAGGACTTTGAATCGTCATCTGGCGGCGGTGGATGTAATGCGCGAGGACTTTGAATCGTCTTCTAGCCGCAGTTTGATGTAATGCGCGAGGACTTTGAATCGTCTTCTAGCCGCAGTTTGATGTAATGCGCGAGGACTTTGAATCGTCTTCTAGCCGCAGTTTGATGTAATGCGCGAGGACTTTGAATCGTCTTCTAGCCGCAGTTGTGGAGGTACGGCCGCCTTGTGCTTCGAGAGGCGTAGATGCCTTTGTGTTTTTGCATGTTGATGTAGAAGGTTGGACTTACGATGACCGGTGCTTGTTTGCCGTTGGCGGGCAAGGATGATGGCCGATGATTGCTTCACCATTTGGCGTTTGGGAGGCGCTTCGTGCCTTGGGGCTTGTACTCGGAGGTGTTGGCTCCTTCTTGTGCTTGTTTTGCCGCTGAGCGGGCAAGGATGATGGCGGTCTTGGGGATATGCGGCCTTGTATGACTTCCCTTTCGACTTGTTGGGGAGGAGCTCGGGCTTACTTTGATGGCCGGTGCTTGCGCTGCCGTTGAAGTGGGCGAGTTCGGGCTTACATCCGATCGCCGGTGCTTGAATTGTTGGGGATGCGTGACCTTGTAGGGGCCCTTTTCTGTTGGGAAGATGACTTCGGACCTCCTTTGAGGGCCAGTGGTTGAGTTGTCGTTGAGCGTTTGGAGGCGTCTTGTGCCTTGATATTTGTGCTGGGAGGTGTTGGCTCCTTCTTGTATTGCCGTCGGGCGTCTTGGAGGCGTCTCGTGCCTTGGGATTCGTGCTGGGAGGTGTTGGCTCCTTCTTGAATTGCCGTTGAGCGGGCGGTGGTTGAATTGCCGTTGGAGTGGGCGAGGACCGGTCTTACGCTGACGGCCGGGGATTGAATTGCCGTTGGAGTGGGCGAGGACCGGTCTTACGTTGATGGCCGGGGATTGAATTGCCGTTGGAGTGGGCGAGGACCGGTCTTACGCTGACGGCCGGTGGTTGAATTGCCGTTGGAGTGGGCGAGGACCGGTCTTACGCTGACGGCCGGTGGTTGAATTGCCGTTGAAGTGGGCGAGGACCGGTCTTACGTTGATGGCCGGTGGTTGAATTGCCGTTGAAGTGGGCGAGGACCGGTCTTACGTTGATGGCCGGGGATTGAATTGCCGTTGAAGTGGGCGAGGACCGGTCTTACGTTGATGGCCGGTGGTTGAATTGAAGGGTTAGGGACCATTCTGCACTTGGATTTGCTGGAAAAGGCCTCAGGACAGCCAAGGGCAAAGATTATAAGGGCATGAAAGTAATTTGGCCACCCCTTGCAAAGAGGTCCGTACGGACCAACCTGGTTGCAAAGAGGTCCGTACGGACCATCTTGGTTTTTTACAGTTCCCAGGTTTTGAACAGGTTTAAATGTCGAGCCCTTCCCCATTCCTTCTTCTTCCGTGCGTGAACCAGAGAGAGAGAAAGAGAGAAAATCCTCCATTGTTAACCAAAATCAACAATTTTTTGCTTGTATTGCTTGCCATGGCTGAAGGATCTCGAAGGAGTCGTCGTCAACGGAGTCAAGAGGTGGTCGAGCAACGGATGGAGCTTCAAAGGAATTGGATTTCGTTCGTTCCATCTTCGAAGAACCCGGATGTTTTGTATCCGAATCCGGAGGTGCACAATCGTCGCTCCATGAACGTCGGGGAGGTAAGAAATCTGTTCCGTTTTGATTCCCTGCTCGAATTTTTTGAATGCTAGAACTAGGTTTTAGTTTTTCGCATTTTGAATTTTTTTTTTGTTATTATTTTATGTCTTTTTGTGAAATTCTTGATGAATTGTTGAAAATGGACATGTAAAAATTGTGGGTATGTGTATTTTGTGCAGAAATGTGTAGATTAGCTCTTATTTGTGAAAATAAAGTGCTATCTAGTGAATTGCATGCTTTGGTGTTTTGTACCTAATGCTATTTATGTATGTACATTGTGAGAAAAATTATCGTGTAGTGATAATTTTTGTGAAAAAATGTGACACGTGCCGTGTTTTGTGACGGGTTATATGTTAAAGTGTGTGCCGTGTAGGGACGGATTTTTTTTTTTTTTTTTTTTTTTTTTTGTGTTATGCATATGTGTCGTGACGTGTTTTTGGGTGACGGACTCTGTGGGGAAAGTATGTGCAATATGTGCTGTGTTGGGACGGATTTTCTTTAGAAAATGTGTCGTGTAGGGTTTAATCCCCCCCCCTTTTTTTTCTTTTGAGAAAATGTGTACAAAGGTGTGTCGTGTTTTTGTGACGGACTGCATGGGAAAAATTATATGCATGATATATGTGAAAATTATGTGCATTATATGTGCATTATATGTGAGAAATATGTGCATTGTGTGCCGTGTTTTGTGACGGGTTATATGTGCCTTTATATTAAGTACTGTGATTGACGTACCTTTGCGTGTTTACCTCTGCAGGATGCGGGGCTTATGGCCGGGAAGGCCAAGAGGATGAAGACTCGGGATCGCCGAGGCCGTTGTGGAGCTATGGCAATGGATGCCCGATATTTCCGTGGACGGTAGGCCGAGTCCCCTGAGGCCGGTTTATGCTTCCGGCCCGGGTGTGTTCGCTGAGAACCCGGGCCGGAGTGTTCGACACGAGGAAGAACAAGAGTGTCTTCCCCGGGTCTATCTCGAGTATTGGTGGGATACCACCCACACCTTCCACCTCGAGCCGGGCGAGGTGACGTGACGCCGACCGATTTTGCTGCGATTACCGGCTTTCCTTCAAAGGAGGGCCGGTACGGTGGAGAGATATGATCTCCGATGTGGTGCCGACCGAGCCGCCGGGCTTTGAGCCTCGTCCTCGCAGGGCCTCGGGGATGCTATATAGCGACGTGGAGCTGAAGATCACGGCCGCATTGGGGCCTACATCCGGGTACCGGCCAGTGACGGCGGAGCAAGCTTGGCGCGCTCCTTTTGTGGTATGCACCGTCCGAGACTTTGTTCTCGAACCACGCGACCGCAGGCTCCTTTGCTTTGTTGGAGAGCTTGATTGACTCGGATAGGGTCTCGTGATATTGCTTGGGGCGAGGCAGTGCTCGCCGAGCTCTACTTCTCCTTGGACCGGTTTAGCTGGGTGTGGCGCGCCATTGGCCTGCTTTGACTTTGCTTTGGAGGTATGAGTTTATTGTTGTTTTTTGATTTAGCAACTTGTCTTTTCTCTGTTTTCTTTTGCACTGAGCCTTCTCGTTTTTGTCACTGTGTGGTTTTATGAGGTTTTCCTGGCTTCCCGTGGGATAGAGATCCGGGCCTTTGCCGCGTATCCCGCTATGCCGGGCCGGGCTCGCACGGCGAGGAAGAGGAGGACCAGCCGGGGGAAGCTCACCATTGCCTACGGGGATGTGCAGGAGCGTTTGGAGAGGGATAGCCCGGAGGGGTTCGTCTTGTTCCCGTGGGCTCGGTATGAGGGGGATGAGTTTGAGGGGGCTCCCGAGGTGACAGCGCGGCGGAAGATGCTGCGGGGCTTGACTTGTGACGTCATGTACCTGGGGGAGCGGGTCTTGGCAAAGATGGCCCCTGTGCTTCCCGTGGCTCCGAGGGACCCTCCCTTTGGGATGCTTGATTCCCGGGACATGGATGTGCTTGACTTCGAGAGGTACCTCGCGGTGCCTGCGCCGAGGAGTTCATTTTGTATGGAGAGGAGTACGGGGCCTTCGTGAGGAGGAAGCCGAGGACGCCGCAGTACCGGCGCGGAGAGAGAGGCCGGCCCGCAGCTCCCCTGCAGGTTCCGATGCCGGGACCGGATTTCACGTACGTCCGCGGGGACGGATCGAGGAGGAGGGTGTTCAGATCTGCTCCGAGCAGTGCTCCGCCGCATACAGAGCGGACCCGATAGATCGGTGAGTGTGCCGACTCTTTTCCATCTTGGCATCTTTTCTCGTATTTTTCTTTTTGTTGTCGAGTATAACCGTATTGCCGAGCGTTTCTCGTCGCTTGTTGGTGCAGTCCCGGGAGAGCCTATGATATGCCGACTCGCCGTTACGTGGCGACGAGGTCGTTTGCGAAGAAGATGGCTTCGAAGATATCTTGCCGGTCTTCGCGACGCGTGCCGGCGTACGAGCCTATGCCTTCGAGGCACTCAGACGTTCCTCCGCCTAGAGCCGAGCCTGAGCCGCAGCAGGAGGGACCTGAGGGGGCGGCATAGCATGGATGCCGGACATCTTCGGAGCCGCAGGCCTTCGAGGAGCAGCCCTTTATCGCTCATGCCTCCGCATGGCGCACAGGGCGAGGGTTCCTCAGTAGCCTTCTTTCTTTGATCCTTTCGCCGGATTTGATCCTTCCGAGTACTTTTCGTGGGAGCCTCAAAGCGGTGCTCGGTGATTCCGACGACGAGGATGTGACGGCGAGTTCGCCGGGATGCCCGACTTTTCTTTGGAGGACCTCGGCGAGGATGATGATGCCGAGGAGTCTCGATTAGTATTCATTTGCTTTCCTCTTTTCATATCCCTCTTTTTTTGTTTAGCAAATGTACATTTTTGGGTACCGTAATAAAACACATGTATTTGCATGGCAAACAAAGATTTTATTTTAAGATGTAATGTCATTTTTGTGATTCCCGATTTGTCCTAGAAATTGTTGCTATTATTATTTTTTATTTTTGTGCATGCCACGTGAGCCGAGAGTGCATTTCGTGGGTAGTGTTTGTTTGCCGGAATGGCTTTGGCCGTTGCTTGGGCGCTTTGGAGCAAGGTTTTGCCGAGGACAAAGGGTTGTTGTACCGTTTGTCGGGGAAATGGGTTCTCGTTTGCAAGGAGGTCCGTACGGACATACTTAGCATGCAAAGAGGTCCGTACGGACCAACCTTGCTTTGGGAAGGACATAAATGCTTTCCAAAGTTGTCCGGTTCTTCCTCATTTCCCCATTTGCGTACCATTTTCGAGCTTTCTTCCCCATTTTCTCTAGGAACCTCCATTTTTGCCATGGATTCTTCGTACGTCCCTAGAATTTTGCCGAGGCTTTCGCAGAGAGGCAAGCACACTTCCTTGAGCAGCTGAAAACGTGGATGCGGCGCCGTATGAGGCATCGTAGACGGGCTTTCGAGGTAAGGTTTCGTCTTTGCTCTATTTGGTCTTTTAAGGAGTCGGGTTCCCGATTGGGATTTGTTGCGGGCCGCCGCGAAGTTCGGGATGTTAGGAGGCACGTGTATCGTTTCTCCTACAATGAAATGGTGCCCACTTTTGAGGATTTTCGGGCTTTGATTGGAGGACCGGAGGCGGAGGCCATCTCGCTTCCTTTGATTGGTGGTGCCGCGAGCGTGAAGCTTGCAGACTTTCTTCGTACTTCGTTGGAAGAAGTGCAGGCATGATCCTTGATTCGGGTCATATCGACATTTCCGAGCCGCCGAGCGGTTCATGGTTGATGATGAGAGTGACGTCTCTTGGGATGTATTTGCCTTGCGCGTGATGGCGACGCTTTTCCCGGTCGCCTCCTTGGCATTTGTGATGGCGCTTTGCTAGATGTGGTAGGGCACCGCAGAGCCGGGAGAGGATATTGTCCCGTTGGTGCCGGGGGAGACTCTTCATGGTATCGACCGTCCGGCGACCGGGGATCGTTTTATGAGAGGGGGAAGCCCCGCTTTGCTCACCTTGTGGCCGCGAGAGAGACTTCAGCCATGCCCGAGGCTCCGACGTCGTTTAGCCCGTGGTCATTTGCTCGCCGACCTCTTGTGTCGGATATGGATCACCCGCCCGGGAGAGATGGATGGCACACTGGTACGCATCGATCCGCCGGTGGGTTCCGTGACCGGAGGATCGAGACCAGGAGGATCTCGCAGAAGGGTCCTACGTTGTCGAGTTCCAGTTTGTCTTGGTCCTCCTTCTATATTCCGTCGCTTGTTTCCCGGCAGCTTGGGATGAAGCAGAGCCTTTGTTGGCCGGGATGACCTTGCTATCCGCGGAGGTAGTTCCTCTTGTATGGCGCCTTCAGTGCCTTCTTGTATTTTCTCGAGGGTATGGAAGTATTCCGCTTCCCTCCCGTGGTACTCCTTAGACGCTCTGGGAGCGTTGTATTGACGACTCGCATCCGGCCCGGTATGAGCAAAGATGTTGCAGTCCCAAGTGGTCTTGGGAGAGCAAAGTGCGTGTAGCGATTCTCGGGACCCGGCTGCCGTAGTAGCTATTGCCTTAGGAGTGCCGAAGCCCGGTCTCGACCCTTCGATGTGACGGGAGACACTTTGTTTGACTACGAGACTAGAGTTGACCGACCGACAGGAGAGGTCCTCTTTGCTGCACTCGCAGGAGGAGATCCGAGCCGAAGCACGGCGAATGAAGCCCCGAGAGCTACCGGATTGTTTGACTCTACTGGGGAGGACCCCAGATCTCTGACCGAGAGACGCAGAGTTGGTTCACGTGAAGCGAAAGAAGACTCGCCGGGGACGAGGGAAGAAAGGAAAGAATGGCGAGGGGACAAGCGCAGATGGCGCGGAATGACCTCCTAGGTATCCATTCATTGCATTGCAAACACATTATTAGTTAAATGTATTAAGTCAGTCTTTTAGCATGTTGTGAACTTGAGAGTAGACCGTGCTTCGAACTCATCAAGAAATGTTGTAACCGTTAGTGATTTGTGATTTACTTTTAAAGCTTTGTCGAGACGCAAGATCTTTTGTTTGCCTTTGCTTCGTTGTGCACTTTGCTCGGCGTCCATCTGACTTTTCGTTGCATTCGCGGACCGAAGCGCCTGGGCCCCGACGGCAATCCCCTTTGCCGAGGCTTTCAGGCTTGGCCGAGAGGTTGAATGCTCCTCGACAAGTCGTTTGACGGTCTTTTCGTAGCTTCCTTGCCTCTTGTTGGCGTCTGCCTCGACCTCTTTCGCAGCCTTCGCTTGGGCTTCTTTTATTGTTTTTTTTTTGTGAGCCCTTGCTCGAGCTCTTTTTCTTTTGTTTTTTTTTTTTATTATTTTTTTTTTGTGAGCCCTTGCTCGAGCTCTTTTTTTTTTTTTTTTTTTTTTTTTTTTTTTTGAAGCGCGTGAGGGCGAAGACAAGCCCCCGGCTTGGAAGCGCACGAGCCGCCTGCTTGATGCCGAGTGACCCTGATGTCCTTTGATGTTGCCGCCGTCGTTTGACTTGGTCAAGGTGACCGCTGGGGCGTGTTCTTGAAAAGTGCGTAGCTTGATGGAGGTCTTGATTGACATTCAAACTTTTGACTTTTTTGTGTATTTTTAGACCGGACCAATTAAGGTTGCCTACGTCTCCTGACTAGAGGGCTCAGTGTCCGCGTAGTTCGACACTACATGGAGTGCCAAGAGATGCACAAATGTTCTTCTTCAGGCGAAGTATCTCGCGAAGTTTGCTTCCGTTGACCGGATTCATGAAGGGATTGCCGTCTAGGTCCGTCGCCTTCATGGCGCTCCGGAGAAGATCTTTGAACCACGAAAGTGGCCGATCCATGTGGGTTCCCATTTTCCCAGCTGGGTTGGTTCGAGTGGGAGGCTTTTCTTTGAGTACAAGGTCACCTTCCCGATGTCTCGGGATTTGACTTTCTTGTCGAAAGCTCTAGCCATCCCGCTTTGATAGGCTCCTGACGTGTTCCATGGCCTTTAGTCGTCGCTCATCTAGCAGAGCCAATTCGTCATGTCGGCCGGAGCCATTCGACTTCGTTGATGTCATTTTCCAAAGAAAGACTCTGGAGTGAGGGAATTTCTAGCTCGATGGGAAGGATCGCTTCCATCCCGTACGTCGTGGCAAATGGGGTTTCTCCCGTGGTCGTTTCCGACCGATGTGCGGTAGCCCCAAAGTGCAAGGTGCAGCTTCTGCCAATCTCGTCCCTGGTGGTCATTTTTCTGATGATCCGTTCGAGGGTTTTGTTTGCCGCTTCCACGGCGCCGTTTGTTTGTGGCCGGTAGGGAGAAGATTTGTGACGTGTGATCTTGAATTCACCAGCCAGCCTCCGTCGAATTCCCCTTCGAAAGTGTGAGCCGTTGTCCGATATGACCTCATTTGGGATGCCGTATCGGCATATGATGTTTTCCTTGAGGAAATGCGCGACCTTCTTGGAGGTGAGTACCTTGTAGGACTTGGCTTCGACCCATTTGGGTGAAGTAGTCGATGGCTACTAAGATGAACTCGCGACCGTTGTCGCCGGCGAGCGATTTTCCCGATGACGTCAATTCCCAAGTGGCAAAGGGCCAAGGTGTAGTCATGCAAGAGATCGTGGGGCGGTAGATGATTGAGGTTGAGAACCGCTGGCACTTGTCGCAGCTCTTCGGACAAAGTGGATGCACCGCTCCATGGAGATCCAAGAGTAGCCCATCCCGAGAATGATTTGCATCGTGGCTCGGGCGTTCATGTGGGGACCGCAAGCCCCATCAGGACTTCGCTCATGAACTTGCTTGCTTCTTCTTGGCCGACGCAGCGTAGGAGTGGCCCATGGTAGCGTTTCTTGTATAGCATGTCCCCGAGGATGACGAAGTGAGAGGCGAGGCGTTTAGGGCCACGATGCTCTTGGTTTTGACCCCTCCCGTGTGTGGGTCTTCCTTGTTCATGAAGGTGGTTTCCCCGCTCTCGAGGTATTGGGAAGATCCGGTTTCAGGCCTGAAATGGCGTCTGACTTGGCCTCTTTCGCTCTTCAAAGAATCTTGCAAATCGTTGTGATTAAAACCTTCTCACTGGGCCCGGTTTTTCTCTCGCTTTGACAACATGCTTAAAGATGTGCTTAATGTATTGTTCGTTTAATGTGTCCGCTTCTTTATCAAGTGAATCGTTATTAACCGTTTGTGTGTTAGTTAATTTATCGCTTGTTAAAGATGCAATGAGAGGATACTCTAAAGATCGAAGCATTCATTAAGAGCATACGGGAATACATTATTGGCAATGAGTTCGTAATCTTCCGGCGCGAGGCCATCGATGACTCGAGAGACTCAAATTCAAAGCTAATGGACTCGTGGATGAGTTTTGACACTAGACTCTAGGACTCGAGGGGTCGACCAAGTTGTTCGATCATGTCCTTTTGGCCGGGCAGCTGGTCCGGAGAATGTGGCCCGGCTTATTGAGTGGCAATGAGCTTGATAGGAGATGGGGCTTCGAAGGGCTTTATGTCACCGTTCCCGATCATTGCTATCACAGAGTTATCGTAAACAAAATCGATTAGATCCGGCATCTCGATTTCTTCTTTGAAGAGCAGGTGGAGCAAAGGGTTCGTCCCAAGCATCGTCTCGCGGAGTCTCTTGCTTTTGTCTTGGGCATTACTAGCTCGAATGCACTCGTCCCGCTTGTTGAAGGCGTGGAGTGTTGGACAGAGAGAGTTTTTCGAATTCTTCCGCCAAAGAGGGAGTTTTCCCGAACCAAAATTCATTGTGAATAGTGGTGGTCATGGATCCCGGCAGGGCGGTGTGTCGAGGAATGCTCTTCGGACAGGATTTGGCTTGAGGCCTCCGAATCTTGCCAGTTCTCGCCGGAGCTTGTCCATGGTTGTCTGGCCAGCCTTTGTTTGGCGCCGATCGCTTTCGTTCCTTTTCTCGGATCTTCTTCCAAGTTGCCGCCTTCCTCAGGAAGTACTTGGGTCATGTCGAAGCCGTAAGGACGAAGATCTGAGATTGCGTGCAAGCCTCTTTTGTTATCTCGTGAGCGCATTTTCGTGCCTCGCTTGTCCTCCGCAATGTGTTCGGGAGTAGGAGAGTATCCTGTGCCGTGTAGGTATTCTCGTTCTTTGATATTGATGATCCGTTGAGTGCCCCACGGCGTTTCCCAAACCGAGCCCCGGATGTAGTTCATGTGCTTCATCATTTTCATCGGGGAGGGATCTTGTCCCAAATCAAAGGCAGTCTATGTGGCACACTTGGGCCCTGGGCTTTCGATGGTGAACCCCGTTAGCATCATGCCATCATCGTCGGGTTTGATTTCTAAGACCGGGACGCCGTTTGTTTCGGTCCTTTCGTTGACTATGCTATCACCGTAGATGATGGTAAGATCCGTTCCTTGGACGAACTTTACGCACCGATGAAGAGTGGATGCCACCCCATTGATCCGGTGTAGCCAAGGGCGTCCCAAAATGGCAGTGAATGTGATTGGGATGTCGATGACTTGGAAATCTGTCTGGGACCATTTGTTTTCCAAACCAAAGGTTCAAGGTGGCTATTCCCAAGATCGGGCGGGATGTCGAGTCGTATGCCTTGATTGCTCGAGTCGAGGGTTTTAGATCGCTTGCTTTGATCCCTAGCAAATCCATCATTTTGGCCGGAAGGACGTTCATGGATGATCCCCCATCTACCAACACCCGAGGGAGACGGCGCCGTCCGCCTGAACTGCATGTAGAGAGGCTCGTTGTGGTCGCCCCAAATTTTGGAAGATCGAGCTCGCGAAGGTGATGATATTGCCGTAATTGACGTTGCCAATCATCTCGAACCGCTTCATCGTGTGTCACCGTGATGGGAACCATGGTCCGGGCCAGCTTTCTTCCAACTTGAGCTTGTGCGGTAAGATGAAGTGAGTAAGGACCAGAGCGAGATGTTAGCCTCGAGTGCGCTTGAGCCGTGTCAAGACAGGATCTTCAACCTCGGGTCCAAGGTTTCACTTTCTTGGCGTAGGGCCCCTTTTCAATTCGTGGCTCGTGTAATGGCCGGGCCTTTTGTCCGTCCGTGGAGGATTCACTGGGATTTGACCGAACGTGTCGTAACATTCACCTCTCGGACTTATGGTTTTGCTTGTCTCTCCCGTTTCTCGAGTGGGAGGAGCCCGATTGGCGTAAGGCCGCACCGCGCATTTCAATTCGTTCACCGTCATGGCTTTTACCGAAGCATCAATAGTGGCTTTGAGATCTTCCCAAGACAGGGGTTGGATTATCTCGGACCTTCGGGCCTTCTGGCGGTGCGAAGCTCGTCCCACTCGATCATGGAGCAAACATTGCCGTGGCCCCGTGCGTAACTAGGCCGGGGAGATTTGTCGGAGTAGATGACATAGTAGTCAAACTTTCCCGAGGGTTCTCCAAGGGTTCCGACTGTGGGATCACCAGATTCATACCTCTTTTTCAGCTTTTGTCGAGAAGATAGCTTCTTCTTTCGTCGAGGACGGCCCTCGTTCATCGCATCCCGGAATTCCATTTCCAGACAAGCACCGCAATCGCACGTCCCACCAGATGTGTTCGTTGTTCGGCGGTGGTACCGGGACCTCGTGGAGGCCGGATGGGCAAGCTTTCCTCTCGGAAGGTCTTCGTGGCCTTACGTCATAACCGCATGGCTCGTACGAGGGTAACAGTTGACTTCTCGGGAGACAATGAGAGATGTTAGAGGCCGTAGGAGCAAGCCATGGCTCGGGAAGCCCTGTGTAGTCGGGTGGCTAAGGTTCCGAAGTGGTGCATGGCACCTTCGATCCAGGCTTGTTGCTCACCTTGACGTTTCTCAATAGCCATGAGGACTCGCCAAACTTCTTCCAAAGGTTGGGAAATTTCTTGGGGGTAAGGTCCCGTTCTCATCGTTGTTATCCACCGACTTGGCCACGGGAATTGACTGACCGTCCCGGTGACAGAGAGGTGGGTAGGACCTGCTGCCGTTTTGACACCGGGAGACGGGTTCCCGGTACTCTCGACCACTCTCGTTAGCCGGAGGGGTGACGGGCAAGGTTTAGACACGGGAATGGCCTAACGGGATAAAAGGGGAAAGCTCACGTGGCATGCGGTTTCCGTTTCTTTTTTTTTTGATTTTTTTTTTTGTTGTTTTAATTTACTTAAAACATGTTTTCTCGTAATCCTAGGTAGGTTGGAAAAGATTGCTCTTCTTTTTCGCAACTATGCTAGATCCCGGGTCGCCGGAGACCATCTCGCGCGGCTATAAGCCCCTCGTTTTGCACCCGTATTTCGACATCCCAGGTGGACACCTGTGCGAGGGTCCTATAGTGCAAGCGGTTTCCACCGGCCTAAAAGAAAAATCGAACCTAAGGACCGAGCCTCGTCATGTTCGTTTTGATGCGTTAGCCATGTGAATAGTGAACCGAGCCGGCCACCGAGTCAAGATCGTGTCAAGAGTTCGGCATGACCTTCTCTTGCCTTGCTTGCGCAAGGGATCTCGTGACGTTAGGCGTTGGCCGGGTCATATCGTCATGGCCGACGTATCAAAGGCGTGATGACATGGTGTCATGCGAGCATGGATGTATATCCGGACGGAACATCGCTTCTGGGTGTAGCTTCGAAATCAAGATCAGTCAAGATTTTAGCATGACCTTTTCATCGCTGCTTGCGCAAGGGATCTTGAGTTCCGAGCCTTGACTCGTAAAATGGCCGCATGGTATATGTATCCAGCCGTATGACACCTGACCGGGTAAAAACCAACCGAGTCCGGACAGAGTGTGACTCAAGACTCAAACGTGTGGTTGACGCCGCTAGGATGGGATGTTTGGAATGATCCCGCGCGCGTCCAAGAGGCCTAGGAAGACCTAACGGATCGCAACCGAGACCACTCCGGCCGAGGGTTGTAGTGTGCAAGTGTATCCGAGGCAAAGAAGGCGCGTAGCGTGCGGTGTAACCGAGGCAAAGAAGCAGTGAGTAGAGTGCGGTGTAACCGAGGCAAAGAAGGCTGCGTAGTGTGCGGTCTCTAAAATTCTTTTTCCGAGTAAAACAGAGTTTTTGAAGAATTTTAAATGTATGCACAGATGTATATTGATGCATTTTTTTGTATTTTTATTTTTTTTGTAAAATAAAAACGAAGCACGTGCACACACACACAACAGCTTAAAGGAAGGGGTAAAATGAAAGTTTGACCCTCATCATCGTTTTAAAATCTTTTGTTTTGTTTAAAAGTTTTTAAAACAAAATTTCCCTCAATGAGTCGCCAACCGAAATAGCCCGGATCCGAGAAAGGCTTCGCAGCCTGCAAGATCCGCGCTCTTTCGCGCTGGAGCGACGGTTTTGTCTCGCCGTTTTTGTTTTTTGTAGAGTCGCCACGCCGTTTTTATTAAGCCCAAAACATTGAAAAGGGCATCGCTTAAAGATAATTTTAAACCGTTTTTGTGTGATGAGATTTTGAGTTCTGAGGTCGATGACTCCCGGAAGAGAATATTAGAATATTAGAGCTCACCCGAGTAGCCTCGTAAAACGAGTCTTTCGGATACCCCTAATATCCTTTAAATGTTGTGTGTGTGTGTGTGTGTGTGCTTTTTAAAAATGCATGTCAGATCGGATGTCTACATTGTATGCTATGTATGGAAATGTATTGAAATAGTATAGGAAGGAAGCCTTACCAATGTTGGTTCGTGTCCTGTCTTCCGCCGGGGAATAGTGTTTGAGGTCTGAGTAGCTCCGCAGACGGATCGGATTGCTTCGGAGATGCCGGTTGTCCGCGACAGAGTTTCGGCGTGAGTTGAGGTTGTAGGCCGCGCTCGCAGGTTCGGCGTGCGTGGGGATCGTCGGGATCACTCTGCGCAGGTTCGGCGTGCGCGGGGATCGCCTGGATCACTCGGGCAGAGGTTCGGCGTGCGTTGTGGTGGCAGGAGTCACTCAGCGCAGTTTCGCGTGGTTTGGGATCGTCGGTTTGACTCCTGAAAGAGCCGGACACCGTGGAAAGACTGTGCAAGGCCTCTGAGTACCACGAGGGGCCTCAGAGTACCTCGAGAGTGCCTCGGCAGCGCGGAGCCGTCTCGAGCGCTCGGGAGGCTTCTGAGCACCACAAGGGAGCTCGGAATGCCTCGAAGGATCCGAAAGGGGCCTGGAGTGCCTCAAGAGGACTTAGAGGGGAGCCGAAGGCTAAGGGAGGAAGAGAGAAGAGGGAGGTGTGTGAAAATGAGGAGGGGGAGACCTCTATTTATAGTAAAAATTTCTGGAGCAAAGAGGTCCGTACGGACCTTCTTGGTTATCCGTAATTTTGGATTTCCTCGATTTGAGGGAATCTCGCAATGATGGAGAATATTCTGAATGATGATGTCCCCCATGCAAGAAGGTCCGTACGGACTAACTCTTGCATGCAAAGAGGTCCGTACGACCAACCATGCATTTGGGTAATCATTTCTTCCGGATTTGAGGGAATATTGTGGACTTTAAGGGGATTTAGTAATCATTGAAACAAAGAGGTCCGTACGGACCTTAATTGCTTTTCCGATTTCCCTGAAAATTCCCAAAAGGTCCTTTTGTCCCTTTATCCCGTGAAGGCTCCTCCCTTGGTTTGGTTGGGGGTTTGAGAGGGTTTTGAGAGGGTTTTGAGTGCCGGAGGTCTCCGAGACTGCGTTGATGAGTCTGCGGAGTTTCCCGTGTGTTTGAAAGGGGGTGATCCAGATTGGGGTACTTACAGCTATAACCCTGAAAGGGTGTTGTCCGATGTCGACCTCTAGCTTGACCTGCCCCTTGGCTTCCACCCTATGATTGGTGAAGCCTTCAAGCCGACCATCGTAGGGCGACAATATTTTCTTCGTCAGTCCCATCTCTTGGAAAGTTTTGTATTATAGGATGTCCTTGCAAGCCCTTGTATCTACCAAAATCCTGCTCGTCATACAACCATTTATCAACCCCGGAATTACCAGAACTTGCTTTCTGGCGGCCAAATTGGTAGCTAGCTCGTCAGGGTAGAAACTGATGACTTCCTCTTTGATGTAGCTCCTAGGTGGCACGTACGAAGCTTTGATGAGCTAAAAAATCTTGTGCTTTAGAGAGGTGTTGCTCGGTGATTACCCCCAAATTCAATCGAGACTGCCTTGGTTCAGGTATACCTCCTGCTGCTCGCTCGCCTTCGCTAGGTCGAGATCCCTTTACAAACTCCGTCCGCCTTCCGCCGTCGACCCATTTCGAATGATACATTTCGTACTCATGTAATCCTCTCGTAGTGTGACTCGTATCTTTGTGGAAATCACAATACTTGCATTTGTTGTCCCTTCGAACTTATTTACTCGGGTTCATCTGGAGTAGGTAGGCCCGGCTCGACCGAATTCATGATTTCGCCTCGGCTTACCGTCAAAGGGGTGAAAGTCTGTGCACCCTCTCGCCGCCCCTTGTCTATTCTTCCCCTTGTTGTTGTTGTCAATATTCTTGGTTTGGTTCCCTTTGCTCGAATCTCTAGACTTAGATTGCTTGGAACCCTTTTCTTTCTTCTTTTCTTTTCTTTCCTCAGTTATGGCCACATCGTAGGCCCTCTCATAGCGCTTCCGCTCGGTATTCACTCTCCTAACTCCGTAGCTCGTAGTCTAAATCAGAGAGGACACCCCATTCCCGAAGCATTTTATAACTTCTCTGTCTATTAGGTCCCCTTCTATTTGGTCGACCATCTCCTTGAACCTTGTGTAGTAAGGCATGGAGCTTTCAGTTTTGCCCTGAGTCAGGTTGTTCAAGTCGGTGACCGTCTTCTTTCTAGCCCCAGCTGTAGAGAATCGATCTACAAAAAATTCCTTATGTACTCCCACTAGGCAATGCAGCCTGGCGCCAATCCATGGAACCAAGTCAAGATCGCACTGTGAAGGTCTTTGTTAGTGCCTTGCACAAACACATCATCCTCTAAGAGACCAAACACATGGTGGCCTCAAAGTGTTGCATATGGTTCAGGGCGTTGGTCGCACCTGAGTACTTGTCTAGCGAAGGCAACTTGAAACCCACGGGAGACTTTAGCTCGAGCAATTCTCCAACCTTCTCTTTAGATTCAGCAGTTCTCTGGCATCCAGGTTGTTGTTCCTATGATAGGAGACATTATTAGACCTCTGCCTCTCCTCCAGGTGAGGCTCCCTTCTAGAGTAGGCCCTCTGCCTCTCACTCCTAGGTGGAGTAGCTTCTCTACCCCTTCTGTCTATGTGGGAGTGCGACCTAACTGATCTCGCAGGCGACCTAACTGATCTTACCGGTGACCTAACTGACCTTACTGGCGACCTTCGCCTATTCCTTTCGGCTTCATGTTGTCTCCTCAGGGCTGACTACACCTCTTGCTCTCTTCGTTGGTTGAGCCCATCTCGTAGATCGCCACTGGGATCTATATTGATAAAGGATGGATGCGGCATCTCAATTCTTGGCTGCTCAGCAGACGGCCTGGGACCTCCATTCAATCTAGCACTTCCGTTCTGTCTAGCACTTCCATTAGCCCGTCTGTGGTAGGTAACCGAAGGAGCAGGTCGCTAAGAGCCTGAGATCTCCTATCAGCTTTAGGAGATTCAGGCATCTCTAGAAACTCGTCATGAACATCCAACAAATTTTGTAGCAAATTAGCCCGTTTTAACAAAATTTCCTTCCTACTAAGGTGATTAGTTGAGGGACCCGGATTGTCGCCCGCAACCTGTTCGACCTACCGCAGGGCGTTTTGGGCCGTGGCTCCTCTCCCGGCTCTGGCATACGCCTCTTTTTGTTGCCTCCTATTATCCGACAATCCAGCCCATCAAAGAACGCTATTAGAGCATGTCGCCCTCCTGGCATGGCGTGGTGGTGGAGGAGGAGGCAAATTGGCATTACGATTTCCAGCACCGGCGTCCAGGTTTCTATCAGCATTCTCTTGTTCGTTCTCAGTGGAGGATGTAGCGGTGTGTACGTCAGAAACCATGATTATGGTTTGATTGGAATTTCGAGGTCAAAACTTCGATTCCGTAATGGAACCAAACCGATGCCGCAAGAAACGTGTCAGTATCAATCTCCGTCCAGTCGTAAGACTGATCTCCTAGCTTTTGACCTGAAACAAGGAACTCGCGACTAGCCGGGATGGTCTCTGGCTTAGACCCTCGAGCGTGAGAGTAAGTATGGTGTTTAAGAGCTGATAAATTATAATGAACAAGAGATTCAGAATAACAAATAGCAATTACCTCAAAACCGTTGATGTTGTGAAGTATTTATAGGCTTTGTATGAGTTATAATTGTAGTAGGATTGTATGAGATCCCTAGAATCGTGGATCAGATTGTATAAGAGATCACATATGTAAATAACTCCTGATTTGTAGCACTTTTGTTATGAAAAGAGTTGTAGGCAGGTTATGACTATGTAGGTCGACGTATGCCTTGTAGGTCGACGTCGCCTGCATGGAACTAGGTCGACCTGACTGAATGATATAGCCGGGTAATGCCCGTATGAGATATGGATCATATGTCGACTGTGCTAGGTCGGGACCAAGGAGGTCGGACAATAAGCTAGGTCGACTAATCTTTGTTGATGGGCCTTGGGCTTTGTAATAATTGGGTCGACCCACTAAGAATATGGTGGCAATAATGCATGACTAACTGGGCTTCGTTCATTGGGCCTAGCTCGTCACTTTTATTCCGTTCAAGAGTAATAGTTGGGTTAGCTTGAAGAATCAGGCTCATGTACTTGCTTCTAGTAGTGATTGGCTTTGCAAATTCACGTGTACGTGCACAACATTATTTGAGGTGATTTGTGATTTTCATTGGAACTCGAAGGTGAGTTGCATTAAGTTGTTACTTTGTGATAAGCCTCTATGGGTGAGTTGTCTTTAGCGAATGCATTGTAGGCTACTCTTGATGAAAGTGACTCTGAACGTGATTGCCTACTTCACAATCATATGTCAAGGTTAGTTTTGCGGATTCGTTATTTGTGCTGCTCCTTTTCTTTTTGCCCTGCTAACTTCAATTGTCAAGTATCTCTTAGCCTTTTTTTCCTTTTCTTTGTTTTGCCTGTGAACCCAACTTTGTTTATGTTAAATTTATTTATTTTTGGATGTGAAACTATATCCCTCCATCCCAAAATGAGTGTCCAAATAACCAAAAAAAATTATGAAAATTTTTTGGTCATTAATTTCGATACAAAGGTTATGTTATAAGGAAATAAAGACAATTAAATGGAATAGTACCTTGATTTTCAATAATATTGACTTTTCATCATTTCTGTTATTTATGAATGCTTCGCTTTAATCACACACTGCGGCTCTGATGAACAAAAGTTTATTGAGGCTTCGATAGCTTATGTATCCGGGAATCCTCTAATGAATGATGAAGAGTATGACAAACTGAAGATGAAACTCAAGGTTTGTGGTTCTCTGACCTTAGTCCAACATGAATCCCCAAAGAAAATTTAAGAATATCTCCATTCAAGCATATTAGAGAGCTGCAATTTATTTTTCTTCATTTCGGATTTGTATGTGCTCCTAAAATCTTCTCAATTATTTTTCACGTAGATAGATGGAAGTGATATTGTGGTTGATGGTCCTTGATGCAGTCTTCATAGTAGAAAGGTTCATGCCATATCTACTTTGTTTATTGCCCCCACCGTCCCAAAATGACTGTAAAAAAAAAAAAAATTTTGCTCTTAAGAGCAAATTTGAAAAATAAATAATGGACATTCATTTTGGGACATAGGTAGTACCTTTTTGCATGTTTCTTATTCACTTATACTGATCAACTTTTATACTTGTAGGTTACAGTGATCTGTCTGTCGTCAAGATGCTCCTATTGAACGTGCCTACCACTGTTGTTGCATTAGGATTGTAAGTACTTTTCACCACAATTTAGTTTGATTTATTTATAAATTTAGGCTATTCATTCGACTGATTAATCCTTTCGGTATCCAAAAGCTGCATGATTTATGTTCTTAAATTTTTTGCCTTTTTAAGGTTTTTCCTCCTTGATGACTTGACTGGATTTGAAATCACGTACCTCTTGGAGGTAACATCTGTTTACTTTATCCCTTTTAATTTGTTTTCTTATCAAGCATCATTAAGTTGTATTGTAACATTTAATTTAAGGTTAAATACTTTGATTTGTAGTTCTTTTATAGAAGAAATACAACTTATTATTTTTAAATGCAACTTTTCAATACCTTTGATTGCTTGAATACCAGCTTTCGGAGCCATTCAACTTCATCTTCACTCGATTTGTCATTGCATTCGCGAGTCATTTTTTACTTATCTTTCTCAATTACAAATGTCATTGTGAAAGACTTTCTGATCTTGAAGGTATTGATCTTTTTCGTTATATCCTATAATCTTCAATTTAATTAACTGAGTAAATATTCTTGATGTCCTCTTTTTAAGCTCTTAGTTTTGAAAGTATATAATGAATAGTGAAAAAAATTAGAAAGAAATCATTTACGGACAATTTTTTTTTATAGAAAAAAGACATTTATTTTGGGACAAATTCTTAAAAATAGACATTCATTTAGTGACAGAGGGAGTAATATTTATTTCACTGTTTCTGTAAAACCAATATTTCCATGGACTGTCCAAACTATGGTACATAGAATACTTTCTTCTTTGGGACAATTCTTTCGATCTCTAGTGGGGGCACAACCAACAAGGTTAAATGTCCAAAGTAAGTCTACCTATATTTACATTAGTAATCATATATATCTGTGATATTTTCTATTTTCGTGTAAAATATTAAATGTTAGGAGTAATATTGATTTATGTTATGTTATTCCTTTTACAGTTGTCAGACCACACTGAAATTTTGTTCAAGTACACGCTTGATAACATTGCCAGAAGAAAGTGAAGCTTGAACAAATGTTTTCTTTTTCACGTCCCTTGGCATGACCATTTCTTATTCTGGTCTTTAACTTATATCTACGCTTTCAACGAACTTAATGCAGAATAATTGTTTGTGAAATTTAAAAATATTGGCTATGTGATAAGATGAGAGGCCCACGTAGGCGTGCCACTGCTATAATCATAGGAGGGATTCGTTTCACGAAGATGGCATTTGATTAAGCTGTGTTTTTATTTATTTATTTTTTTTTTTTTTTTGAGGCTTGCCCATCTCGAGTCAAGCCCCTTTTTTTGTGTAAGTCAATTTACTAACAAGTCCCTCAATTCTCTGAAATTCCTTAAAATTCCCCCAGAGGCGCCTAATATTAACTAGGGAGGGATAATCATCCACTCTAACCACTGGGGGGAGTCGAACCCAGGACCTCCGTGTTGGTGTCCCAGTGCTCTGGCCATCAGGTCAACTCCTAATTGTTTTGATTAAGCTGTGTTGTTAGCGAATATTGTGTGCAACATGAAACTGTCGTTAGTGTAATGTTTATATGCAAATCAAATACGTAACTTTGATAATATTTATCCATATATTTATATTGACTCTTTTAATTATGATTTTGTTTTTGTCAAAGTGTTATGGCCGCGCGTTTAACGCACTGGTGTTACACTAGTTGAACTGAACTATTTAGAGTCACTTGACCCCCTAATTTTTATAAGTTGCTTCATTTTGGCCCTTTAATTTGGAGCTGCCCCTTAAAATTTTGTATGGCCCTTTTCAAATGTTTACTTATATTTTGTAGTAAATATTTTATTCTTAGGAATATGAACTTAATTTGTCTTCATTTCATTCAGACAAATTAAATAAAATAAATATTTAATATTATAACTTAGATTAGAAATTTGAAGATGTTACGTGGTGATTCGAGTACTTCAAATTATATAATCTCTCTGTCCTGATTCGATGTTCTTAGTTTAATTTAACACGAGTATTTTAGAAAAAAAATAAAGGTTGTGAGTATAAAAGTAATATAGAAGAGAAAATGGGTAGAAAATTTTTATTGTGAGAATGACAAATGGGTCCCGTTGTCCATTTTAAATAATAAAACAACTAAAAACGTTAAAATTAGACAAACTATAAAAGAAAGTAAGAAGGTTAAACTCGAAACGGAGGAAGTATCTAATATTGGCTCACCATTGGTGATGTCCAAACGGACAACCCGGCCCGACCCAATCCGTCAACCAAGGGCCAAACGGACAAACGGGCTTTACCCGGCCCCTTCGTGAGAGTAAACGGGCTAAAGCCCCGCCCAGCCCGTCCGTTTTGAGATGGTGAGGCCCGCCCGTATAGTTCGGATCCAAGGATCCACGGGCCAAACGGATTTTACCTTTTTTTTTTTTTTAAATCTGAAAATGCTTGAAATTATTTTTAAAAAATACAAAATTCTTTAGAATTAAACAAAGAATTTTATATATATAAAAAAAACAACTTAGTCCCAATAATGTTAATTATATTTTCTAAGAGGTAATATTATAAACTTTTATTAACTTAAGTAAATAAAAGTTTATAATTATAAATTTTTATTTAATATAAATTTTTATTTACTTAAGTAAATAATAGTTTATAATTATACCCATTAGAAAATATAATTAACATTATTGAAACTAAGTTATTTTTTTTAATGTACATTTTTTTTAATAAATGAAGTATACCTTAAAAAATAATTTAGTAAAAATAATGTAGTTTATTTTTTAATAAATGAAGTATATATTTGTGAACGTTGTAAATAAATGAAGTAAAATTATGAAATAACGTAGTCAATTTACTAATAGAACACAACATATTTTTTTTTTGGATTTTCATTATCTTCAAATGATGGAAATTTAAATTACATTGTCTTGAAATGACATAGTCTTAAAATAACAAATCGTCACATTTCAAGCAAAACATGGTCTTGAAATGATAAAAATTTAAATTACATATTTTTTAAATAACAAAGTCTTGAAATTATATAGTCTTAAAACATAATCTTGTAAATAATTAAAAAAGGTCTTCAAATAACATAGTCTTCAAATATTCAAATTAAACATTGTCTTCAAAACACCAAATTAAATATGATCTTCAAATTTTCAAAGTCTTCAAAAAGCTTTAATCTTCAAAATCGTTGTAGCTTCAAACTCTTTGAAATTGTTGAATTCTTCGAATCTTCTAGTATCCATCTCTCAAAAACTCTTCGTTGAGGTCGTCTTCATCGGGGCTATCACATTCGTCATCTTCAAGATCTCAAAATGTGCCTTGTTTCCTCAATTTCGCATCATCCTAATCTGAAAGACAAATCAACCTCTCAATTAGAGCGGGCTTGAGTTTATTCCTCTTTTTCGTCACGACCCTTCCTGCAGCACTAAAAGCAGCCTCCGATGCTACCGTGGACATCGGAGTGGTAAGTAGATCACGTGCCATCACAGAAAGAATAGGATAAATATTAGCATGAGATTTCCATCATTGGAGGACATTTAAGTCCTCAAAGCTTTCACCATCTAAGGGGTAGAAGGGACTATCAAGGTATTGGTG
This sequence comes from Adenophora triphylla var. japonica, assembly GCA_022495995.1. Classification (NCBI taxonomy): domain Eukaryota; kingdom Viridiplantae; phylum Streptophyta; class Magnoliopsida; order Asterales; family Campanulaceae; genus Adenophora; species Adenophora triphylla. Next base: position 5,356 of record JAFEMH010001953.1, on the reverse strand, counting down.
TAATTTATTCCCCCTACTTTCAATAGTAGTACTAGAAGAGGATGACCCCTTGGTTTTCTTCAAGAAACCCCAACCTTTTTTAAACAACTTAGTTTTTTCTTTTCCTAATCTTTCGGATGTAGTGTTTGGCCCTTTGAGTGTTCTACAATAGTGGTCATACAAACGAAATAGGATGGTGTGAATTTTCCTAAGTTGTTGCCTATACAAAGTGATTACACTATTAGGTTCAAGCTCGGGCATCATGTTCTCATAAAATTGATCAAATAATTCACCTAATAAGGTGAACTTAATTCTAGGATCCATTATCACGGCTAATTGGGAAGCTATGGGAAAATGTGGATAATACTTGGTGATTTTTTTTTTCCATATCCAATGAGCAGCGATACAAGTGAAGGTTTCGGAACTAGAACTTAGAGTGACCTTCCAAGCATCGGTAGTTAAGCAAATACCACCCTTGTGATCTTGGAGTTGACTCGCTAGCTTGAGTTTACCTGTTTGGAATAGCTTCTTTATATGCCTAGTAACGGTTTGACGACTCAATGGTTGGTATGAGGGGTTAAGTCCTTGAGATAGCGGGTCAATCTATCATCATCCGAAAGTGACATGGGCAATCGACAACTCACTAAGAGCATGGTAACCAAATCAGCATCCACTCTTGGGTAAGTGACACATGGTATATTGAGTTGTGTTTGAATTGTGCCATCTCTCCCACTAGCGGCTTCAAGGTCATGGTTATTCATGTGCCTCTTTATATGAGTGCTACCTGAAGCACTGAAGGGGATAAATGTTTCTTGCATCGTTTGCGTTGGGCTTTTCTACACCATTAAGAATCACCCCGAATCATATAAGTGGGGCATACTTAGACACTTTGGGAGCCTTACGCTTTCATTACCCTTTCCCTTTCCTTTTCCCTCGCACCGCTAGGTCCACTACCGAGGCAACATCGGTAGTATGTGTATTTGGAATTGTGCGGGTTACGTGGGTGACTTGTATATCATAATCATCATCCTCATCCCCCTCCCCAGCATCATCTATGTCTTCTAGGTGATGATAGGTTATAGATGTATAGTTTGTGTTGAGCTGATTCATCCAATCTGGGGTCGAATCCGGAGTATAGCGGGGAAATGGAGGGGTGTTGATTGAGTTCGAAGATTGATTAATTAGGTCAAACATAATTTGATCATTATGGTCCATAAGAGAATTATCTATTTGTCCTAAATTTTGATGAGGTACATTACGGTGCAAAAAGGAATTATCTATTGAGTGGCGGTTTGGAATGGGTACATTTTGATTTTTAGTTTGATTTTGAAATGGGGGGGGGGAATATGCAAATATATCATTAACTATATCATCCATGATAACTAGTAATTAAAGGAAAACAATTAACTAGTAATTCAAAAACAATTAATTAGCAATAACAAAAACAATTAACTAGTAATTAAAGGAAAACAATTAACTAGTAATTTAAAACTTTTTTTTTGAAATTATTTTATCTTTTAAACAACTGTTTTTTTTTTCAGATAATTTTTAATTGTTGTTTTTTTTCAGATTTTTTTAACTACTGTTTTTTTTTTTAATTAAAGGGCTGTTTTTTTTTTCAAAATTTTGAAAGAAACAATTAAAGCCTTAAAGGAAAACAATTAGCGAGAAAAAAATTAACTAGAAATTTAAAACATTTTTTTGGAAATTTTTCATTTTTAAAAGCACTATTTTTTTTTAACTTTTCGAAAATTTTTCAGATTTTTTTAACTACTTTTTTTTTTAATTAAAGGGCTGTTTTTTTTTCGAAATTAAAACAATGAATTAACTAGCAATTTAAAACATTTTTTTGGAAGTTTTTTATTTTTTAAAGCACTGTTTTTTTTTCAGATTTTTTTTTTAACTTTTCAAATTTTTTTCATTTTTTTTTTAACTATTTTTTTTAATTAAAGGACTATTTTTTTTTCGAAATTTTGAAAGAAATAATTAAAGAAAAACAATTAACAAAAACAATGAATTAACTAGCAATTTAAAACTTTTTTTTTGTGTGGAAGTTTTTTATTTTTTAAAGCACTGTTTTTTTTCAGATTTTTTTAACTTTTTGAATTTTTTTTTCAGATTTTTAACTACTTTTTTAATTAAAGGACTGTTTTTTTCCGAATATATTTAAAGAAATAATTAAAGGAAAATAATTAACTACTTAACACAATTTTTAACTAGTAATTAATAGCAATAAAACTAGTAAATACTATTTTTGGGGGGAATTTTGGAAATTAAGTAATAAATAACAACTAACTATTAACACAATATTAAAGCATGTAATTTAAGACAATATGGAAATACTTAAAATAATAAAATTACCTCCACCTTCTTTCTTCATGGGATGGATATGAGAAATTTTTGAGGTTGTATGAATTTTTGTGGGAGAAAATTAGAAGTAAGAAGAAGTATTATTTATAGTTTTTCACAAAAATTGATTTTAACCAAAACTATCCCTAAATATAGGTCGTTGGGAGGGGTAATTATGTCCCAAAAAAATCTATATCTGATAAAGAATCATTTAGATACGTTTTGGACGAAAATGCCCCTCCAACGAATTTATTCCCGGATCTATATGGGGGCATTAAGGACATTTTTCAAAAAAAAAAAAGGGGGCCAAACGGATTTTGGGTCAAACGGGCTTCGAAGCCCGCGGGCTAAGCCCGACTGGCGTCGACAATTTTTCAAAACCAAGCTGACTGCGATTTTACTCACGGGCGGGACCGCGGAAGCTAGGCTACGGGCAATGCGGCCACGGGCCATGCCGTGCAGCGGGCCAAAAAAAAATTGTTCACGTGCTAAGGCCCATTTTGGCCATCAACACTCACCATCCTAAATCTTTCAAACCTTGAATCATAGTTTTCGTTAACATCTCTTCCTCCGTCCCAAAATATTTGTCTCATTTGACTTTTTTGTTGAACTTTGACCACAAAATATATGACAATTTAATCATGTTCATGAAATTCTAAAAATTCCTATTGATTCACCATTAATAATATTATCAACAACAACTTTTAGAATTTCATGAACATGATTAATCTCTCATAAATTTGTGGTCAAAGTTCAACAAAAAAGTTAAATGGGACAAACATTTTGGAACGGAGGAAGTTCAACAAAAAAGTTAAATAGTACAAACATTTTGAAACGAAGGGAGTAGTTTTTTATAGCCTAACCAATGCGATAATTGTTAATAACATATAGCAATTTTAAATATTAAGGCTTCGTTTGTTTGGGGGAAAATGTTTTTCGATAAATGTTTTCCTCATTTTTCGGTGTTTGATAAGCACCGAAAAATTGCAAAAATATTTTCTCCACGTTTCAAAGTAAAATGACTTACGGATTTTTTCTAAAGTAAAATATTTTTTGAAAAATGGTAACACCCTCACACACACTCACACCTAACTTTTCATACACCTCACACGTTACCCACCCCACATCAACTACCCCTACCCCATCCCCTCATAAAAAAAAAAATTATATTAAAATTATTTTTACAATCTCCCTCCCCCCCAATCGTGTCAAAACAAATTTAATAATTTTAAATTTATTTTTAACAACTCCCACCACCACCATCACCTCAAGGTGAAAAAATATTTTTTTATTCATTTTAAAATTATATTTTAACAACTCCCCTACTATGAAGCAATTTTTTATTCATAATAAAATTATTTTTTAACAACCCTCACCACCCCCACCCCACCCCCACCCACCCACGATCAAACTTTTTTTTACTCATAATTAAATTAATTTATTTTTTAACAACTCCCCCACCCAACCCCACTCCCATACTCTCGGCTACCACCCTTCCCCCCCCTACACTATCGGCTACCCTCCCTATCCCACACCTACCCCACCCCCATCCCCACCCCCTACCTTATCACTATCCTAGCCTATCATCATCTTACCCTTTATATTTTCGCCACCACCCTATCCTACCCTACCCCACAACCACCCACCTCACCCCTACTAATCCCCGCCTCCTACCCTACCACCCCACCTCCATCATGACTCTCTCACATTCTCTCCCTGGCGGAACTAACAAAACAACTTTTAAAACTCTCTCAAATTCGTCCATAAACTTTGGTCAAATTCAAACATCAAAATTTAAGCCTTTGCCTAGGTTATCCATTAAAGAATTCAAGTTATTTTTTTAAGGTGAACCTTCTTTGACTTTGTATATTCTCAACCTCTCTATTTGATCTTTAAGATAGTGTAATCATCATAAAAAGGATTAATCTAGAGTCTCTTTAATTCCAATTCATGAAGGTGATTTCAAAACACACAATTTGGACATTCATTAATGAAACTTGTCTTCAGTTTGTTATGTGCGATGATTAATTCGACAATAAGAGCAATCTAATCAAACCACTAAGAAGGAAAACCAATCATAATATTGTGTAGGATTGATCTTGCTCGGCCTTTCAATCTTACAGCAACTTAACCCCCGAACCTCCGGAATCTAAATCCAAAATGTGTTTTTTCCATATTTTCATTAAATTATATAGGTGGTGACTCGAATAAAACGAATAAACGAGAGGGATGTTAATCTCGCATCACATGATAACCTTGATAAAGACAAATCTAAATTGGTGTCGAAGGGATTTACACAAACGGTGAGTTAAATTATCATGAGACTTTTGCACATGTAACTAAAATGACAAAAAGTTTGCTTTGGAAACTATTAAGGGATGGATTTTTAGATCAAATGGATGTCTAATGTATTCTACTAGTAAAAGTCTGTGTCCGAGGACACGTGTTTTTTTTTTATTTTATTTTTTAAGGGCAAAATGGGAAAGGGACAACTTAGTGAGGGCAAAACGGGAAAAAACTCATTTGAAACTGTTCATTATACTGTTCACCCTTGTTGCCATTTATACTATAGACTAGTAAAAGTCCGTGTCCGAGAACACGTGGTATTTTTTTTAATAAAAAGTGAGGGCAAAATGGGAAAGGGACTACTTAGTGAGGGTAAAATGGGAACTTCCCTCATTGGCACTATTCATACAACTATTCATCCCACTTTCCCTCATTTATACTATAGGATTTTTCTCTGCTTTTTGGCAAAACTAACATTTGGGTCACCCAATTTTGTTACACTTCCCTATGTCTACTAAAAGCTTTACTAATTTGGGAGTGACAGAAAAATTAAGAAAAAGAAATAGTGATTGGAAAATGGGTCATGGAAATAGAAAAGAATTGAGTGTTTATGATAAGTGAGACTCACAATTTAAATGCGTGAGAGGAAAAAGTTAGTAAATATGATAAATGGGCTCACAATTTAACTACATGAGAGAAAAAATTGAGTGGGGTTGACAAATGGAGCCCACATTTATTATCA